>VXAV01006073.1:110250-133219 GCA_013399715.1 Alectura lathami | reverse complement strand
TCCTAAAGCTTTATAGTTCAGTAAAATCTCTGTAACGTTCTTTGGGAAAGTCAAAGGCTTAGTCTTTCTGCAGCCCTTAGCTGAGTGTGTAGGAGAGTGGCCTCCCACAGCTAGAATCACTAAGAGTTCTTGCAGGAGTTTTTTTCATTTCAACATAGCATGCAGGGTTCCAAAAACTGTTCACTGAGTAACGGGCCTTATTGCTGGGCAATTATAGGAATCACGATTACAGTACACCGTGCAGGAAGGAAGGAATGCTTTTGTAACTCCAAAGTTAGGAGTTGCTCAGTTCTGCTTTCAGTCATCGCAGGTTATGTAATGCAGCAGTGGCACATCAGCCCTCCCATTCTGAAAGAAAACGTGGGGCTTGGAGGGATTGCCCCTTTGTCCACTGTACGTGCTGTTTTGCATACATAGCCCTAGGGTATAAAATGCTTTTGCCTCACAGGAGGGATACAGAGCAGGAGAGATTAAAAGAAATCAGCCATCTGCTAGCAGATTTGGAAACAACTCTCACAAAAGCACGGTAAGACAGCACTGTGTCTAATTGCTCGATTGGCTTTTCAGTTACTCCAGCTTGCAAAGTGAAATAATTGTATGACAAACTTTTTTTTTTTTTTTTCCCTTACTAGAAGCAAAGTGTTGGAATCAGTCTCCTCTTTCATTTCTGAGCTATCCTGCTACTCTGAAAACATTGCCCCCCCCTTCCAGCTCTGTAAAGGTTTGTGCATGTAATGGGTAATGCTGTCGATGTTCTTTGGACAACTCTGTGAAAGCAAGTTACTCTAATTGCCAGTCAGTGGAAAATAGGAGTGTCCTTTCATTGTCTTGCCTTCTCTCTTTCCCTCTTTTCTCTCTTTTGCCTTCTCTCTCTCATCTCTCACCCTTTTTCTTTTACTCTTTCTTTACTGCTCTCTTCTCTATATTTTCCTATTTTCTTTTTTGTCCTTTCTCTTCCCTTTTTCTTTCTTTTCTCCTCTTCTTTCGTTTTCTTTTTTTCTTTGTTCATTTCTGTGTGCTTTGCCATAATATACAGCAATATGCTTTATAATAAAACAGGCACACTGCAGCGATTTTTATCACAGTGTGGTAATCTAGATTTGTTCCTATTTCTTACTGTAGAGAAATGCTTATTATACACTATTTCTTTTAATTGGGTTAACAGGCGGGTTCTGTATAGATAGTTGCATTGATTTCTTTTCCTGTGTGATTTTACAGCAGACAGCATCCTGGGAGCCTAAAATATGATTACTATGAAACACATATAAACTCTGAAGCTAATTTGGCTTTACCAACTAGTTTTCTGCTTTGCTCTTTTTCTCCTATCACACCTTCCCTGGCGCACAAATCTCCTTTAGTCAGAAACTGGCAGAAAATCTATGTTAAAATGAGTAATGACTACTTTTGTTCTTGTATAAATGCTAGGTTTTACATTCAGATCTATGCTATGTGTCAATTATCTTACAAAATACAGAATTCAGGATCTCAGTATTCCAGTTGGCTCAGGCAACTGAATATATTGCAAAATGCTTTGATTTAATTTACAAAGCAATTTTTTTTTCTGATGGTAGTCATCGCTATGTGAATAACACAGCAAAATTTTACATTCTTTTTCCTTGCAAAAATATAGTGATGTGAGTTAGCAAAACATTTAATAACTCTTAACAAACTTCTGAAATCAAAGAACTTGGAAAAGACAAGTTTCAAGATGTGTTTTTCAGAGAAGTTAAGCATGGATTTGTTTTTCTTAGATAGTGAAATTGGCTATTCTAGGCTATATTATTTGCCTGTAGTTTAGAGTAAAGCAGGGCTGTGGTATTATTGAAACCAGTGGTGGTACTTGTTAGTGTATCATCCCTGTAAGAGTCAAGTAACTTCTGTTTTTAAACACAGGAAGTTGCTTAGATCAAATCTGTTAGTCTGCTGAGTTTCTGCGTCCTCTTAAAGGGAGTTACCTTCATAGTCAAAAACTGACCTTGTTTTTTTCTTCTCTCCTCAGAAGTGTTCCCACATCACGCAAAACAAGATTTCAGCACTGTGAAGTAAAATTGCAAATAAAGTACACAAAATGCTGTGCCCGTGGCAGTTCGTCTTCAAACCTCGTGCTGCTAAGAACCAGTCCTCTGAAGAAAAGGACATCAATAATAACGTGGAGAAAAATATGAAGATCCATGGGTAAGATCTTTGTCCTTTAATGGTTTCATAGTTTCGCTTTTGTCTGAAAAGGAAAGATATTAAATAACATAGGACTCTGGAGAGACTAGTAGTGTGTTTCCACTGCAGTAATTTTAACAAAAGAAGAGTTGTCCCTGAGGGTCATTGGGTGGTGTCAATTTAGTAAGGGATGTTTAAGCTTTTGTGTCTAAGTTATACAATCACTGAGGAAATAAATTATCATGGCTTATCTTTCATAGTTTAAATTTACTTGGTATGCTATAACAGTTACATGTATGCTAGGGCTTAGGAGGCATTTGCATACTGTAAAAACAAAAAAATAGAAACTAGGCATGTTGCCTTATGTTGAATTGTCTTTCTCTCTTTTAAAGCTTGGTGAAAGATGATGACAAATTACATGATCTATGCACGAAGCAGACAGAGACGTCGCCTATCATGGCTTCAGCAGAGGTCAGTGGTGGGAGAGGGCTCTGCTGCTAGCTTCATTTATACTGGCAGTTCACTCGGTTGCACTTATTGCTCAAAACTTCTCAAAGTTCTCTTGCAAGGAGTAACTGTAGTTGCAAGAGGTTAGGAGTGCTCGTGAGTTCTTTGGCTGAAAGCTCTTTTCTGAATGAAAAGGTGCTTTGGGAAGTCTTGATGCCATGTACCTGGCCCAGTGGGACTAGAGTGCCAAATTCCTTTATTCATCTTTGAAACCCCAGCCTTGTCCTTTTTCTGTTTTGTCTGATTCACTTTTTTCCTGAGACTATGACTGTTATTTTAAGAGGCATTAATGAAATTTTAAAAGTGTTTGCAGCAGCAAGTGTTGTTTGGTTAGTACAAAAATACTGAACTTTTTGGCCATTTCATATCAAACTGTAGGTGAAGTCAATAGTTTTGTACTCAAATGAATAAGAACTCATGTTGGAGAAGATCACATGTAGTTCATTGCCTAATTTGTAGCATTCAGTGACCACATAAAAATGAAACATTAAGATATTTAATAGGTCTGAAGATAGTGTGTATTTCTATCTTTTCTTTGGCCAGAAACTCCCACAAAATGGTATCAAAGCTTCAAACCAAATATCAAGATGTCCAAGACATGTAAAAGTAAAAAACTTGGAAAATGGATCCAGCTTTCTTGACACACTACACCTGACAGCAAAGGAGGTAAGATACAGAAACTTAAACAGTGATTTTTCCATAACTTAGTAAAGATCTGTAGTGCAACACTGCTTTTTAAAATCGTATTGTTTGTCAGGTTATCAATTGCCGGACCAAAGCTTGCCAAGGGGCACTCATGACCCCAAAGGGCCTGGTGAGAGACACTAGAGATGGGCCAGTTCCGCCAGCAGAGCTTCTACCTCAGGCAGTAGACTTTGTCAAGCAGTACTACAGTTCGTTTAAAGAGTAAGCCAACTTTATCTTCATTTTTGGAATAAAAATCCTCTACCTATCTGTCTGTGGGACTAGGCTGCTTGATTTCTTTACAGCTATTGGCAGCTATCCCATTACCCAACATGCCTCCAAAAAACAGATATGGACTGTTAGAAGAGGTGAGCAGAGCTATTACTTTACTTCATACGCTCTGTCTGCCAGTCCTAGCTGGCTCTGGGNGTCCTAGCTGGCTCTTGGGAAATACTGCCATGGACTTGTTACAGTGCATTCCTCAGCCTCATCCCCTCTGAGTGTGTTGTGTTGTAATATACCATAATAAGCAGCTTGGTTAGGACCCTCAGAATGTTACCTTCTGTTTTCTTAACATTCTGTTACTGGGATTAGCTCCTACTCAGATGAGTCTTAGACACGTGGATGATGCTTTTAGTTTGTGCTGTTCCAATAATCTTTTCTCTCTGTTCTTTTATTGTATGTTTTGTCTCTCGAGGCTTTGGCCAGAGAGTGGAAGGACAGCTGGTAGCACAGAGCTCCTCAGCCTTGTTCTGTGCTATCATCAGCATAAGCTTACTGAGTACGCTGAGAGCTGTGCTCTAGCTTCAGAATTGGTTTGTGTTTTCACAAAAATGGAGATGGTGCAAAGAGATCTTATTGCAGGAAGAACTGGAACATCTCCTTCAGGTCCAAGAGTTTGCAGTGACCAGGCTTTCAAGTGACTAGCTTTCCAATGACAGTTCAGTGTTGGCTTATTTCACTGTAAAACATTATTGGACTTTCAAAGGAACTCAGCTTCTTCTTTAGACGCTTTGAATTCTCCTACAAAGCTGTATTCCAGCTGAATCTTTCTGAAAATTCCTGTCTTACACACAGGCTGTGCTCACATGCTAGAGTATTACATTTGCATATTTCTGTGTTTGTGCCTGTGGCTGTTTGGTCACATTGATTTACACTACCTTACATGCTTGCCCGTGATCTTTCATCTTGTTGAAAATGTGAAAACTCTCAGACAGTGCAGGCTATTTTCATGCTGTCTGTAGACCAACAAAACAATTTTTGTCTGTGATGTGATAAATATTTCCTAATGTTTTGACTTCATTCTCAATTATCAAACTTAAAAAAAATAGAGCTGGTTTCCCTTACAAAGGGATTTCTATCACTTCCTTTTTGTATCAAAATCTTACTTTGCTCAGAAGACCTCTGTCCATGTGACAGTAAAAACTTTGAGAGAACAGCCTCTGTATTTACACTTTTGCACAGAAACTAGCCTGTTCTGTAATATATATTTGATTTTATTTTGACAGTTTTTACCAAACTAATCTAGAAAATCCAAATTTAAACTGAAAATTTACACAGAAAAATTGTGATCAGTCCCTGTTTACATTGTGTGGTGAAAGGAAGGTGGTGCTACTTAAGTTTCTAGTGTGCTAGTTTCTTCATTAGGGTAGTAAGCTGTCATTTGCACTCAGTAAGGTCAGTTCCTAAATTCCGAAGCCAGGAAAAAATCTCCTGATCAGACCTATGTACTTAACTCATCCCTTTACCTAGAATACCAGCTGCTTTTGCTTTAATAAACCTCAGCCCCTAGGCTGTTGCAATAGGTAAGTCTATGCTTTGGGGATAGAAGTAGAGAGGGCGTAGGGAGCAGATGGTAGTGACTTCTCACACCTGAAACAAAGTGGAATTGCTAACTTTTTGAGGGAGGGATGCTTTCATAAATGGTATTTTATGCTGACCTGTTTCATACCCAGACAGCATAAATATAAGATAAGGACAGATCTCTCAGTGTGTATCAAACTTGTTGTGTCTCAGCCACATAGATACCAGTCCCTTCCTTGGCAATGGGCACGGCCTGCATCCTGGCAGATACGATCAGCAATGGAAGTGGAGGCCTCCTGCAAAAGGATGCCTTGCTGTCAAAAGCTTTGTGGCTTCAGCAATATCTGAGCTCTTCTTGACCCAGAACCTAAGAAGTGTCTGCAGTTTAGATCAGTTCCAAGTAATGAAATTTTCATTGTTTCTTTTCATGGCTGTTTCCTGTTCATCAGGTTAAAAATAGAAAAACACCTGGCCCGACTGGAAACAGTGACCAAAGAGATAGAAACAACAGGAACCTACCATCTGACAAAGGATGAACTGATCTTTGCTGCCAAACTGGCCTGGAGGAATGCTCCAAGATGCATTGGGAGAATCCAGTGGTCCAATCTACAGGTAACCTATGTGTCTAAAAATTATGGGCCAAATAGCTGTCTGCTGTAAATCAGAAGAATGTCCTTTACTTTGATAAAATATGCCAGTTACTTCAGCTGAGAGCTATCCTTCCTGTATATATCATAAATTCAGTATTTTTTGTACCTCTCTACTCCATAGCTGAATGAAAACTTGCATAGGACTGATTAGAGTTGGGAACCAATTAAGTGGTGGAACCAGGTGCATCTGTCAGGCCTTGGAGGATTGTTGTGTGAAAATACTACATACAAGAACAGTAAAAATAAGCCTTTCCTTGTGGAGCTGCAAGTGAATAGAGAGATAGCAATTTTTCGTTTCAGTGTTAATCTTTCCTTAACTATGTTAGAAAAAATAATGTGCTTTATTACTCTTCAGAAATTCTTTACCTTTTTTTGGGGGGGAAACATTCAGGTATTTGATGCACGTGACTGTAAAACAACCAAGGAGATGTTTGAGTGCATTTGTCGCCATATTCAGTATGCCACAAACAATGGAAATATAAGGTAGGTCTCTTTCATTTCATTTGAATTTTAAACAACAAAAATCACATCTAGGTCTGGATTCAAAACTCCAGAACAGACCTGAAATAATCTACCTAAACATTTTGACATCTTGTCTCTGCTCTTAATTCTTTTGGTATTTACATGTTCCTCTCACATATACCATCAACCATTTTGAAACTTTTGTGGCTTATGTTGCAAAAACTTTTCTAACTCCTGGGGAAAGAGATTATGTGAAGATTTGAGGAGGTGGGTAGAAAGAATGAATGATTTTATTCCTACTGATGTTTATTTTAGAAATATAAAATAATTGCTGTCAGTAACAATTTATGTCTTAGTAATCAGAATGTGTTTGATGAGCTGCTGTGATGTAACAGGATTTAATCATCTCTCTGGGCAGATCTGCCATCACCATCTTCCCACAGAGGACTGATGGGAAACATGATTTCCGTGTGTGGAACAGCCAGCTCATCCGGTATGCTGGGTATCAAATGGCAGATGGCTCTGTCGTAGGAGACCCTGCAAGTGTGGAGTTCACAAAGGTAGAGTTCCAAATACAGAATGGTGACTGCCTTTTCATCGTGTCTAATCTATCCATGTTTCATTTGTTTTTTTGCTTGTTCATGCAGAATGGGAGGCAACTGTGTGTTTCCTGCCCCCCAGATCCTAGGTGCAGGCTGAAGAAGTGATTTCTTACAATCCAGTGAAATACTCCCCTCCATCTCCAAACAGGGAGTGCTGATACTCCCCTTAAGTCAGGGACACAATCTGTAATTGAACAACATATCTCAGTAGTGTTTGAGGGGAAAGATTACCTTCACCACTGAGAAGTTACCTCAGAGGGTTAACAGAAGAGAGGACTTCAAAAATGAAACCCACTTTCTTTACTTACAGTTGTGCATTGAGCTTGGGTGGAAGCCGAAATATGGCCGCTTTGATGTAGTTCCACTCATTCTCCAAGCAAATGGCCAAGATCCAGAAATATTTGAAATCCCGCCAGAAATTATCCTTGAAGTGCCAATGGAGCATCCGAAGTAAGCACACCAGATTTAGATAATTGCATTTTTGCCTCTGCCTCACCTTGGCAAGTTACTAGCCTGTGCCTGTGGCAGTCATTTTGAGTCCTTTGTTAGGATGAAATTGTGGTAAATTGTCCTGAAAGATAAAATGCCTGGTAGAACAATGAAATGAGATTTAAATTAAGGAAGTCAGTAGCATTTCTGTTGGAATTTTTTTAATAATACCCATTTCAATTGTATTCAGAATTTAAAAAACAAAAAACAAACATAGTACCTTATGCCACTGGAATACATGTGTAAAATATGGCTGCAGTCATAACAAAATGCTTTTTGCCTTTTTCTCTTTGTTTCTTTCTTCATCTTTGCTTTGAGAGTGGCCTGTAGATTGCAGAACTCTGGCATAGTATTCTGCAATCTCTTTAGCAGGCAATTCCCTGTTACCAGATTGCAGATCTGGTAAAAAAAAAAAAAAAAGGCAAAAAATTTTGCCACAAGCTTTCTCAGACTGTGCTTTGTGGGTCAGTCCCCGTACAGATGGTGCTCTTTCACTGCCTGGACTTCTCTGGTTGTGGCCTAGAGGACAAAAAGATGCATACGGTAATAGAGCAAAATGCTTGTTTAACAGGTATGAGTGGTTTAAGGAGTTGGATCTGAAGTGGTACGCGCTGCCTGCTGTTGCCAACATGCTCCTCGAGGTGGGAGGCCTGGAATTTACTGCGTGTCCTTTCAATGGCTGGTACATGGGAACAGAGATAGGAGTGCGAGACTTCTGTGATGTCCAGCGGTACAACATCCTGAAGGTAATTGTCTGAAGTAAAGGATTTTGTAGATCTGAGGAGAGAATGGACTTGGTGAGTGAAGCGTTTCTGAATAAGAGGTGCTGTCAGCCTTTGCACCTGAAAAAAAAAAAAAAAAAAAAAAAGCTGTCCTAAAGGGAATTTTTCTCCAATTTTAATATGAATACTGCTGATTCAGGACTTCTGGTCTTTGCATTTCTCTGAGAGGTATTTGTTAGTTCCAGGCTTCTGTTGACAAGACAGTGGAGTCCTGGTTGTTACCTACAGGTCTTGGGCTCCTGGCCACAACAAGCTAGTGACGATGACTTCTTATAACCAGATGCTCCTATTTGCTAATCATTTAGTCCAGGACAGCCTCCCTCCCTTCCCCAAACTAGAATGGCCACCAGAACTCTATAATTCAAGCTTACTTCTAATACCAAGTACGTGCTGCCATCACTTTCCCTGGCATAGGATTGACCTTTCTCCCTTTTTTAATACTTTTATCTGCACATTGATGTGATGAGGTGGAGAAGTCATGAGGTGCAGGTATAGTGTAGTAAGTTTGCTTTTCCCTTTTCTCTCTTTTTCACTTGTAGGAGGTAGGAAGAAGAATGGGACTGGAAACAAACAAACTTTCATCATTGTGGAAGGACCGAGCTGTTGTGGAGATAAATGTGGCAGTGCTTTATAGCTTCCAAGTAAGTGAGTCAGGTATCTGTAGAGACTTTGAATATTGTTTGTCCCTTTTTCATTTACTTAAAACAACTTTTTACAAATATAGTGCCAGTGGACTAGCACTCAATGTACAGGAGGTTATTAATGTAGTTCCGATAGGGTTATTCTTTGTCTACACCTGGGTAAGCAGAGGAATCCATGTTTCCTGTTGTTGCCAGAAAAAAAATACTCATCTGGAGGCAAAAGGAAGAGAAAGAGAAAAGGACATTAAGGGCAAGATGGTTCATCTTTTTAACACAGATGTCTAAGTGTCAGAATCCATGCAAAGCCACTGAATTAATGTATTTCATTTACAATTACAGTTTAAGATATCACAACAATATGAAAGATGGGTAAAAATGAAATGGGCTTTTCAGCATGCACTCCCAGTGCTGGAGAGGTAAAATGCTGATAAATAAGGACTTCAGAGTCCTTAGTCAAAAGTCCACCTAGATCTTTGTGGTAGTTGCCAGTAGTAAATATTTCCCAGTACTGTATAAAGTCCTTGAGTTATTAACCACGGCAAAAAGATTACTTTAACTATGTCGGGAATAAAAGCAGAATGGACTTTTTAATGAGTATCTGTTCTGTCCTAGAAACAAAATGTTACTATCATGGATCACCACTCAGCTGCCGAGTCCTTCATGAAATACATGCAGAGCGAGTACCGCGTGCGAGGAGGCTGCCCAGCCGACTGGGTGTGGATTGTGCCTCCTATGTCAGGGAGCATAACTCCTGTGTTCCACCAGGAGATGCTGAACTATGTCCTCACTCCCTTCTTTTACTACCAGGTATACATTGTCAAAAAAATAAAAATAAAGATTCCAGTAGACAGCTTCAGCTGTGCAAATGATAATGTGAGACCTAGAGAAGTCAGAATGAAAAGCCCCTGTTATTCATATCACTTTTGGCCATAGTTTGTGCAAATTAAAGTTCACTAGATAGACTCATAAAAGAGCAGGCAATTTCTGTTATTCTGTGTGAGATAATTCTAATTCTGTTGAGCTCCCAAGCTGTAAGTAAAATGCAATTTAGTGCTACAGAGACTGATCGGTATTTGTATGCACAGCGAACATATGTGATTCGGTCAGATATGTCCCTTTCAGATGTACACAAACTGTGTATTTGTTGTTTTGCATTTCTTACCTGAAACTTCACTTTTTTTTTTTTTTTTTTTTTTTTTTTTTTAACTGAAGGTGGATGCATGGAAAACACACATCTGGCATGATGAGACCCGGAGGCCGAAGAAAAGAGAAATAAAATTGAGCATTTTGGCCAAGTAAGTTGTTCAAATAAACATTATCATTTTGTCTAACGAATCTATTTTTCTGATGCTTCTGTTACACATTTTTTTAATTATTATGGTAGGAATGACTTGAATTGTTTGAATCATACTCGCATGTCCACAGTTAGGTAGTACTCATATCTAAGGTTCTTATTCAGGGCTATCTATAGTGTTCCTTCTAAACAACTTTCCAAGGAAAAACCATGCTCAAGATGAGCCTTATCTAGGAAATCGCTTGTGAATCGATCTGAATTTCTATATAGCTATATTCAAAATGACACCCGATGTTTTTTTTCTCAGGGCCGTACTCTTTGCATCTTCACTCATGCGAAAAACAATGGCAACCAGGTCTAAGGTGACTGTGGTCTATGCGACAGAGACTGGGAAATCTGAAACACTAGCCAACCATCTCAGCAGCTTATTCAGCTGTGCCTTCAACACTAAGGTGAGGAAGTATCCATCACTCACACTGAATGGAGGGTGAGGTTTGTATGGTTTTACCAGCTTCTGCAGGAATTTTCGTTCTCTGAACCTGTGTTTTGAATGTCTGGTAAATGTAAGCTGGACTGGATTTTGATTTTTTCGTATAGAATAATGCCTTGTAAATTTGGTCAACAGTTACCTGGCAATCAGGGATATCTAATGCTAGTTCTTATGTCTGCTAGCAGTTTCTCATGAGCTTTATACCTTCCAGGTTCTATGCATGGATGAGTACAACATCAGTGACCTGGAAAAAGAAACACTTCTTTTAGTGGTTACTAGCACGTTTGGAAATGGAGATTCTCCAAATAACGGAAAGGTACCGTTTGCCTCAGAAGCTCAACTCGAAGGCACTGAGCACTGAGGAGCTCGTCTCTTCTCTCTGGTGACCAGCAGTAGGACCTGAGGGAGCAGCATGGAGCTGCATCAGGGGAAGTTCAGGTTGAATGTTAGGAGAAGGTTCTTCACCAGGGGTTGGCTGGACACTGGAACAGGCTCCCCAGGGCAGTGGTCGTGGCACCAAGCTGCCGGAGTTCAAGGCGTGTTTAGGTAGCATTCTTGGACGTATGGTTTAATTTTTAAGTAGTCCTGTGTGGAGCCAGGAGTTGGACTCAGTGATCCTTGTGGGTCCCTTTCATCTCAGGATTTTCTGTGTTTCAAAGATAACCTTTCATTTGTCTCATGTTCATAAGTGAGATATGGTTCAGGGTCTCACTTCTGTTTTAAATAAGAGTATTTTTCTAACCTGAAATGTTTTATGAATTTTTATACAGACATTCAAGAACTCCTTGCTCACCCTGAAATTGCTGAGAAAAAAAATTAGGTAAAAATACTTTGTTATTGGGTTTGCATATGATTGAGTTTTTTGTATTTCATTCAGCACAATTAGTGATCTTATTTGTATGTCTTTGTGCAGATATGCTGTGTTCGGTTTGGGCTCCACCATGTATCCAGAGTTCTGTGCCTTTGCTCGTGCCATTGACCAAAAGCTGGCCCAGCTAGGGGCTTCACAGCTCACTCCCATAGGTGAAGGCGATGAACTCAATGGGCAAGAAGAAGCCTTTCGCACGTGGGCAGTCAGTGCATTCAAGGTGACTAGATGAATAGCTAGCTTGTGTGTGAGGTCATTCACTTGTTTCATTTATTTCAGTCTGTACTAGCATCCATGAAAAATGGAGAGTAATGAAAGAAAACAAATGTTGGTTTTCGTCTAAATTTTGAACTTCCCTTTTTCTGCTTCTTGCCTAAGTTGCAGGGGAAACCTGTCCCCTTTTCTATTATTTCTTAGTGTTCACTTAAAGTTCCATAAAACCTTTTGGGTAATGGGATGCCCAGTATGAGTAAGGATGGGAGCATCAGACCTCTTACTTTTGCTAAATAGACCAGTTTTATAGCCATATTGGTGTAGAAGTGGAACCTTGCTCCTATAGCGTTACTGAACTCAGACTCAAGAAGAGCAGTTGGTGAAACTCAAATCTCCCCGTTAGGATTAAATATGAGCAGAATATGCACTAACTCTGCTTCCTGGTGTCATTGCTATTATTCAAATAAACACAGCACCAACAAACTGACAACAAACATGACAAAACTAAGAATGTTGGTTTGTTTTTTTTTTTCCTTGAATAGTCTTTTTTTTTTTCTTTTTTCTAGACTGCCTGTGGCATTTTTAACATCCGTGGGAAAAACAGTATTCAGTTGCCTGAGATGTATACCTCAGATGACAGCTGGAATCCTAAGAAGCATAGGATAGTGCATGACTCTCAAACCATGGACTTGGCTAAAGGTATTGCCTTGACCTTCAGCTTCCTCTGTCAATTTTACTTCATCTGGGTTTTCATTATAAAGGCTGTCTGAGATGAGTGGTGGTCACGCTATGGTGCTAGATGGTAGAATTCATGTAATGATGTAGTGGCCAGAGAAAAAAAGACACTGATTTACACTGAATAAAGCTTAACTTCTTACAGCACATCAGAACACCAGAGCTAGCATACATTTCGACAGTCCTGGAAGAACAAGAGCTGAGATAAGCTACTTTTAGTCAGGGAAGCCGTGCACAGAGAACACATGAGTGACTAGGGCAGACATGATTCAGTTCTTCTCTTTGTATTCTTTGAAGATATGTTAAACAAAAAACTTACTCACAGAATTTTTCATGAGTCATACCCTCATTTCTCAACAGCACTGGCAGACATTCATGCAAAGGATATAATTCCTATGAAGCTGAAATTCAGGCAGAATCTTCAGAGTTTAAAATCCAGGTATGACACCTCGTTCTTTTGAATATTGCAATGCATTTTATTAACATCTTAAACAACTGAAGTGCCTGGATATAATTATCTCTTCCCTATGTTATTGAGAAATATATTTGAATTTTGTACCATCCTTAGTATACCGTCACCATACTATACCGTCACCAGACCACAACAATTCTTAGGACTTAGCATCTATTTAGATAGTAGCTGATTTCCCAGTGGAGTCTCCAAGAATACAGGGAACTAAATAACTTGGTGAATATGATCCTTTGGTATCTACTAACTGTAGAAGGTGTATGGACCCTCTCCCTTGCTTGGTCTGCTACACACCTGGCAAATATTTATTCATTTAGGAAAAAAAATTGCCGCTTAGCAGAGGAGTAAAAGAAGAGGGAGGGAGATATAGCACAAGAACCCGCTGCTGTCAGTTGTACTACAAAGCAAGTTGAGACAAGATAATATAAAAATACAAAAGGATTAGTGTACTAACAGCTGTGTTAGAAATAGCATCCATGAGTGGCTCTTCAACATCCTCCAGTAAGTCTCTTTCATCCCTGTTCTAAATACAGTCTTCTTAAGGGATGTACTCTGAGCGGGTTTAAGATGTGAGCGATTCAGTCTTCAGTAGAGCTGCTCTTCCTTCCACTGGCTGATTACAGGCACACTTGTTCCATCAGTGCAGGCAGCACTTCAGCATCTTATTTGGTTTAGTAGAAGTACTTAACATCTCTGGACTGTTGTTCAAGTCTCCATGAATTACTGAGCTGATCTGATGATTTGATAACAAACACGAGTATGGCCTTGCCAGTTGTCACTTCAGATTTATTCCTTTAATGTGTAATTCAAGGCAAATCCTGTCGACATAACCTAGATCTATCTGATCTTTTTTCTATATCTAGTCGTGTCACCATTCTAGTTAAGCTTTCCTGTGAGACTAATCAGGAAGTGCACTACCTGCCCGGAGAACATGTTGGGATTTTCCCAGGCAACCAGCCAGAATTAGTCCGTGGCCTCATTGCACGTGTTAAGGATGCCCCTCCAGCTGATCAGCCTGTCAGACTTGAAACTTGCATTGATGGTAAGTTGGTTCCCTTCAGATTTGATAGCAGAGGATATTTGGCAGGTTTGTCTACAATCACTGAGAATTTTAACAGGCTGAATTAGATTCTATTATATCCCTCTTAAGTTTCATTAGGATTTTGTTTATACTTCTAGGCATTCTTCTAATTCTAGGTTCTGTTTCTAGAATGGCAGTCCATGGTAACTTCGCCAGTGTTGGCAGTTATCTTAGCTGAAACTGTTTATAATTCAGTTCCTAATTCGGCTATCGACTGCAATTGCATTAGTCAACAGTTTCCTTATTGTTGTTACATATCAGTGCCCTAAAATAGCTTTACATGTCATGTCCATTTTTTCCATCTCAGTAGCCACAATCTGTGAAATCATGGAATGTTGACGTACAGAAAGATGATTTCTTGTGGTTTAAAACATGGTGTGTTGTTGTAAAGTGGCTCTCTGCATTGAATTCCCCACTTAAAAAAAGCTTGAAACCTCACATTACCCTGTGGTCCAGACCTGTATGCAACCTCGTCAGAAGTCATATTTTAAAAGACACTGAGTTTTGCAAAGCTCTACAGCTGTCAAAGGCTTTGGGAATTGCCACGTGATCTTCTATTTCCCTTATTTCCAGGTGGCTATTGGGCAAGGGACAAAAAGATTCCAGCCTGCACACTCTCCCAAGCTTTGACATATTTGCTTGATATCACTACTCCACCCTCCCAACAGCTGCTAAAAAAACTCTTACAGCTGGTAACAGCGGAAGGAGACAAACAGAGACTGGAAGTTTTATGTCAAGTAAGTATTAGGGCTGGAGTTGCACTGAAAGTACTGCATACTGGGCCAGTCCATGCCCTTTCACTGTGCAGCAGAAGTCTGAGAAACTTCTGTAGTGATAGTTCTTGATTTGCATCCCTCTGTTACGTGTTCTGTGTGCTTGTAAAACCAACCACAGCGAGAGGAGGGATGGTCTTGTGGCTTAACTTGGGCGTGAGAATTGAGATTTCTTCCGAGCTGATATTTCCTATGTGGTTGTGGGTCATTTTGCCTGCCTGTTTCTCTTGCCAGCCTTGTGGTGGTTTCAGCACTAAAGAATGTTAAAGTTCTCAGGAGGAGAGTTTGTAGGGAAGCTGTTAGATATTTTCGTAATGAAATTTACCAATAAAATAAGAGGGATGTCACTTCAACCGTAGACTCTCAGATGTGGTAAGTGCTTGCTTCTCCTGCTGGTTTCAGCAAACACTCAACTGGTGCTCAACAGGACCTGAGCCTGTATAAGTTTGTGGATATCCCATAGAAGGGGGCCAAGAAACAGATTCTTTTTCAGTTTCTATATCCTCTCTGTGGGACCTTGTATGTGAGAAAAATTAATTAAACAACTTTTTAGGAAACCCCAGTATTTTTAGGAAATACCCAGTATTGGTCTAGGCAAAGTTTTGGAAATTCTCTGTTGATTTGCTGTTTACTGCATCTTTAATTGAATGTAAAGTAGGAATCTTATTTTAAAAGTTGTATTTCAAACGTCCTTGCTCTCCTGAACTCAACATGACCTGGTAACATTGTGATGGTGGCCTTCGGCTTTTATAGAGCACAGAAGAATACAGTAAATGGAAATTTTACAACAGCCCAAACATCCTGGAGGTCCTGGAAGAGTTTCCTTCTGCTGAAGTCTCAACAGCTTTCTTACTGACTCAGCTGCCACTTCTGAAACCCAGGTACTATTCTGTCAGTTCCTCCTGCGACATGACACCCGGAGAGATTCATCTGACAGTTGCAGTGGTAAATTACAGGACAAGAGGTAATGAATTTTTATTCTAATCTCTCTCTGAACTGAATGATATTTAGGCTGTGTTGTGGTTCAGAAAAAAAAACTGTGTACACTATATGGCATGAAACATATCTGTAACAGAAAGTGTGTGTTGATACATGCAGAATAGTACACAGCAGTGCAGATGTTAATGGTCAGGGACATCATGATTTAGTGGGCAGAGTGGTGTTAGGTTGACGGTTGGACTAGGTGATCTTAGAGGTCTTTTCCAGCCTTTGTGATTCTATGATTCTATGCTTTATGAATGGATTTAAACTGACAGAGGGGAGGTTTGGGTTGGATGTTAGGAAGAAATTCTTCACTGAGAGAGCGGTGAGGCGCTGGCACAGGCTGCCCAGAGAAGCTGTGGCTGCCCCATCCCTGGCTGTGTTCAAGGCCAGGCTGGATGGGTTCCTGGGCAGCCTGATCTAGTGGCTGGCAGCCCTGACCGCAGCAGGGGGGTTGGAACTAGATGATCTCTGAGGACCCTTCTGGCCCAAGCCATTCTATGATTTTGTGTTCATACTGTGTCAGGATTTGTTAAAATACTGCATCATGAGCATATCCTTGTTTTATTACTAGATATATACTTGTTTGTTAACATAATTTTAAGCTACTCTTTTTAAAAAGCAACCAGCTTTTGAATGCTTACAAATATATTTTTGTTTCCTCTCATTAGATGGACAAGGGCCTTTGCACCATGGAGTGTGCAGCACGTGGCTGAATACAATAGCTCTCAATGAAACAGTCCCATGCTTTGTGCGCAGGTGAGTGTATGCAGGAGCAAAAAAAAAAAAAAAAAGCCAGTAATTTTAATTTCAGCTTCTTCAATGCTTTCTTTTTAATGTTTGTGTATGATTTTCAAGTAACTGGTAATTACAGTATTATTGAGTTTGCAAGGAAAGAGAAATCATAGATTGTTAGAAAATTCTGAATGAATTCCATTCATGTGGCACTATTCCCACAGTCAGCATTTCCCCTGGGGAGTTTTGAGTTTTTTACTTTGCCTGATTAACATGTTTTTGCATCTTAGTGCTACTGAATTCCAGCTCCCACAGGAGCCAACCAAACCGTGCATTCTGATCGGCCCAGGAACGGGAATTGCTCCATTCAGAAGTTTCTGGCAGCAACGTCTCTATGACTTGGAAAAAAAAGGTACTTCCAGGGACTGCCACCTGGGGGAGGCCAGAACTCATCCAGTGACAGGAGACATCCCTAGTCCTCCAACCAAAATCCTCGGGTGGAGGCACCCAGAAACATTAGCCAAGTAGCCCATGTAGCGATAGATGTGTCATCCCAAGACTGATTAAATGCAGCGCAGTTAATAACTCCACCCCACTGGAGACTGTTCTGGTGGTCTTTTGAGGAATTTGGTCACTCAGAGGGAACAGCCTGCGTGTGCCCTTGCACAAACTGAGTGCCCGGCGCCACCCAGCTCTCGCAGAGGGGCCGCAATGCAGAGAGGAAATGCTTTGACCTGTTTGGGAACGTGCTTCTGCAGGTGGTTCCACATAGTTCTCTGAAGAACCAGACAGGTTCAGTCCCACTGCAGACCCTACAATCAAAGGCTGTCAGGCGTGCACGCACACTCTCCTTTGTTAGAGTTTTAGCAGTTGCATTGCCTGACTTGTTCCTATGACAGCAGGGCCCTCTACGGGAGCAGTACTATGAGACAACGGGAGAGACAAAACTGTCTGATGTTGGTTTCAGGGATCAGAGGTGGCGACATGACGCTGTTGTTCGGCTGCCGGCATCCTGATATAGACCATATCTACAAAGAAGAAGTCGAGGAAATGAGGAGGAAAGGAGTTCTGAAGGAAGTGTACACAGCTTACTCCAGGCAACCTGGCCAAGCCAAGGTAGGACTGGTTCTGTTGTTCTTTAGGGGTTGGCTCCTTCAGGAATGTCCCTCAAGTTAAACTTTGGGATCTGTTTAACAATTTTCTTTAAAAACAAAAACCAAAAAGTTAGCTTTTAGCTTCAGAGCATTGTGAGCAAGTGACAAAAGGCCCCGTTCCATCAAAAGAGTCTCAGTTCACTTCTGTATGGGCCCCACTATGTGTATATACGTTTTTCATATACATATATATATTTCTTTTTCAATCTTCACTGCCATATCAATAGATGTAATAGATATATAATTAATCCTTCTGGTGCAAAACAACCTTTGAAACTAGAAGCTGGAATATTTTTGCAAACCTTGAATTTTGCAGGATGTGGTTAGCCCATGAGGTCGAAATGAGTGTGCTCTGGTCATTTGTCACCATTTCAGTGATGCAGTAAGCCTGGAAATTATTTTTGTTTAGAAAAAATGTTGACTGGAGAAGACAACAGTACTCTTTTTAGCTGTCCTCCTACCCTGGCAAGGCAGGAATCTTTGGCAGTGGTAGTTGGTTCTAAATAACTGTCTTAGTGTACTCTAGAGTAATCAAGAGACAAATCCAGCCTTCAAATCTGGGGCTTGTGAAGAAAGCGTGAAGACATTTTTCCTCTCCTCTGCTGAGGTGCAACATGTGGAATAGTTGGGGCATACTGAGCCTTACTGTGCAGGCCCACAGAAAAGCCACTAGACAGAGCAGCACTAAAGAGACCTTGCTGGATGATTCCTCTTTCTGCTTCAAAGGTCTATGTTCAAGACATTCTCCAAAACAAGTTGGAAGCCAGAGTGTGTAATCTCTTGGATAAAGAGGAAGGGCATCTGTATGTCTGTGGAGATGTACGCATGGCCTGGGATGTTGCTCAGACTTTGAAGGGGATGCTTGTGAAAACCCTGAACCACACAGAGCAGCAGGCAGAAGAGTACTTCTTCCAGCTGAAGGTATGCTGTGGTGCACGGGGCATTCTTTCCATCCAGTGCTCCCACGTGGACAAGGTCTTACCAGCTGCGGTGAGCTTCTTTTCCAGCATGCTAAAGAAAACAGCTGAAATGATCAGCTTAGTCTGCCCGCGGTGATCCAAAACGCATTGCTTCTGCGTGGTTAGGGGTGAGAGTGACATGTCACGTTCCTCTCTTTTGTGCTGCCGTTTTCCCCAGTGCCTCTGTTTGGATCTGGATATTAGCTTTGCAACGTCTCTGGAACAGCAGAAGTTTGACACTATTGTATTGAAAGAGGAGTGTGAGTGTAAGAAATTGATGGGCCAGTCACCGAAAGCACAGTGCCTGACTATGGCTGGCTTTGCAGGAGTGCTTTGATAGCAGAACTTGTCCCGGAGAGTGCATCTGGGATTTGGCTCCTTTCACTGGCAGTATCAAAGCCCACCATCACAGAATCAGTCACACGAATGCAAAAAAAACTTTCAGTTGCGTAACTGTTACAGGAAGAGAAGCTGGCATGATTTAATTCATCTTGGGTTTTTTTGTTTGTTTGTTTGTTTGTTTGTTTTTCAGAGCCAAAAGCGGTACCATGAAGATATCTTCGGGGCTGTGTTCCCACCTGAAGTTAAAAGAATGTAAGAGCTTTGCAAGCCATCAGTCCAAGCATGAACCAAGACATTTCAAATCGGATTTGCACATGTGGTGTTATTTTCAAAAATCAAGGGGCCAAATCCTCTTCCTATGTCATGCTAAATTACACATTATTATCTGATTGTAGGATTTGACTTCTAGACCTTAGCCTTAAGTAAGAAAAATACGAAATTTAACTTTTTTTGCTATTTATTCTGAAAATTCTTTTCATAGATAATCTTAGTGAAGATGCAAATTATTTATTTCATTCTGTAAACTAGTATAAGTCTGCCATTGTTTGTAAATACAAAAAAATATAAAACCTTGTCATGAGGAAAATTTAGAGCTTTTTTACTATTAGCTAGAAGTGATTTTTAATGGACTATTTATCTGTGTGGATTTATTTATGTCGCTGTTTTACTGTGCATGGTATGTTCACTTCAGAGCAAGTCGATGGAGGCTGTGTCCCTTGGAGATGCCGAGTGACACGACTTGTCCAGTGTGACGTAATACTTGCCCGTATGACAGTAACACAATGGCTCACAGGTGGAGACACCTGCTGCGTGCCCTCCAAATGGGTGCACGTGGGGAGGCAGCAGTTCTGATTTCGGCTTTGTGTGATTCAGGTGCATCAGCCTGAATTCTTGTTCTTACAGAGCCTGTGGCATTGAGGCTCACAAAGTTCAAAAGCACTTTGTACCTTTGAATTCTATGCTCTGACTTGATTTGTTTGTAATAAAAGATGCCTTTATATTAAGACAAACAGGGTGGTGTAGTTTAAAAGTAGCTCTTGGTGCTCTTGTCTCCTCCTAGAAGAGTGGAGGTAGGTGACTACGTTCTCAGGTTCCAGTGGCCTGGGTCTGGGCTCCAGCCAGCGCTCCGTCCGTAAGCGAAGGGCCCACGGCCATGGCTCACGCAGCCTGCCTGCGGTTAGTGGCACAGTCCTGCTACTGCCAGGACAGTGTGTGTCAGCCCCGCAGATGGTGAGGCTGGCTTGTGAGTTGAAGGACAGAAAGCAGCAACTAGAGCAGCGTGTTTTGCCCCAGTTACATTTTGACTTCGGCTCCTTCTGTGTTTCTGTGCTCCTTCAGTTCTGTCACAACTTCTAGTTCTTTCTCTAAAACTTCCAGAGATTTGTGATGATATTAAAAAGCTAAGGGTGAGATTTTCCTGTCATCCCTTGTCTCCAGGAGCTGGAATCTGATGAAGGATTTGGCACTCCAAGTCAACAGTGTCATGCATGTTCAGTGTATTTCACATGTCCTACGGACAGCCTTCAACCTAAGCTGTGAAGTGCATGTAGCTGAAAGGCTGGACAGTGAAGGCAGAGAGCAGGAGTGAGACAGCAGATACAGGGAGTGCAGGACAGAGGAGGTGCACAGCAAGCATGTGAGTGTTCTTTTTGCACGTTGTTTAACAGACGTTCGCTTTGAGGTGGGATGGAAGTAGAACAAGTTCCATTAAGAACATCCTCAACGAGCCCAGGGCTCACTGAGCTCTGGACTTCCAGTAAGTCCAACATAGGTAGGAAACAGAAGTCAGTTGTGTATTTTAAAATGCTAATGTGCACTGGCCGTTTCAGGAGGTGCATTACACCACAACCCATTTTCCATGCACATAACAAAACAGGTGAATTTCCTTGCTGGGAGCCTTTCTTTGCAGCTCAGGTGTTTCTTCTAAGCAATCACATCCTTTAAAGCATTTCCATAATCCTTTATAAATGCCTGCTTGTACACTAGAGGACCACATTTCACCTTCATTTGGAGAGGAGGAAATTTTACTGATTTTTGTATCAGTAGCAATATTTGTACGTTCAAGAAATGCCAAAAAAATTTACTGGAAGAAGTGAAGAAACTGCTAGCAAAAGTGCATGGGACCCCTGGGTACATCAGCGCACAGCTGAGAGCTGATAGAAGTTCAGGCCTTGGTTAGGGTGAGCTCTGCAGGTGCCTCCAGCCGAAGCGATTGCCCACCTGATGGTGTGGTGCCCTGCTGGTGTGCTGGGAGGGGCAGCCGGGGTGGGCAGTCAGCTGCGGCAGGGCAACGATGAGCAGCTGAGCTGCTGGGGGCACAGCAGTGGGCACAGAGTGGTGTGGTGGTGGTGAGCTGCAGGGTGTGCTGGCAAACTCCAGGGCAAGGAAGAAGGGGTGACCTCAGGTAGGTGAAAGGTTTTTTTTTTTTCTTTTTTTTCTAGTTGGTGTGCTGCTTTATAGCTGTGTAGAGAGGTTCTGCTCTCGAGTGTGTGCTCTGAAATGTGCAAGGGGCTTGCCTGCTTGAGTGACCCTGCTGGGCCACCAGGGCTGGGACCCTGCCTGCTGCGGGCAGGAGCAGGCTGAGCCCTGAGCACGGTGCCGCTGCGGGTCCCAGTGCCGCGGGCTTGGTGGCAGCGCTGTGGTGGCTGTGCTGAGGTGTTCACCTGTGCTGCAAGGGGTGGGGAGTGGGCTGGGCTGTGCAGCACTGCCTGTGAAATGGTCCTCGCTGGTTTTGAGGTTTAAAATGCAAGAGTTGTTATGCTGCAGCTGTCTGGAGCTCAGAATGGTCTCTGTATGTGCTAGGATTTGTCGTCATTGGGATGAGAGTATTGGCTGACTTAAGGAAGAAAAAGGGAGGGTTTTTGTTGCCTTGCACAGAAAACATGCTTGGAATATTCACCAATGAAAGAGAGAAGTATTGTAAAAATTAAATTAAAAAAATAAAAATAATTAAACAGTCTTAAAAATGTAAGAATAAGGTGTAAACAAGTGTATGCCATTGCAACAATACGGAAGATACATGCTGTATTGTGCTAACCACAGGCTGGAGTGTTTGCCAGCTCTGGGCAGCAGACAGGGGTGTGATGGAAGTGCCCCTGTGAGCTGTCCTTCCTTGAGAGCCATGCTGTGCCTCGGGTCGGTGGGGGCTGTCGGTGCTTGGGGCAAGCAGGTTACCACTGCTGGGGCCTGATACAGGCAGGTGGCGGCTGGTGGGATGTAGCCTTCATGCTTGGTTGCTTTTTTTTGCTTTTGCCTTTTTTTTTTTTTTTCCTATTTAAATGAATGACCTCGCCCTTCAAGCTTAATTGAGGTTTACATTCATTACTTCTTATTCTTTATGAAAATCAACAAAGCTCAACTTATCTGAAGGTTTTTACTGGTTGTGTATGAAAGATGTAGATAAGATGGATGAAAAGGAGAACTGTGCTTGGAAACGCGTTGGCCTTCTCCCTGCAGGCAGTACAAGGCTGTTGTTATTTTTGGCCTGAAGCTGTTTGGCAGCAGCACGACAACCCTGGGTGAACTGGCACCCTGCGGTGCTGGGGCTGAGGCACGGCGGGGGGCAGCGGGGCCTGGGGCCTGGCATGGGCAGGAGGCAGCTCCCGATGCTGTGGTGTCGTGTGGCGGTGGACAGCCCGTTTGTGAAAGGCGCCCAGTCGTCCGGTGCAGCGCACGGGGAGCTGCCCCGTGGAACAGTTGGGTGAATTCCTCCAGAGACAGGAACCGGGCAGGGCAGCGTCTGTGCAATGAGCTGTATGCTGAGGGAGAGAAGAGCTTTCAACAAGATATGTGTACGACATCTTTTACTGAAGCCCATCGTGCGGCATCGTAAGGACTAAATGGCCACCTGTGTTAGGAGGCAGCCAAGCAGCTTTTGAGTAGTGTTCTGGAGAGCGCCGCTCTGTCTTGTCAGTCTGTCTGTGCCGCCCGTGGCCGCACCCTGAGCGGGATGTGCTGCCCCGGGCCTGCTCTGCCGCTGTTCTAAACAGCCCTGAAGCGCGGAGCTGGCCTCACCTCGCTCTCGGCGTAGCCAGCGCTTCGGGAAGCTCCGTGCTGGCGCCCGCCGGGGGCGGCTCGGCCCACGCCGGGGCTGCAGCGCCC
>VXAV01006073.1:65250-110178 GCA_013399715.1 Alectura lathami | reverse complement strand
GTGCTGCGGCCGCGCAGGCTGGAGGGGGCTCGCCAGCTCCCCGTGGCTGAGGGGCTCCTGGGTCTGGCTGGAAAGAGGAAGCAAAATGGGGCGAGTTTGCAGCACAGGCGCGCAGGGCATCTGTCACCGGGGTGGGAGCGGCGGGCTGGGCTGGGCGGGGCAAGGTGCCTGGGGCTTCGCGGCTTTGGCCACAAGTAAATGGGGGGGAAAAGGTCACACCAGGATTCTGCAACACTTGCTTTATCCAGAGCAAAGATTTATTCACTGAAAAGATTCCTACATATCCAGAATTTCATTAGCATAGAGTGTGCACTTCTTGCTGTTTGCATAAACTAATACAGAAACGGTTGTTAATACTAACAATTTTTAATTAATTTAATAGCAATTCTGGAAGACACTCAGTTAATAGAAAATATAAAAAAAATTTTTACTGTACAAAGTTTACATCACATTTGAAAAGAAAACGTCAATTTTCACCATATTACAGACTCCGTTTACATTCACTACTGACGTGTGGCTATTGTAGCAGCATTGTACAACCAGCTTCACATCTACAGCTCTATCGTGGTGCAGGTCGCCGCGCGCCACGCCCTCACGCCAGCACACGGGGGGCAGCACACGGCCACGAGGCGCCTGGTTGGCAGCAGGGAGGGTCAGAGCTCAACGTCCCTCCCAGCTACACAGCTCTGCTAGGTCTGCTTGACTGTGATGTGCCTCGCAGCAGCCAGTAAAACCAACACTACCCCACAGCCGTCAGCCCGTGCTCCCTGACAGCCCGTGTTCAGGACGCTGGGTTTTGCTTTCAGCAGCACTTTAAGGGAGTTAAGTACAAAGCCAAGGAAGGCTGAGTTTGAATCTCCAGTCTCATGATGTGAAGGCAGGTTGGGAAGCCCTTCCCGCAGCAGGGCAGTGTTCCTGGCAGAGCACCACCCTGAGAGCTCCGGGATCCGTCCCATCACCTCTCAGCACAAAGGGACTCAGGTTTCGGGCGGGTGCCCCGCTGCCACGGGCCAGGCTGCCCTGCCAGAAGCAGGGGCCAGTGCAGCTCTGACTGGGAACAGCCTTCACGGACAGGGTTTGAATCGCCCCTGAGGGCAGGCATAGGAAGAGCAAAGGTTTTTGGTTTTTAGTATCACTTTGTTGTAAGCTGGCTAGTCACCCCGTGCAGGCTGCTGTCTAGCCAGTCTGATTAGGACCAGATTAAGATACTGCTTTCCCCGTGTTGTTCTTGCACATTGTCACAGCAGCGGTACTGCTGACAACCAGGTGAGCATTCGCTGTGTATTTGCAAGCTGGGCTGCAGAGCTCCAGGTGTCCTGGGGGGACCTGCTCTATGCACGCGGGTGGCACAAGCAGAAGTGGCAGCGCACCGTGGCTGCCTTGGGCCAGCAGGAGCTGGTCAGAGCCAAAGGCTGTGGGAACGATCCGCAGCCAGGGCAGCTCCTGCTCTTCCCTGGGGCAGGTACACAGCAGCCCACGGAGTGTTTCAGCCCATGGGCCCATACTGTTCACACTGCTAAGAAGCACGTTTCACCCTGCTTTAGGTGTGCATTGTGCTGTCGTTAGTTAAGCAGCACTTGCTGGGAGTACAGCTTCTGCTGGAAGCTGCAGCAGTGGTACGGTGAGAGAGCGAACAGTGGCAGGGCTTGAGAAGCAGGTGGGGAGGCTCCAGGCACAGAGCGTGCAGAGGGGCTCATCTGCTTTACAGGGAGGGGGAGAGGGAGGCCGGCAGTGCTACCATGCTGCACTCGGCTACCACCAGCCCAATTTTGTTTTGTATTTGAGACATTTCAAAATCAGTGTAGCACGGCACTTGTAAGAGACTGTAGCTGGCTTGCGCGTATAGTGGGAGCGAAGCTCTCTGCTCAGCAGAACTCAGGAGCTTGTGGCCACTTAATTTTCTGAGTCAGCCACCTGTAAGTAGCCAAACTGAGTGCCTGTCACTTCGCATGTCACACGAAGGACGTCAGAGCTCTTTTCCCTGTGATCCACATTTGAAACCCTTGTGATGATGGAGGAGGGTATGAAAGAGGCAGGCAATGTACTAGTGCTGCTGGAGAGAGGAAATCTGGTGACTTCTAGGGAGACCTAATGAACTGCTGCAACAAAACCAAAGTAGTGCCAGGACAGAGGGGCTCCTCGGTGTCCTCTGCGTGATGCGGGCTGTGCTGCTGCCCTGGCCGACAGAAGGCAGAGCAATAACAACCGGAGGCGTGAGGAGCATTTGTTGGTGCTGCTCGCAGTTCGTTTGCAAGTGGGATAATGTGTCTGTGGCCCTAAAGGCAGCACTCAGCTGTACTCTGTATAAATGTGCACATTACACATCAGAGCATGTGGCTTGGGTTTGGTTTAGCAGGGCTGGGGCTTTTTTTGGTCTTAAACTTTGAAACAAGGCTGAGTGAGCTGTTGGGCTGAGCCAGGTCCTCTAGACCAGGATGCAACTTTCTTATTGCACAATTCTTGTTGTTCTTAGTTTTCCCCACAACTACTGCTTAGTCCTAAATTTCTCAAAACAAACAGCCTGCAAACTTCTGTGACTGCCTGGAGGAGCCAGTAACTGTGTGCACAGGGAGAGAAACGACTCTGAATCTCTTAGCAAGCTCAGTGTGCCAGGACTGTTTTTAAGACATTGTTTAGAGATGGCTTTTTCCCTTTTCTTGCCCCCCCTCCCTGGAGCTCTCTCCAGTGAAATCCCTGTTCTGCAGATGGTGACTGGGGCAGTAGGAGGCGGTCTGGCAGGGCAGCGCTGTGCTTCCAGCAGTGCTGCTGCTTTCAGGGACCAGAAGTGGCTGTGCCTGAAACTTGAGAGGAGGCTGGTGGCTGGGAGCTGCCTTCCCTGCGGCACTGCCAGGGCCAGCACAGCCTGGGCAGCCTGAGAGGCGCTAGGAGCGGAGGGACCCCGAGGTCCCCTCCCACCTCAACCAGTCTGAGGTTCTGCAGCACAGACCAGATCCATCCCCTTTCTAACGGGGCAAATGCAGCCAACTGTCTCCTCTCATTTCTGCTGCCTTGGGCTTCCCCTAAATGCAGGACTAAATATCACTCCCAATTCTGCATTACTGTGAGTTCTGTGTAGAAGAGCTCTGGATTCCATCTTTCAGCTGAGGTAACAACGTGTTTGGTAACAAACTCTCCTGTAAGTAGATTTTTACTAGTTTAACTTTAGTCAAGATAGAGCCAGCACTCAGACCAACCCTGCCGCAACAAGTCAGAGTAATCCCAGACTCGGTCATCAGTCTGGGTCAGTCACAGTGCAGTGCATCACTTTTGCCTTAATGAAACAAAACCATCATGCAGAACTCCCGCCCCCTCTACGAGACACACAGCCACTCTGCAACGAGCCAGTTCTGCAGCTTCTGAAGGCAGAGGACAGCTCCTACTTACACCGCTGACACAAGAAGGAACCAGAAGTAGCTTGGTTTCTCTTCAGTGCTGTTTGCGTGGCTGTAGTCAGATTGATTCACTGTTTATTATGTTTTAAAAATAATATAGTTCACACAAAATATCCTGTAAACATTCTTGAAACAACTGCTGGTGCTCAGGCAGAATCCAGCCCTTGCAAACAACCCGGTCTGCAGCTGATGGTCGAGCAGCTCTCAGCTGTGGCTGCACCAGTGTCATGGCTTGGAAGGGTCGGTGGCGGTTTCTGATGCTTTGTGTAAGCAGGCAGACAACGTTATCGCAAGACAATCACACACCACGCTATATCTTTTGATTACTTGGTTCCAGGATTCCCAAGCCAAATCTCTCAAAACGCAGGACAACTTTGCTATTGTTAATGCTGAAAAGAGTGGGGAGGGAAAGGACAAGGGAGGGGGAAAGAGTTACTCATTTACTGTTGGGGTTCTGTTGTTTTTTTTTTTTTTTCTCCCCTACAAAGCTACGGTCTTATAGAAGGAAATAAGATGGGCTGGATTCTGGCCTCATGCAACTCGAGGTCATCCAGCAAAGAGTCCTAAGAAGTTAAGCAGCAAACACATGAATTATTCATGCCAACCTCATTAATGAAAGCATGCGGCCCAGACTGGCACAGGGGGCTCTCCACAAGCACCTAACCTAAGGGGGGCAGAAGACTGACTCCTGTTCTCAACAGGAGTTTAGCTTCCTTGAAATGGAAGTGGAGGAAAAGATTTCTTGTTAAGGGAAAGGGGCGTTTTGACAAGGTACATCCATCATTTCAAAAACACATTTCCTCCTCTTCATAGACTGTAGCAAGTGACTGGAGATGTTTCCTTTCACCCTTAAACTGCTAGCAGAGCTCGAAACACCTTCACTTCAAAGTGCCTTCCTCCACAGATGCACTCAAGGGACAGCAAGGCAGGCAGCCTGAATGCCTGAGGTCTTCCAGCAGATTCTTTGCAGTGCGGTGCACAGGTGTGGACTTGCCCTCCCTGAAGACCTCTCTGGTTCCTGCTGCATCCCCTCTTCTGTCCCCTCCCCCGTGGAACAAAATTTTTTCAAACTCATGACTCAGTAAGGAATGACAAAAGACCTTTTCCCAAAAGGCACGTGTTTGCTGTGTTACCTGCAGTTCTGCACAATCCCTACCGCTCAGTCAGGCATCTTGCTGAACCAGGGATGTAAACAAAAGCAAATTATGGAACTCAGAACACTGGATTTCCAGGGCAAGGAGAAAGAGGAACTGAAGGGCTTCCTGGCTTTCCTCCTCTTTTGCACAGTGCCGCAGCTGATCCCAGTCGCCCTATGTAGGCCGGTTCTGGACGCGCTGCTGGCCTGTCCCAGGTAGGCCAAGGGACTGCAACCTGCCCCAGGCACGGCAAGGGCCATCCTCTCCATGCAGGAACTGCCCCTGGTGCACGCAACCCTGAGAAGCTGACCCCTGGTTCAGTGCCACGCTGGATCTGGTCCCACAGGAGAACCAGCTCAGTCTGGCCTTTAGGTCCTGTTGGTTTGCAGCGGAAGTGAAGGGCTCAGTTGTTGGCTGTGCCTGGCCAGAACGTACATGGTGTTTTGAGTCTCTCTCTTAGTTCAGCACTAAGGTGACAGCCGTAACCTCGGCCAGCAGCTAGGAAACTGCCCCCTCCTGCCTCACGGGATGCGTGGGACACGGCCACTGCGCCAGCCCCCGCTGCAGGCAGGGCACGGCCCTGCTGCCTGCACCCCGCGGCAGGGAGAGCAGAGCACCAGGCCCCTTCCAGGAGGGAGCTACAGCCCGCTGCAACACTTCAGAAGTGACAGACGGCCGCATGGTTAGACAGGAACTTCTTGCAGACAGTTGTTATTCAAGCCAACAGCCCACACCAAGCAGAAAAAGGCAGGAAAGGAGAATTCAGATAAAGTGTTGATTATGTCCGTGGGTTAATTTCGTGGTTTTCACTTTTTAGAATGGAAGGTGATTGTCCAAGTTGCCGGTTAGGATACAACACACGGAAGCATGCAAGGTGGAACCCATTATTGCACCAGTAGCTACAACCTACAAAGAAATATGGGAGGGAAGGGAAAAGACACCATGAGAGTTAGTCCTCAGTTACTTAAAGCAAGCCCTTGACAGCTGCCCATTACAAAGCTGATGCCAGAGTTAAGCGAGGGGTTAGTGCTGTGACCCTCTAAGGATGTGTCGGAGGCAACGTGAACGTCTCCGGTGGGTTTTGAAGCTGGTCTCTGGCTGCTGTGGCTACAGAGAGCCTTCCCGGTGTGACCTGAACATGAGGTAGTTTGCAGGAGATAAAAACCACCTGGGCTGCGTGCACCTCCATTTCAGCGAGCACTACTTTGGCTGTCAATGCTGATAATTAATGCTGACACTTAAAGCACTTCTCTGCTGTTGCATGCTCTGAACAATGAACTAATGCATGCAAATGTACCCAAAGCACTTGCAGCAGGTGGGGAGAGGGTCTGTCTGCCCACAGGAAAAGTAATTAGGGTAGCTGCTACAGAAGGTGCAGTTCTACAAGCTGTTCGGGAGGAACTCCCTGTGGAAACACTAACCCGAAATAATCACTTGGCAAATTGCTCTGGAAAGGAGCGCTCTCGTGAACTGACTGCCCAAATAGGAACCATGGCTTCAAACTCATTTCCAACATGCTGCTGGAGGACAGCACAAGGCTGTGCAACAGGAGGATTACTCTAAAGAAATAATCTGGCACTAAGAGACCTTGCAGAGCCAAGACGAAGAGAACCTTGCTGAGTGTCATGCTCTGTAGCCTATAGCTTTGTGTCAAACAGTTGCTGCCACGTTTGTGTCTTCCTTCTGCATTTACCTTGTTTGGCCTCGTTCTCATGCAGGACCAGATCCTGTGCCTGCCGTGGGCAATGATTTCCTTCTGGCTGCTCTGAGCACAGCACCACGTGGTCCCTAACCCCAGCGTGCAGGGAAGACAGATTTAAATTTACAGAGCTTTAGGCCAAAAGAGGAAAAAGAGCTGTTTTTCTCTTAAATTATGAATTATGGACAGGAGGAGCAATTATATGCAACTTCATTTTTAGCTCAGGTTGTGTTGGTTTCTCTTTGCATTTTTATTAAAAAAAAAAAAAAAAGACAATTGGAATCAACAAGGACGGAAGCTGTAGCTGTAACAGCTCTGCTGGGGTAGCGAGTGACACCTCCCAGCTGCATACACCCCACAGTGCACAGCAGTATCTAAGGACCTCTCTGCTTGTTGTTGTGTCTGTTAAAATGAGTGCTGTGAGCCCAGTATACACCTCTCTAAGGTAAGCAAAAGCCACCAGACAGCTCTGCTTATCAGGGAGTGGACAGCAGTCAGCCTTTGCTGGTGACAGCTTCATTTTGCTAAAGATGATGCTGCCTTTCAGCGGTGCTAGACCCTGTGATGTACTGGGGATTTGGCACAAATGTTATGGAAATTAAACAAGAGAACTTGTGAAATTCTCAACCAAACCCCCAAATAAACCACACTCCAAGCACAAAATGCCTCGGGTAAACAAAAGCATTTGTTTAGTGGTAAGGTATTGCAGGAAGATCGTGAAGGGTTATGGTAATGAAGGGGGTAGGTTAAACATCAAAAAGGAGAGAAATGAGAAATATTAGAAGTTCAGCTGAAGAAGATATACACTGAAGGAGGTGCGTGATGATGGGCACAGTGTGCAAGTGTCTGATCTCCCTCTGACTGGGAGAAAAAATCCACTGAGGTCACCAAGATGTAATATTGTGCCTAACAGGAATTCTAAGTGACCCTGGAACCCGACTGGCTTTTTCACTGGGGTTACAAGACCAAAGCTGTTACAGGAAGTCCATGGGAGCTCCTCAGGGCAAGAGGGCAGCAGTGGAGAACAGCCAACTGACATACAGCTGGAGTTTCAGTCTCCGGCTCCAGAAGCTGTATGTGTTTTGCTTCCACCTCATTTCAGTAATGTGGGAGTGGGACCCGTTTCTGTCTCAGGGCCAGGTTATTTGTGACAAGGGAGACAACATTTTAGGCCCCAGGGCTTTATGCAAATCTATTCTGAACTGGAATTTGTTCTAAATTCTGGTCTCGGCTGTAACAACAGATGTCACAGGATGTTCAGTCAGGTCTTTCTGAGGGACCTCTCCCAGTTTTGGCAGTTTACAGATGCTTGATCTTATGTGACTTTTCTTCCCCAGTTGCACTGTAGATCCTGAATTTGAAAGTATCATGACCTGACTAGGATTTGTGCTGCCATCTTTGGTCCAGATCTTGATAAGTTTCCAACTTAGAGATCCAGTCCAAACATAACAACTAGTTCCTAGCTGTCAGTTTACTGCATTTGCCAAGCAATTTAGACATTCTGAAGGTGACTGCCACCTAGTTTGTTTCCTTCCTCCAGAGGTCAGTTACACTGAGTAAGGACGAGTGCTGCGATTCTTTATCTGCCTGTGCAAATTGGACAGTCTTCCACAGAGGAGGAGGGGTTAGCATTTTCTCCTACATGCCCTCTGACGAAGGTTACAAAGTTAGGACTCTTCCATAAATCAGTGGTTCAATTTCAAAGGGAAATGGTGGCACATTCTTTGATGGTTCCCCTTCTCATTCAGTACCAGTCATTAAAAGGGAAGTTCTGACCCCTTTCAGGTCAGTGTGGGCCCTTTCCAATAATGTTGCTAGATACTCTCTGAAACCAAACATAAAGCTGGATACATGATCTACAGAAGGAGGGAAGTGAATATGTTACCGTAGGAAATTAACTGTCTGAGGTGCATGCAAATTTAATGGTGTGATTTCCTAGTAACCAGAAAGCAGAACAGCACTCTACTGAAGGTCTGACAGACCCCAGGAAGGCAAAACAAAGCACAGGAGCGATCAGTTAGCAAATTCTGAGCAGCTAAGCGTTCCCAACAACAGCAGGTACTCACTCAGCAGACTTCCAGAAGTGCCCTGGGTGGGAGAGCCGACGATTCAGCTTTGGCAGTTTTTCAAGCATATCCATGAGGACAGTGAAGCTCGGTCTCTCACTGAGATCAAATGACCAGCATGCTGAGAGAATTTCCTGCAAAGGATATTTCAGGCCTGTTATCTCCACTTGGTTCACACGTCAGCTGTGCAGACCAAGCAACTGGTCGAGCAGTGTGATTTGTGACAGCCCAGCTCGAGGTACTTCCTAACAGATGGCTTTGACATTCTCATAATCGAGCAGTGCCCTGCGTACCAGTAGCTGTCCACGTGTACGTGACAATAATGAGAAGAGGCTTGGAATCTGACCTGGTATCCCATTCTAAGCTGTTCTCTCTCCTGCCCTTTAGAGTTATAATAAATGTAAAAACTCTTTAAGCAGCTCCCTCTTTTCCAGCATCCTGATAAACAGCTTTTTGGAAGGACTCCTGCAGCTGAGGTACTTACATTGACTTCTTTCCCCAAGCTAACAGTTGCAAGGACTTGTTTCACTCCTTCACCACTTCCAATCTGCCAGATGAGTGCCTCTGCAGGCTGGTTCTTGAAGGGCCATTCTCTTACTTGGAGCTCATACCACACAGTCCTGCAACACAAACAGACAAATCAAGCCTCTGTCTGCTGTTAAGGGAAAAATAAAAATTTGGCACAATGCCACTTTCCTCAGAAAGCTCTGGAAGGTGCATACGGCTGCGCAGCAAATCCCTCCCAGCCTGCCCACCTCCCTGTCACAATGTCATGCTCATGTCTTGTAGCAGGTGAGGATAATGCATCCTAGCTAGAATCCCAGGTCTGAGAGAAGACCACCGCTGACTGGCAAGGCTGAGGTCTGTAACACATCTCACTTAGCAAGCTCCTGTGGTACTCACAGGTATTGTCCTCTCTTACCCAAAGGCATAGATATCTGCAGCTTTGGAGAAGGGCAGCTTGTCTTCATCTTTCCCAGGGGCCATCTCACGAACAATTTCAGGGGCTAGGTAGCATAGCCAGTCATGAGGCAGCTTCAATTCATTCTCCCTCCTGAGTTCAGAAGAAAGAAGCCATACTGAAACGGCACTGCATGTATGCAGCAGCATAAGGCTTGTGTCTGTGCTTTGCCTAATGCTGTGACTTTACTGAAGTGTTTTGCTTTAGCTAAGGTTTCCTTTCGAATTTTCTTGCCATATTAAAAAACAAACAAACATTGGGCTCTCCAGCTTGTTCTTGAGCTTATTTTTGACTTGTGTTCTGAGCCTTGGTTCACACATAACTCTCTAGCTGTGTGCTACTGAACCTGTAGAAATGACTGTCCACGGCAGGGGGGTTGGAAGTAGATGATCTCTGAGGTCCCTTCCAACCCAAGCCATTCTGTGATTCTATGACTGCTCTAAAAAAAAAAAAAGTGTATCCCAAAATGTGTGTATGTACTAAAGCAATCAACACTGCTCACTTGTACAGTGTAATGCATGTAAATATTTCCCTAGTTAATCAATATTTATCACTCTAGAAGTGGACCAAGCATTGAAACCTCCACCTACCTTCCTTCCTGAACCACACCTGAGATTCCAAACAATCCAAAGTCGGTGATCACGACTTTCCCATTGTCATAGAAAACATTCTTGGATTTCAGATCCTTGTGTACAATCCCCTTGGCGTGAAGATAGCCCATGCCCTGGGAAAAAGTTTATATGCAGAGATGTAAATTTTTTTTTTTATTTCTAAGCCTCTAACTGGGCATGCTTTGCTTTCTGAAACACATTTACTCCATTGACTCCAGCATAAATGATGAATTGTAAGTGGGGACACAGCAGTTGCCTGATTTAAAGTCGGCAGGGAAGCAGGTCTTAGTTTGGTGCTCAGCCCCTGAAATACTTTTCCAGTTTTTTCCATAAGCAACTGACACACGCCACTCACTAAATCCACAGGATAGTACTGCCAGCAAAGAAAACAGCAGCTTTAAAAAAGCTCCTTCAGGTGAGCAGTATTGAAAGCAAGCACGAAAACCTGTGCAAATCTGGAAGATGGTGTCTACTTCGGAATGCATGAACTTAGCTGTAGTTCCTAAAGAGAGGAGACAGGGAAGAAAATCTGTCCTGCCCCTAAGCTCTTGCTGAGGCAGTGCCCAGCAGCCAATGGCTCTGTTAGCACGACGTACACTCCTACCTTAATGATCTCCTGTGCTATCTGCCTGGTTTTGTTAATATCCAGGGATATCTTGGGGTCCCTTACGAATGAATGCAGTGTCCTTCCTTTGCAGAAGCTACAGGAAAGAGGAAAAACAGTTATGAAAAACATTTTTAAAACATTGGAGGGAAACAAAAATGACTGCTGGATGTTCAGATGGTTTTCTTATCATGCCAACAGAATCCCAGCCCTCTTCCCACCGCTGGGAAATGCCATTCTGAAGAATATCAATGACCCAGCGCTGTGGGTGCACACATGTACAGGAAAGCAATCGTTACAGCATGTTCAAGCACACGCAACCAATGCTCATGCCTTTCTTCAGAGGCCCAGATGTCATGATGGTGTTCTGACAACTGAAGTCCAGTTTTCAAAACAAAGAATTCAAAAGATGTTTTTAGGAACTTCAACAGAAAATTGCCAGAAAATATGCTCCCTAAAAGAAGGAGACACCCCTAGTTTCCAAACCTCTGTGCAACACAGACTGCATTCATGTCTGCCACCTCCTGACTGCTGAGAGGTTTCTTATATATAATAGCAGCCAATAAATTATTACATATTTACAATACATGCATATAGTATAAATATGCATGTGTTCGCTATGCAAATACATGATTTATAAATATGACTACAGAAATTTATTCTATATTATTTCTATTATAGACAAATAAATGTGTCTAGTAATGCTAAGGTAAGTTGCTACATCCTTACCTGGTAATGATTGCTAAGTGAGGAGGGTTCATGCAGGCTCCCATGAAAAGCACCACGTTCTCATGCCGGGTCTGCCTGTAATTCATCACCTCCTTCTTAAAGAGCTTGAGATGATCCTGGTTGTTCCCATCTATCTCCAGCAGCCTGATGGCCACTTCTCCATGCCATTTTCCCTTGTGAACCTTCCCCCACCTTCCTTGCCCAATGGGATCCCCCAGTTCAATCTGTTCAAAGGGAATGTCCCACTCCTGCAGGTAGACGCTGGTCTGGCTGGGTTTGCGATAGATCATCCCCTGCAGGTGGGGCCGCCTGTTGGGCAGATCTTCCACTTCGTCCTCATCATCTTCAGGCTCTGACTTATTACTCTCAGGTTCTTCTGCCTGTTTCCGAAAAGAGAAAGGAAGCACGTGCTGAGAGTCTCATCTGAGGGCCAAAAGCAGCCAGCAGCAAAGGCTGTTTCGAGGTGGGCTGCATTTGACTACAGCTCTAGAGATACCTTTATGGGACAAAGGCCTCTCAGAAAGCTAAAGAAAGACACGCAACCTCTCTGGATATGGCCCTTCAACGTATAGAAGAATGCTACGGACCATTCTAAGAGAAAGGCTCCAGAACCACTTGAGAAACAGCTGCACCAAACTGAGTGAGCCAGAGATCTGAGAAATATCACCTCAGCCCAGCTAGAAAAAGTTCCTTTCTGTTACAATAGTTCTGTTCTGAATTTTCAGCTGAGACCTTTGCAGTACAGACAGTTCAATGGAACGGGGGCAAGGCACAGCTCGACTACACGCACAGTTCCATGGCCAGAAGTTTTTTGTTGCACTTCAACGGGGCATTTCAGATTGTAGAAAAGGGCAAGCCAGAAAACCTACCTCTGCTTCATGTTTAACTCTGTCTGTGTCTGGCTGTTCATCAACCCTAATGAGAGAAGACAGATTCACAGTGAAAATAACGTTTGCACATCCACCTGAATTAGGAAAGTGGGCTGCTACAGATGCTGCTAGTGCAATTGGCAGTACGAGGAAATAAAGAGCACAGACCGTGAGAGCCGTATAGTAGGTCAGAGGAAAGTACAATTACTGCTCCACGTAACAGCAAAGGACTTTCTAAGATTACTTTGCTAAATAAGAGATAAAGGCTTGGAAGTGATTCTCAGCGATTAAATGGCAGGAATTCACTGGCAGTGGTATGGCTGCATTGTTAGAGCGTGTCCCCGTCGGGGATGCTCCTGTTCCCAGTACCTGGGCACTGTTCCTGTACCCAGGCACCCACAGAGGGTCAAGCAATTGTGACTGCTCGCTGTGCAGGCTGAAAGCTTCTGCATGCCCTACTATTCAGATCCCTAAAAATGTTTACTTCCAGCTAAGCATGACGTGCTCTTCCAATCATAAAACCCTGTAACTTCTATTTCACTGGACCTTCTTGATCTGGGGAATGCACACGCAATCAGAACTACATATTGAAGACACAGACTTTTTACTGTCCCATTTAAGATAAATATTTTCAGCTTTACAAAACCAGGAATACTAGTATCACCCTTGCTGACTGAAATTATCCTGTAAAGGTTTTCAGATGCAAGTTCAGCAGGCTCCTGGGTTTTGGTCCTAACATAATGGCTTCACACTGATCTGAAGGTTATCAGGTAAACACAATGTAAGCAAAAGAATTAGAAGCAATACTTAGTGTCTGCAGCGGGTTCTGGGGGCTGTGCTGTTTGTGCAGGACTGGGAATTTCTGGAAAATAGAAAAAATTACAATACATATTTTAGACTAAGCTCCCTTATATTTCAGAAGTTTTAGCACTGCAATAACAGTTATTTTACATGCCTGCAGCCCCAGTCTTGATCACATTCCCTTACTTGTCTGTAACATCTAGCTATGTCAGTCCTTGTCTGTGAACTGCTCACACCCCTTTAAACGGGGCATGAAAATACTTTAATCCTCACAGAACTGGGGCATTTCACAGAATCACAGAATGTTAGAGATTGGAAGGGACCTGGAAAGATCATCTAGTCCAATCCCCCTGCCGAAGCAGGAACACCTAGAGCAGATCGCACAGGAACGCATCCAGGCGGGTTTTGAATGTCTCCAGAGAAGGAGACTCCGCCACCTCTCTGGGCAGCCTGTTCCAGTGCTCTGTCACCCTCACCGTGAAGAAATTTCTCCTCATATTTAAGCGGAACCTCCTATGTTCCAGCTTGCACCCATTGCCCCTTGTCCTGTCACTGGATGTCACAGCGAAGAGCCTGGCTCCATCCTCCTGACACCCACCCTTTACATATTAATAAACATTAATTAGGTCACCCCTCAGTCTCCTCTAAGCTGAAGAGACCCAGCTCCCTCAGCCTTTCCTCATCAGGGAGATGCTCCACTCCCTTAATCATCTTGGTGGCTCTGTGCTGGACCCTCTCCAGCAGTTCCCTGTCCTTCTTGAACCGAGGGGCCCAGACTGAACACAATATTCCAGATGCAGTCTCACCAGGGCAGAGTAGAGGGGGAGGAGAACCTCTCTCGACCTACTAACCACACCCCTTCTAATACACCCCAGGATGCCATTGGCCTTCTTGGCCACGAGGGCACAGTGCTGGCTCATGGTCATCCTGCTGTCCACCAGGACCCCCAGGTCCCTTTCCCCTACGCTGCTCTCCAGCAGGTCAGTACCCAACTTATACGGATTCCTGGAGTTATTCCTGCCCAGATGCAAGACTCTACACTTGCCCTTGTTACGTTTCATTAAATTTCTCCCCACCCAACTCTCCAGCCTGTCTAGGTCTCGCTGGATGGCAGCACACCCTTCTGGCATGTCAGCCACTCCTCCCAGTTTTGTATCATCAGCAGACTTGCTGAGGGTGCACTGTATCCTCTCATGCAAGTCGTTGATGAATCCACTCAGCAGCGCCAGTCCCAGTACCGAACCCTGAGGGACCCCACTAGATACAGGCCTCCAGCTAGACTCCATCCCATTCACCACAACTCTCTGGCTTCTTTCCTCCAGCCAGTTCACAATCCATCTCACTACCTGACCGTCCAGACCACACTTCCTCAGTTTGGATTCCTCCTTACTGCAGGTCATGCATTCTAAGCACATTTAGTTTGACCAATGTCACCAATGCTCAGGAAATTCAGCTTGGGTTGCAAATCCTTCCAAAATTTGAAGTAAATACTCTATACCTGTCATCCTACATCACCAGTCCTCACTTTGGAAACAAACACACTGTTTCTAAGGGTTCACGAATAGTGACTGAGAAAAGAGTCTGCATGTGCAAATCCACATATGAGTACTGTGGATCATTCTAAAATCCCTTAGGCAACATCTGTTCATAAAGGTGAACTCAGCATTCCTGAACCGTGTCCACCTGTAGCAAGTACAGAACCCTGGAAGACAGCCTTCTTAAAGAACGAACACAGCCATGTGTAGAATCTCACAGCAGAAATCTTGTTCTATCTGTTGTTGCATTGGATGTGCTTTTTTTTCAAAAGCAGAATTACCATTTTTGGGTAACATGCAGAAATGTACAAACAAGTGACTTTTTGGCAGGAGAAGCTGGTTAGTAGAATTAAAACAGTTAACTCACCTGGAAAGATAAATTGTTGTCTATGCTGAATGTAGTAGGCAGCTTTTTTTTATTTTAAGAAAAAAAAGGACAGGAAAAAAAATTACCAGAAAAAAAAACATAACAAAACACAAAAAACAAGTTAGAGGATCATCAGCAAGTGCCCCACCTGCATTCAATGAATCAGTCCCAGCTTGCTGCTGGGGAGCAGATTAGTTGATTATCAGTCTGCTTTAGGGGGTGAATTTCAGCACATGCATTTCTGAAAGGCTAAGACAGATGACACCCATCACTGACAGCTATGGTGCCGACTGGCAAACAGGCTGGTGGGAGAGGCAGAAGCAAACTCAGAGATCCCAGGGATGCTAAAAGGTAGGCCTGGGTAAAAGCTGGTGCTTCAGCTATTCCAAGAGGCATGCAGACTGGCTGAAGTTCAAGAGCCATTTCCAAGCTTTTATTTTTTATTTCTTTTCAATTTCACTTAATTTAAATTATTTGTCCTAATAGAAAGCAGTTGCAGTAGAACCATTGCTCTAAGCTGGCGCTGCTTCTGCTCCTTTTCAGCAAGCTAAACAGCAACTTTCACAGATGAAAAGTTTTGATACAGCAGCATTAAAGGCAAGATGCAGCAGCTGCTGAGCAGTATGGGACTTCACTTCCAGGTAGAAGGAATTGTATTTATTCTCACTAGGCAAGTCTTGCCTCTGTCAGCTTTGGTAAAGACTGCACATTTGGGTCCTTAAACTGTAAAGTATGTAGAGTAAATTCTTCTCCACCATACACATCTGTCAGAGGTTTAAAAGTGAGTGTTGATTGTTGGCTATCTTTTGGAAGGGACTGATAAAAGTAATTCATCCCAGTTCTCCTTGTAATGTTTTCTTCTAGCAATCAACTTAGGATTGAAAGCCACTGGCGACCAAACGCAGCAGGCAGCATGCATGTTTACAGCACAGTAAGAAAAGGGAGGCAAAGAATATCCCTTTTTTTTAGTACTCTTCAGAAAGATTAAAAAAGAGGAGAAGGCATCATATAAGAAAGGTACCAGAACTCCTCAGTATTTTGTTTCCTGCAAAGCTATCTTGTTGATATGACTTAAAAACATGCAGGAGCAGACTATTTCCTTTTATCAGCAGACCATAACCTCTCAAACCTTGCACAAGACACAACTACGCATTCAGAAACCCGACACTCTGCTTACATAGATGCCTTTCTGATCTTGGCAGAATTCTCCTGAAAAAGATGGGTGTACCTGGAAAGTTAAATCGCCCATCCCGCTGGCCCATGGGAGAGGGGTTTGGGGGAGGTGTCGCGCTGGGAGGGTTGGAAGACTGGAAAGGTGCTGGAGAGGAGGGAGTGGAAGAGGTTGTAGAAGAGGGATTACTGCTGGAGTCCAGATGATTTATTGCTGGTGGGTGTTCCTGGAAAGCAAGAAAAGTCACTCGTGAGTAAACAATAAAAATACAGAATTCCCCTCAATGTTTAAAAGACAACAGAGACAGGAAAGCTGTCCCTAGCCTCAATCACAGCACAGTTTCTCACAGTAAGTAGGAGGCTTGAGCTGTGCACACCAGTGTTTTACAGGGAGGAAAAGTCACATTCCAAAGCCTCTTTGCAAAGTGAAAGCTGAAGGTGCCTTTCTTGTTCCAGCCAGCATGGTACCACCATGACCTCTCCTTACTGCTGCTCCTCAGTGACTACAGACAGAAGATCCACTTCAATCACCACATACCTTTTTAGTTAGTGCTTTGGGAAGAGTTCCAAACTGAGGTTCTGTTGGTCTGTCTACTGGATTATTGATATCAGAAGGGACAGACTCTGTTCTCCTTATTTTGGTTACTGAAAAGCAGGTTGGAGAAGAGAGGAAAAATAGCTTTAATCAAACTTATTATTCTTGCGATACCATCAGTTACATTGCAGTGCTACGGATTTGTAGTAAACTTACTGGGAAGGAAGGATATTCTACAAGCAGGTGCCTCTTTAGTACATTTGTTGTGACATTTTAATCTGGAAGAGAAACATTAAATGTTAAATAGCAACTTGTTCTTTCCCAAAAAGAAGAAGCCTACCCTTAATGTTTACTACTTCTGCTAATCTCAAAGAGAGTTATGGAAAGCTCTGAGCCTCAGAGCAGGCCCATATATTCAGATGAAGAATCCTGTTATGTATATCATTAGGCTAATGAAAGCCAGATAGATATCTTAGCATCTGATTTATTTCTAATATGGTTAAGTAGGAATCCTGTGGCAGGGAACTAAATTTGGTTCCTCCATGTGTCAGGCTCCCAGCCTAAGGATAACTCAAGCCAAAGCAACCCACTGCCAGTTCGACTGAAAAAAACGATGCCACTGTTAACAGTGCGTCACAACTTGAGATACTTGTTACTGGCCAACTCCAGTGAGTAACACCTAAAGTTCTTCCGTACAAGATCATCTCTGTGTGCTCACCTGCAGTACTTACACTTCACCCCAAACATCATGCTTTTCTGACAGACTTGGCAAATCTGAGATAACCAAGACTTTGTAGAGAACCTAAGCAGAGAGAAGAGGGAAAAAATTATGTTAACTGGTATCTAAAAGAATCTACATTTGTAGGTAGTTATAGAAAGGCTACACTCCGTTAGTGTTTTCTGAAAAAGGCAAGTGGTGTTACGGAAAGGACTCCTTTCCGATCTAGAGCAACTGAAAGAAGGCTGGCATCAATTCTGCTGAACTCTTGCCAGCCCTTCATTCTTGAAACAGGGCTGAGATGTGCTCAGAGGTGTCTCTGACTTTGGAGACAAGGTGTACATGAACACACATCTCTACAGGTCCTCAAAATTATAGCTCAGCAAGACAGCAGATGACAGTTCTGAAGCCTCATACAGGCACAGACAGCCAAGTGACAGAATATCACTTATTGCCATGACACAAACTAAAACTGGAAGTGAGCTTCACTTCATGAAACAAGCAGTATTCTGAGAGGGAGCAGCCAGCACGGCTCCCAGTGCAGATCCAGCCCGTGAGCATGTGCTGCCAGTGAGATGCTGCTGTCCTCCTTCAGGCCAGCAGGACACATCACACTGTGCAGATTAAAAGTGCCTGAGCACCTGTGTAGAACTGCGACCCAATCTACGGTGCATGTGGTGTGGCAGTATGAGCACTATCCCTTTCACCAAAAACATAAACTGCTAGGTTTGTTTGGCATTAGTACTAGCTGGCCCAGTTTTGTTTTGGATTTGGGAAGAGGGGGTGCAGGAAACTACAAGGGAAGAAAAAGGAAATGCCCTGTCCATGCAGGGAGGAAGGCACAGCTCCCCTTTCGTTTTCAGCAGTAGAAGTGTCTGAGAAAAAGCATTGTTACACATTTCTCTTACTGAGCCCTACCACCCAGGACACGACCCCCACACGAAACATTACTGCTGCTGGTACTCTGGTCATTGTGGAATCACAAGTCAATTGCCTTTGTAAAAAGGATGTCAGGGGCTGGACACATCAGAGACATTAAAAACAGATGGAGCTGAAGTACAGAGTTAAGGCTGAACTTGACAAATGAGGCACCCAACCCAGCTTCAAGCCCACCCCATAGTCTTCACTACTACAACTACCACTAAACAGGGTGCTGTCCTGGCCTGTCCCCTCAGCTTGTTTCCTCTGTGGTTCCCACAGCATGTGTTGCTTACCTGTGTGTTACAGCTAAGCCAAAATCTCTTCGTACCATTTGAGGGGATCCTTGGGAGAGTTCTGATGGAGAACAAAGGGATGTTTTAGGGAAGCACTAGTCACAAGCATGCTTACCAGTTTAGACATAAACACTGTCACAGATAAGAACTAGTGGCCATCGCTCCTCTAGTAGCACAGCTGAGATTGGTCTGCCTTCTGCAGTTAAACTACAAGTTACTCCTCTTTTCTTTGTTTTCATACAGAGGCAATGTAAACTAAGATATGGTGGTGGAATCATCATTCTTGCTTCTTTATCATTAAATATTATATTTAGGGATTAAGTAAGTCTACCTGATTAGATCTAGGCCATTCTCAAAACAAAGTGGAAAGTCAGACAACAGCTTATTTCCAACTGGCTTACCACCAATACCATCATCCAGTTTTCATGCAGTGTGGATTTCAGAGCAGTAATTTACACTGAAAATTATCATCACCATTTTATAGGCAGAACCAGCGTGACCCAGAAGAATAAAAAGACTTAGCTGCAATCACTTAGCTACCCGCTTAATGCGGAAAAGGAGACCTAGACTCCAAAATCCCAGTCCAGTGCTCCAGTGGTTATACCACAGAGCTTCCTAAAAGCTCTCAAGTATTAAGGGTGGCATATTTCCTGAATTAAATCGAGAGCCATATTGCAAACCTGGAGACAACTCAATCTGTAGGCATCAACACAGCTTCAAGACAGAACACTGTCAATGCGTACAAAAAGCCACTTTCTCTCTTTGACACTAGGTGGCACCAAATTCTTTTTCAGCACTTTAGGCATCTGTGGTCTTCAGCATCTTAAGAACAGGCTGGGCTGACTAGCTGTTTTTCCAAGGAATACTGGTGGGCTGTGGTTAGATATGAAGTTATTTCTCGTACCAAAGAACAGCAATATCAGCTCTCTGAAGTCACAGACAAGCAGTTACACACAAACTCCTTGCTTTAACCCTTTAAACATCAGTATTTCTTTTTGTTGCTTTTGTCACCCAAAGCAATACCAGGCACAAGGACCCTGTAAGCATCCTGCAGTTCTTCAGCTGGCTAAGCTCCTGTAAAAGCTAACAGGAGCAATGGGATGCAAGGCCTTACTGAGGACCTCCAAACGCTGCACAGTGATGACTACTGCAGGTAGTTGACAAGGATAGGTTCTTCTCTCCCAGGCAATGAAACGAAGACAACCCTGTAAAAATCTCTTACCGAACCTAGAGAACAACAACAACAAAAGCCTGGATCAGTCCAAGAAAAATATTTAACCTATGACCATTTGTCTTGATATGGAGGTATAGCTGTCACATAGACAGATGTTTTAAAGCTCGCACTACTAGCTAAAATACATCTTTAGATAAAACATAGAAGGATACCAGCCCCTAAACTGTGAGGAACATTCAAGGTCAAAAGAGAATTACAGGATGTGGAGCTGGCTACTAGATGTTTGAGGAAAAACCGGCTGGGGCCCTGTAACAGCAGCAGCCATCTCAACCTCCCAGGCAGGTGCAATTTCAAATGAAGTACACTATTAGCAAGCCAGTTCTGTGGTTATCTTAGACTATCCCACTGATCTAGATGGTAAGGCTACAGCGAAACCACAACCAGGCAAGTGGCCACCAGTTCTTTTACAAAGCATCAGAACTTGAGCACCGCATGCCCTCTGGTATGAATGCAGCCCCTCAGTGCCCATGGGGAAGGAGGCATCATGCTTACTTTATTGGAGGAACATCATCTATCCTGTTTCCCAACTGCGATTCATGGGATTTGCTCCTTGTGAGGGCTGGAAAGTTAGGCAGCAGCTGAAAAACCTTCCGGCAAGGGGGAGGAGGAGTCCGTGGTGGCTTCAGCTTATGCCGTCTCTTGGCTTGAGGAGTGGTTGGCGGAGTGATGGTGATGCTGTGAGGAGTCCGTGGTGTTAACCTTCCACTGTGTGCAGGGAAGGCAAAAGGGTCCAGGAGGTTATCTGCATAGATAGAAGGTCCGTGACTCGAGGCAAGAGAATCTGCAGATGGGATTGTAGACACTGACACGGAACGTGCCTGCTGGCTGCTGCCCTTGGGCAGGTTCAGTGCGGCGTGAGTCCATGTGGGCGCGGAAGAGCCGGGGGGCTCAGTGGTGTTTGTAGAGCTGCTCTCCCGGCGTGCCTCAGAAAGGTTTATCAGCACATCATCTTTTAACTCCCCACCTGTGCAGCAACCACAGCCATGTTAGGACAGACAACTGGACAAAAAGAACCATCACAACCTGCTGGACCACCGGTGGAGCCCAGCGCTGCCTTCTGTAGCTTATCACTGTAGCTCAGAAGGGCCCAGTACAGCTTGCACACCAGTTCTGGGTATAAGTGGTAAAAACAACTACAGAGGTCTGTAGGCAGCAAAGCAGGAAGGCATAGATTACTGGGATAACTTCAGAGGCATAGCTCATAGGATAACTCTCTCGCTTAACTAGAAGTACGTTCTTAATGATTTAAATCAAGGCAAAAAGTCAAAACTTCAAGCCCTGATGTCCTACTTACCACTCAGTGGCTGCGAAAGGATCGTGTACCTAGCATGTAAAAAAGATCATCTCTCTCAAAACACAGAACATTTTTTTAAATGGAAAGAGAGGAACATTAATATGCGGGTGCTTGCATTTGGGCTAGATGCCATTTCTTTCTGAGTGGATGTCATGCATTCTGAACAACGGCTGATTTTGGTACAGTACAGATGGGAAATATTTGACAATGCAGGACAAGAAAGATTAGCAAAAAGGAAATATGAAACTGAGCTGTTTGTTGTCTTTTCTATGAGCCAGTCGTTATGATTTGCGAACGGTATGAACTGTCATAATACCAACAGGAAACAACACCTTTCAGTGACAGATTGGTAATGTCACAAAGAACAATCTGATGCACATGACTGCCAGTACGCTGTGGCAAGCTCTCACACAAACAGAATCTACAGTGCTTTGAAAGTAGCCTGGGGAAGGTGGCAGGGGAAGATGGTGAAGCAGCACTCTGGGAGTCTTGAAGTTGTCTGTTCTTAAATAACTTGGTCAGACCCATGCACGCACTGAACATACACATCCCTAAGTACACAGTATCCTTTCCATAATTTCAGTGTAAATCAGGGTTCTTTGTAGGTCTTACGTCTGCTGCTGGAATTTGGCTTATGATTCTATCAGTTTCCAGTCAGAAAAATAGCAGGAAGCAAGCAGCTTTAAAGAGAAGCGAGTCAACTGGCAGACTGCAAGCTATGCAGTGTTGTAAGAGGTTGTCAGAGCAATGTTCTGCTTTTCCAAAGCATTGAGCTGACAAATACTCAGGTTTCTGAGCTACATCATGCAAAACAGAATCACACCTTCTGTCTGAGCTGGCAGTATTTGGGGAGGGGGTTACCTACTGCAACCTAATCTGGTTGCAGTCACTAGGTCAAGGATACTGAATTATGGAGGATTTACTGCAGCATCAGACCCAGCTCTGAAGAGAGAATAATCCCATAGTCTGTTGAGCTGGAGAGGGTACTTCTACATACATTTACTTCCACAGATGAAAATGCCGTCAAAAACTAATCCCATCCATAGCTCTAGATGCATTTGATCACTGCAATTTCATGCATATCCAAAAGCCATAACTTGATGTTGGTTACAGCGTAAAACCAAACCCCAAAGGCTTCTGCAGACTGTCTCATAAGAAAGGAAGCAGGATGCAATCTGGTTTGCTGAGAAACTAACTCCACAGAACAAAAAGGCAGTCTTATACCTGATTCAGTCACCTTCCTTAAACAGCTCAGTGCCCCATTGAGTCTGGAGCACTCCTCATCTCTGGCACCACATCTCTTCATTGTTTCTTTCACCTTTGACTCATTCATTTCAAGTAAGGCATCTAAGGTTAGCTCCTCTGGTATTCTCTGCAGGAAAGAAAATAAAAAAAAAATGTCAGACTTTTTTTTGTATGCATATATAAATAAGACTGTCATTTGTGTTTCTGACGTTAAGTAGTGCCACTGCCTCGCTGCCTGGTCAGACTAATGATTTACTCATTTGGCAGTGCATCCCTCTTAAGGATCTCTGGGTCAGTAATGATCACACAGCAGCAGCACTCAAAATCTGTTCTCTCTTCTCCCCACACCATGAGAGATCAGGCATATGCTGGAGTGTGCTCTGTGTCACTAAGATGCCATTGTCCTTCTCCAGTATTTAAATTAGGATCAGAGCTGACTTAAATATTCTCCTCTCCTCCCCTTGTGGAAAGTTTTCACTCAGTATTTTTGAAAAGCCACTAATTAAAGTTTATCTTTTTCATTAAAAATAAAGCAGGCAAAAATCCTGAAAAAAGTCTGATAAAGGTATTTGGCTTTTCAGTGGGGAATTGAAAAGTAAAAACAGTGTGGAAAATGGCTTTTTTCATCAGCAGAAAAAACATTTTCACAAACAGATATCGACCTCCTCCTTGAGCAATTCTCCTTCATTGGAGGACCAGCCCTACTGATACCCTGCTTAGGGAGATATTTGTGCAGAACTCCCCGTACCTCTTAATACACCAAAGGCCTCAGAGCGGTGAGGTCTAAATCAGGCAGACATAAAAGATACTGGACACTGGAAAGCATGAAATGATCTGGTGTTTCCTGCACAAAATTGCGCAGTATTGCCTCTCTCCCCCTCACCTCCCCATTCAAAAGTTTCCAGTGTAAGTCTGCAGCAATTGTGGTTAATAAACAAAACCAGGATACTTAGTGCAGATACCAAGGAATTTCCCTGAAAGTTTTGCCTAAACAAACCTCACTGCTGCGTACTCTCACAATGAGATCACAAATTTCACACTATTTGGCCTCCTTGCTAAAGTTTCAACTGCTGGAACCACACTAAGTAACAAGGTTTCAACTTTTATTTAAATGGAAAACCTGAGCCTATTTGTTTGACACAAAAAGCTTGAAATCCTCTAGACTCTTAACCCCCCACCCTTCAAACCCTAAAAGGGCACAAAACAAATTTCAATGAGTGTTGATGAATGCTCTTTTAAGATCACATCCTTCTTAGTCCAGACTAGGGATAGAAGTTAGACTGCTTCTTAAAATTAAGAGATGAATGGAAACCTGCTGCACTGCTTTGGTGGAGGTATCTGGTCTCAGACTTTCTGAAATGCTCAAGTAGTTGTACTGAGGGCACTCAGCTAATCACACCATACTTCTAAAGTGATTAAGAGATAAAGTTAACCTGCCCTAATTTTGGCATCTCTATGTTAAACATCTCAAGTTTGAACTAATCTCCCTAAAATCCACAAAAATATTCCAGCATGAAGCCAGCCCAGCTTTGTTCACAAAACGCCCCAGACACTGACAGCACTAAACCAAGCCTGTCTCGCAGCGAGCTGTTTCCCCAGCACCCTCTGGACTCCACGCCCCTGCAGGCAGCCAGCAGCTCACAGAAGCATCTTTGTCCAGTGCTATCACAAGGCTGGTTTCAACGCAGCCTGGCAGGGGCAGGCAGCACTGCTGGGAGAGGCCCTGGGACAGGCAGCCACGGCGCAAGCTGCTGCGTGTCAGGGGCATGGAGCCAGCCACCAATGATGCCCTGCTGATGCCGTTCCCAGTCCCCCCACAAACAATTAAAGTGTAACAGGCTTCCAACGCCACCACAGGTGCCCCTGCATTCTAAAGCGAAGATGGTAATGCTTCCATTAAGCATAAGGGAAAGCCAATGTCTCTTACGGAAAACATTTATCCCACTGCAGGCTTTTACACGGTCCTAGAACAAGCAGGATTAAAGCAATGTCATTCTTATTATCTTGAAACATTTCCTTACTACCACCACTCCCAGCTAAGAAAACAGCTGAGATTACACACCGCTGTTTCAAGTAACAGTGTCATGCCAGCACCCAGCGCAGCTACCAAGTCATGTTACCCAGCGTCACCTCATTTCCCTATCCTTTGCACGACACAGAAGTGACGAGTAACTTATTAGAGCTATTACTATGTCAATCAGTAAAGCGAAAGAGACTACGATTTCCTCGGGAAAGCAGAGCACGTCCATCACAGCCAGCCCCCAGCCCAGGCTTTAGGCAGCAGCCTGGGCAGATGAGACGTGGGGCCAGCTGGGACGGCGCCGCAATGGACAGTGCTGCTGAGGATCCATGCCTGCTCTGCAGCAGGACCCTGAATGGACAGGCACCACCGAGCTGCAGCGCTAACGTCCAGGTTAACGATTGGTACACAGGTATCAAGGCCTGGCAGCTAACAGTATTTGGGCTGGCAGAAACGTTAGTGAGCCACAATGCTTTGTAAAAGCAGGTGTGACATCAGATCCTGAAAAAGGTTCTCCTCTCCTAGTTTAGAGATCACAGTAAAGTCAGCAAAGCAAATCCCAGTAAAATATAAATATAAATTCTAAATACACAGAGGCTAGAAGAAGGAAGGAAGTCAGTTTGTTCTGCATGCCTATGTCCACCCAAGTAGCCAGGATGCAGTCAAGTTCTCTTCTGTCTGTTCTCCTTTTGCAAGAAGGGCAACATACAGCAGTTGCCTGGGGCAGGTGCCAAGGCACCTTTGACAAGAGCCTTATGCCCATACAGTCAGTCCTCTGTGGAGTCAGAAAAGGCCTATTAGGCCTTTATGCCAAAAAAAAAAAAAAAAATAAAAAGAGTATATACTGAGTGCGTGCTTTAAGTTGTGTCAGTGAGGAGGAGCTCACTATTTTTCCTCACCCCAAATCAGCTCTCCTGGTTGTGCTAGTACAGATGAGGCTTAACTGGGGAATTGCCATTCCCCACTGTAAGAGGTATATGGAATGGCATCTGGGCTTAGCTCCTGCTTCCAGGAGCACACACACTCACTGCTGCCACGGGACAACCCACAAGCACAAGGCTGTTGATCTCCACCAGTACAGATGGGTGGGGGTGGCTGGGAGGGGTTGCTGCAATATTCACTGAGTGGACCTGGCTCCTGCACAGCAGCAGTCAGAGCCTCACGGGCCCTTCTCTTGCTCCAGAGTAGCACGAGTGAACCTTTGCTGGCACAGAGAACTAAGCTGACATCTTTGTCCCACTGCAGCTTCACGGTCAAACCACAAGATTGCCTGTTCTTGCAAGTTTGGCAGTGTTTATTGCTTTTCTTTTTGAAAGATCAAATTGCTGCAACAAGGAATCCCTAAGCTTTCAGTTTAATTTTGAAGCCTTCCTAGTTGTAGAGAAAAACCTTAAAATCAACTTTTAACAAATTACAAAACATTCCAAGCTATCTTTTAAAAAGCGCTGGGGCATTTCTTCCTTTGCGGTACACAGTCGCTGCGGAGGGCTGAACTCGGTCACCCCGACGCTGGCTGGTTTCATTTCCGCATGCAGGTCTGTGCTCTGCAGGCCAGCGTGTGCAGCCAAGGCACAGCCCAGCAGCAAGTGGCAGCCCGGGCCCACCGCTGCTGCCTTCGCTCTGCATCTCAAGCACAGTTTGACCCAGCCACACACCCTGACAACAGTCCAGCCTGCTGCTAGCTTGTCCCTTCCAGGGCCAGCACATAAAGCCCAATCTACTCTTTTGCTCAATAGTTTAAATTTAGAAAGATAGACTAGCAAGTTGTAGGAAAGTATAAGTACAGAAAAGGAGATTATATTTAAACAATCCCAGTGACCTTGAGCTGGGAGAGCTCAGACTTTCTGAACCTGCTGCCAGTCCCCATCACACATGACAAAAGAAATAAGCCTTTGAAGAGGGGGAGGGAGGGAAAGAGGCTTTCTTTAATGAGCCACTCATGTGCTGCACATATACAGTGGCTTAATATAAAACTGGTCAACCCGAGCCCTGAAAGACTGGCCTTACATAACTTATCTGTGTCAGCCCCCAGCCAGTGCGACAGTGACAAGGGTCACTAGTTCAAGATGGATCTCAGAACAGATCCCACTGATGCTGATGCTCTGGCTCAGCTGTTGAGCTGGGCAGAAGTGGGCTCCAACCCCTTCCGTGCAGGTGCAATTCTGGGCACTTGGAAAGCAGCTGCTCCCTGTCTTCAGCACTGAGGGTGAGAAATACGGGTTCGACAGACCTATCTTCATCTGCCTCTTTATGGGTGCTGCAGATTAAAACAGTGCAGCTTACAGGCTTACATGAGGGCCAAGCTAAGCACTGTCTCCCTGAGCATGCCTTGCCTTGACTACAGAATGACACCACATGCTGCAAGATATTCACACACCAATAATAAAGGTCTGATTTATTTATTTATTTAATTAAAAAGAGGAGATAGAATCTGCTACTTTCAATCTTTCAGCACCTCAAAGCAGCATTAGTAAAACTTACAGCCTTACTCACCACACATTGCTCAGCAGAAATGATACTAAAAAGCCCAAACCAGGAAGAGGAATTCTCTACAAAGCCTGCCTGCTCATCAGACATACAGTCTGCGCACTTCACAGTATCCATGTTCAAAAAGGAGAAAAGCAAACCAAAGCAGCCAAGAAGCCATCCAAAGGTTACTCTGAATTAGGCAGGGTGAAGAGTTCACAGTACTGTAGGGTCTTTAATCTTGTCTCGTGTCCAACTTAAATCCTTGAAACATGGCAAAAATGCTGATAGCCCACACAGTGCACCGATGAGGTATTTTTGGTAAAGATTCCTTACTGCAGATAAGCCTACAGAGCTAATGCTGCTGACAGCACTTGGAAAAAATCAGCTTGACCTGCCCCTCAACCTAGCAGACATGGCTCTTCCTGTACAGCCAGACAGCTGACAAGGCCCCAAGTGCCTCCCCTTAAATCAATACATTCCCTTACCAGCCACCCTCCCATAAAGCAGCAGATGCTAGAAGAGAAAGCCCATTACATAAGGTGCTTAAATTCCCACTGATAGCTTTAAGCAAAACATGTCAGGATGCTCTTAAGAACATCTTGTGCCTGCTAGTTTTTCTTTTGCTGTGGTTTTCTGGTGTCCAGTGAAGAAGGTACTGAAAAATTGTTCTGTTATTAGATTTCTGGAGATTTTATGGGCATTCTGAAAAGCCTCTCACATTAAATTTCTAGCTTGCATTAAGCTGTGAACATGCACAGGTTATGATTTTGCTGCACACCTTCACTGTTTCAGCTCTCACGCAGCAGGGGTGGCAGTCTCAGGGCAATCCCATCCAGCCTGCTCTTTGTGGACAGGAGAGATGCTGCTTTTCTGTGGGAAGACAGATGCAGCAGTTGCAGCGTCTCACTGCAGTCCTGAGGGGTGGTATGAGCCTCACGCTGATCTCGTGCCACCAGTGACTCAGTGACCAGGACTGCGAGGTGCACCTGGCTCCCACAGCGGGGCCAGCCAACCCTGGCAGCAGCAGGGAATTGCTGTTTAGGCTGGGGATGGGCCCTCAGCTGGAGGGTGGTGATGCAGCTGAGGTGCAGGATGCCTGCAGGACAGAGTTAATTTGCATACACACAACTAGCAAATTCAGGATCTCTGCTATCTAGCTGTCCAGTCAGAGCCTCTGCTGTCAGAGCCATGGAAATCCCCAGCAAATGGCCACAGTCTGCCATGTAGATATCCCTACAGGAGATGAGAGGATACAGCTGCGGAAAGGGCTTAGGCAGATCTCCCTCTTTTACAACTGATCAGCATGATCTACTGCAAGCTAGATCACAGGCCAGCCAAGCACACCATCTGCCATGATCCAACAGCATCAGATCCGTGCCAGGGCCCCATCTCCTACAGACCTTCACAGGAACAGCAGGAGACTCTTGAGCCAGTTCCCACTCAAGGCACAAGCTTTTCCTGCTCTGCTCCTGTGTGCCAAGTGCTGTCCCTGGCTTGCTCAGGAACCGCTCCTGACTACTTACAAGAAAGTAGATCTTTTGGTAAACATGGAACAAGACGAGTTTCACACGCGAACAGGAGTTATTACAGAAAACCTACACAGTGAGCTCCAAGGTCCCCAGGTGGAACGGCTGTAAGCCAGACCTGACCTGAGAACATTGTTTCCTCTGCTCCCCCACAGCCTCCACAGAGGAAGATCTCTGCATACAGCCAGCAATCACGCAGGCAGGATTTGCCCCTCCCTGTGCAGGACAGTTATCTATACTAAAAACAGCTTTCCAGGCTTGATTGACTGGAACCCCTGCTGCATGGCAGGCAGGGCTGGTTCAGACATGTTTCAGGAGATAAGGAGATGGCTGTTTCTAAATTACTTTTTAAGATGACAAGTTATATGTGGGAAAAAACAGAATACTGATGTTTCTGGAAAGAACAAGGGTAAAGGCAGAAAGGAATTTTTTTCTATAGTAAAAAAATAAGCCAACAGAGATTTTTTAATCACTTTTTTTTGGCAGACATGCCCCAAGCCCAGAACCCAGTAAGTAGCTCTGCAAGAGACTCCTTCAATCAGACTGGTAGTGGGGTTCACATTCTCTATTCCTCCCATTCCCCCCAATTCCTGACTCCAGCTTTCAAGGGGATCATGACAATCCAGAATAGTGTCTTTTCCTAGGTACATTTACAGAGCAACTTTCACCCATGAGAGACAACTACAATACTTAAATGTACTTTTTTGTATGTTTCCTTGTCCCACATTCTCTAATTCTCAGTTCAAGCATCTCTTTACCCAGTTTCAGTCCAACATATATTTAGCTATTTATGCACCACTTTTGGTAGTAAACCACACATACACAGTGCTAATCCATCTCCAGAACTTCTAGCCAAAACCAAGGTCTCCAACACTTCCTAGAAAAATACTTTATTAAAAAAAAAAAAAAAAAGAAGAAGTTATAGAACAATATTAGGCCAGCTCCAAAACAGAGCCTGCTCCACACTAGCCACTTATTTCCTATGATAAAAATCTGTCTGGCAACTGATTAGAGGCACAATGACAAAGAAACAGAAATAGCATGAGTTGGGGTGGGGGTTCACATTTTCCTTACCCCCTCCAAATCATGTATTCAGATAGCAAACAGGATCACAAAGTCAAAGCTTGTATTCACCACCTACCTCCAAGTTTTCTAGGTCCACACAGAACAGCCCTTTCACTCTGCGCAGCATGACTGGCTGACTGTGATCCACGTTCACAGGAGTTTTAGCTGTCGCCCAATGCCATAAACAGTGCATTGTTATTACTATAATCTCTTCCAGAACTAAAGGATTTTACAAGCAGTCATTATTCTTGTTTTAAATATAGGTTTTCAAAGAAAGAAAGGAGCCCAACAAGAAGTCAGCAATTATAACAGCAAAAGCTTTCAAGCTTCACAATGTCTAGAGCAAGTCACTGGGCAAAAATAGGCTTCAGTCTGGACTAGAGGAGTCAGCAGATATTCTAAATTAGAGCCGGTGCTCTATTTCTGACGGGAGAGCCTGGGAGCTACTGTGCTTCCCTGCACNAAAAGAGCATTGTTTCTCCAACTGTTGTGCTAAAAACCTGCTTGTAATTAGGCTGTTTTTCAAAGCTGTTATGTCAGAGTTTAGCACAATTTTGCAATGCTCCCTCCAGCAGCACTAGAAGTGCAAAGGGAATCAGAATCATTTAGGAACAACCCATGAACTCAGGTCTTTCTCCTGAATCTAGCAGTGGGCCATGGAAAGGCCCTGTTGCTGGAAACCTCTGAGGAGCACAGATGGGAAAAGTCCTCCAAGATTCTACAAGTAGTTGGCAACTTCTCTAGCTAGTTTCAGAGCCTATGAGTCGCAGAGAAGAGAGGACTATGTGCCTAACATGGAAAGGTTCTTACAACATATGTGAGGTTTTCTTTCTCCCTTAGTGTTGAAACACAGTAGGAGTATTTCAGTTTTACACACAAGCTAACAGTATCTTAGAGATGTTAAGTCATTCCTCAGCGTAGCATGTACAACAGCAGCAGGACCAGGTATGGGACCCAATTACATCCCCATTTGCATTGTCTAACCTACTCACGCATCACTTTAAAGGCTCCCTGATCACCTCTCTCCCCAGTCATGTCACAGGCAGTGTACATAAGGCTAAGGGCAACCATTCTGTAGTTCATAATAACTAATCTATTAAAGCTCCTTCTGTCAGCGATTGCCAGTTTTGAATCATTCACCTGAAATGTGGTTCACATGCTGTATGAAATCTAAGCAACAGCAGGAATGACCTTGTGATGCCTGTAATATTTCTGAAAGACAGCACATCATGGACAAACATCTCTGCATGCCACTGTTGCCCACACCACAAACACCAACAACAAAGTAACTGCAGGAAAACTACAAATCCAATTAGTCTCTGGAGTACTTTTTTTATTAGCCCAAATATTTCAGTTTCTCATAGACTACACCATGTTTCAGTATGCCTACTCAAAAATCACTTAAAGACTAAATGTATTGCAGTTCTCCTGCCCAGCTAATCTAAATACCACAGGAGCACTCTGCAGCTGTGTGAAGTGGATGCAAAACTTTTTTAAAAATAGCCACATATATTTGGAATCATGGAGTGATTTCAATAAATGCTTTGTACACCTCATATTTCTGACCCAGGGAACAGAAGGAACAGAGTTCATACCTTAGTCACTGCCTGAGAGAAGTTAATAAGAGAGCACAAATAAAAACAATAAACATTTGGAAAATGACCTCTTCCTGACTTGACACGAAATAAAACTTGCTCACATTTAGTGCCCACACATATGGAAGGACAGTCTCCCTGAATTATCAGGAGGTGGCAGATTTGAATTGTTCACCTCCCTTCCCCCTATTCCACTCTTCATCTCTTCCCTTCCCCCAGTTCTGCAGGCACCAGGAAGGATTTCAAAAAGAGCTACAAAGACATTCTTTTAGGCTTGAGCAATTCTAGTAACCCTGGAAACCAACAATAGTTGTGAGCCTGGCACTTTGGCCCGGGCAACAGGCTGTTTTTCTGTTCTCTCCTTGTCTCTGCTGCACCTTTAGCTGTGCTACCCAAACCCTAGCTAGGCTGAAGGGCAACATCATGAAGAGCTGTAGATGAAAGGAACAACTCAGTCCCGAACTCATCCTATTTCACCAGAACCTGTTCCGTTACATTAGGACCAATCTGGAATAACTTCCAATGAAAACTGCTCAATTTTTCACGCAGTCTTTCTACAGGCAGATTCCTGATAAAGTCAAAGAAAATATTTGCTTGTGTAAGGATCAAAGGAAATTAAGTGCAAACACTGATTTGGCCTGCAGAGCCAAAAAATGTGAAAAAGAATGGAAAAAGCCTTTTCTGCTTTGGTTAGCTGCCAGTAGATCGACCTCAACGTATATTACCATTAATGTTACACTGAACTGAATTGTCCCCAGTACAGAACAGCACGGGTCATGCACAGACCAAGCCCAAGGGAACAGTCCGATGTCAGTGCTCTGCAGTCCTGGAGGTTCTAGTTATCACCTAAACACAGTCAGGATTTCAGGCTCTAAAAAAAATGCATCCAGACAGGAGCTGGGGGTGTTGTCTTGTCTGGTCACTTCAATTCCATCAGAAGTATCAGATTATTCTGCATAGTAAAGAAGCTTCCAGTGATTTGCATGTTAAGAATTAAACAATAAAGAATCCATAAAAATCAGAAAAAGCCACAGTCTGTGAACACAAACAGCTGATGCTGGCCACCACATAGAACACCACAGGAGGGTTATTCATTCCATTCTTTTACAATGATGCAATGCTCTTTGGTATCAGTTTGAACCAGACTTTAATCACAGGAGGAGGTTTTTGTGTGGGGAAAAAGAAAACATTTGTTTCCCACCCTGTCAAAATGCAGACCAGAGCTTCACACCTGCCCAGGAAACTAACTGAAACCCAGCAGGCAGCTAGGAAAGTCAGATGTGAAAGGGCAGGAGGTTCTGTGCTGATGGTTGTCTTCCTCTTACCTGAACAACTTCTTTCCTCACATTGACAATGTCTAACCAGTCATTGAATCTTGGGTAGCTGTTGAGCTCTGCTGTCCTGTCACTCAGAGGCACGCTCAGCTTACACTGCCGCTGTCGGTGGATGTAGTCAATCAGTTTCACCTGTTGGGATCCAGAAAGTAAACCATTAAGTTCCTTGGGATGTCATCTCCAGGGGCAGTGCCTGCATAGTATCCGGTCAAAGGAGATGCTGGTTTGTGAGTGGGGCTCTGTTGTGATATAACAACGACATACTCTTACAGGCACTTAGGGAAACTCGTACAGTTTAATGCACTGCAGAGAAACTGTCATGTCGGGCACAGAAAAAGAAAACTACAAGAAGGAATGTAATTTGTGCTTTACGTTTGCTTATCAAAAACAAAATATTCTCAAAAGATTTTTCAGCATGTCACACATTCCCATGAGGCACTTAAGCTTCAAAACCTTCCTAACAAAACAGTGCCTCAAAGCAAGTTAGCTAGCATGTGATTTATAAACCAAAACATGTCCTTAGTCAACAAATTTTAGCATTTGGGACAAGATTAGACTGCAAATGAAAAGGAAAAAGCAAACATGAATTCTTTGTCCACGACAATATGTCACCTCCTGAGCTTCTGCTCAAAGTATTTTTGGTCTGTGTATCTGAACGACGCCATACATGACTTCTATGCACAGAGTTACGCGTGGGAAAGACAATTAGATCACTTCCTCCTTCCCTAGATAACGAATGTGTAAGAAATTAGAGGGAAAATGGATACTGTATTTGATCTCAACTAAGTGACTGCCATATGGAGAATAATGCTTTTGGCCTTCTCATCCGTTTGGGAGAGCAACCTTTTCATAATAATTACTTTAGAAAAAAACATAAATTCTTCCTTGGCAGTATAGTGGAAGCACAGTGGTAGATGCTATTGGATGCACAGTCTGATGACAGGCATGTTTATAAGATGCAAGAACTCTAATGACCCAGCTGAAATCAGTGGAACTTTTAACCCTGACTTCCTAACATGGCTTTCATAGAATCATGACCTCTACGATCTAGTCCAACCGTCAACCTAACAGAAATTACTTTGGAAATTCCACTCAATCTTTCTCAGTCTCAGTACCTCTTTTTGTAAAAGGGAATGATAGCACTTCCTTTTTTCCACCCTTTGCTTTCTGCAGCCAGCCCCAGTGCTGCAGGCAGCTGTGCTGCAAGGGGCTGACACTGGGCTCAGAGGAGGGCTGGGCTTCACCACAGCCGTGTCCCCATGCCAGGCAGAGGCAAGTCGGCTCACCCCTCAGCACAGTGCTGCGTGCCAGGGCGACTGTGACTGTCAGACACTGCTGCAGCTTGGTCTGCTGGTACCTTTCTCAAAGGCTTGCTGTCAGCTGTACCCTCCTACACAGTTGCACCTTCAGCTGTACACATCCCCAGATTAAGATGTCACTGCAATATTCATGCTCTGTTCCTAGTGCAGCCAAGGGGCACACAGGATGTCTTGCCTGGCTCACTCAGTCATGCCTCCTGTCGTATGTGTTCTTGCCTATCCAGTGAGCTCCCCCATTCGCAGTCAGGTCCAAAACAAGCCTGGAGATGCTGTTCAGAGTATTTCCTGCTAGCTGCTTGGTTTACATTTTTTCTGCTACGCGCTGTACTTTTCCCCACCTCGTGCCTTGGCTTTGTATCATATACGTTCTGACATGCTACAGCCAGCTGGCCCGCATTAGACACGGTGTGACTCTGCAAATCTTCCTAGTAATTAAAAATAAGTCTGTGCATAGCTGGGGAGTGGGGTAACTCCCATATTAGGGGGAGGAACTGGAAATATTATGGTTAAAGCAATTCTTCCACAGTTTAGATTGAATGCTGTCATGAATCCTGTGACTTTTGCCTATCCGTCCTCAAACAAGAAAGACCCACGTTCTCAACATTAGGGTTTAATTCCACTCAAGATATTTGGTTCTGCTCTTACTGCCTCCAACTTCTTACTGCATCCTAACTTCTTCCCTCAGAAGATGTTAGGGTAAAAGAGATTAGAATGAGAAAAAGGAACTCAGCTATGTGTAAAGACAGGAACAGAACAACCAAAGCCTTGGCAGCAGACGTGAGGAGAGCACATCTTGCCCTTCTTCTGGAAGAAGAGGGGATCTGGGCAGCCCATGGGCTAGAAGTCAGGTTAACAAAGAGCACCCAATGGGAATGAGGGCAATAGGAATGAAGAATGGTCTGAATAGAGAGGGAAGGTCTCCTAACAAGGTTCAGAAAGAGGAGCTTGCAGGACATTTGAAGACAACTCAGTAGCCTCCAATATGCCTAAAATCAGCCTACATAAATCAAAAATAGCGCAGCTTCCCAGCTGTGCAATGGACATGCCATGGAGAGGAGAGGGAAGACAGAAATCACCCAAGAGGCCATTCCAAGTAAGGTTCAATGACTGCGCGCACTTTGATACACCCACTGCAACCGCAAAATCCAGCGGAAGGCACACCAGGTGCTTGTAAGCCTCAGAATGCAGAATTCCCAGGGTGCTGTTTGATGTCACTGCTTCTTCCCCCAGGTCACCTCACCCCTTCCCCATTCCTGGGCATGCCTCAAGGTTGCTGAGCACTTAGGGAAAGGTTGTTGGGGAGGTGATTTTGAAACTGGTACAGCCAGCCATGACCTGATGTGCACAAGCAGCAGCTCTGCTCCTCCATCTGACTGTAATGTTACTTTAGTGTAGGACCTCCCATCAGGCAAGATTTGTGTTCCTGGAAGAAGGCTGAGATATCAGCATTGTCTCTAAAGCCTGAGTGCCACCTTTAGCTGCATGAAGAACTAATGATATGCAAATCCCTTAGAAACAGCACATGACCTAGTATAAAGCAGGGAACTGCAAGCACTGACTGTGGTAAAAAGGGGCGGGGGAATCCGTTCCAAAAGCCATGAAGGAAGGCAGGATGAACTTCACATCTATTTATAGAATAAAAATCAAAAATTAAGTCGAAGACTTTTTCCAAATACATATATATGGCCTCACATTATCTTATTACAATCTGCAGGACCTAGAGGACTGCAAGCTGCCTTAAGGAGGGATAGTCTTGAGGTACAGTTGCTTTTCTCACATCCCCCACAAAAGCATTCCTCATCATTTCAGTGCAACACCAGAAGCACCACACCTAATAAGCACAAGAATGGACCTTGATCCAGGGAGCTGCCGCCCCCCAGCCCTGTCACTGACCTGCTGTGTGACCATGAACAAACAACAACCCATCTTCTCTTCCACCCTGCATGCAACTCTGCCTGCAGAAACTCCCTGCAGCAGGCGCTCTCTTCAGTTATTTTCATACTGCTTTAAAAGGTATGGATTCAAAACTTTTCATCTGAGTTCACCCATAGCATGAACTCCCAAAAGCACCCCGCAGGAAGGTACTCAATGCGGCACAGATTTCAATGTCAAAACTTTTCCTCTTCACTGGATATACTGAAAACGTAATCCTCAGAATGGAAATGTAGCCTGACAGCACAGATCTGAGCATCTTAGATTGCCAAGTCTGGTTTTCCCATGATAACTCCTTCACATTTACTGTTTTCCCCTGATCCTATTAATAGTGCATTTGCATGCTTTTACTACCCTACATGCACCACGCTTCTCCCCTAGGATGGCTTTCATTTTGTTATTTCCTGCCCAGACTTTTAACTAAACTACATGGTTTGGCTTTAATAGCTGAGCTGTTGCAAAACCCTTTTCTGAGAATATAATAAAACTTCTGCGTTCAGTGACGCACGTAAAAACCCACAAACAACATGCAGGTCTCCAACCACAAAGTAGATGGAGAGATAAAGCCAATAGTAAGCTATTCAGTGCCTGCCTGCCAAACAGCACATCCTACTCATCACAAATGGCAAACCTCACCACAGAAGCAGTGATACTCCAAGCGCCTTGAACCCACAGAGATGGGAAGGAACAAGCAGAGACAGGATACGGAGCAGCTGGAGGGAATCGCTGGTTGCAGGGTGTGCTCCAGCAGAGCCCTCCTCCTCCCCCCTGTCTGGTGTAGCTGATGGCCAGGACACCGTTCTCATTTACCAGGAGAATTACGCGTGTGCATTCAACTCCTCCTTACAGCAGGTTTTTTTAAAATGAATAACTCTTTACAGCACATGTGAGAACTAGGCCCAAGACGTTTAGGAAAAAACGGCCAAGCTTGTACTTTATTTATTTATACAAAAAAAAAAAAAAAACACAGAACCTCCTCCCCCACATACACTTTCTTCAGTTGCATTGCTGCATTGCTGCAGGCCTGGCACATGAAAACAATGGCATGATGTTCACTGACATCAGGGTGGGAATTCGGGAATTCAGGAATCCTGGGCAAGCAAGGAGATATTGCAAGCATGATTTGGAAGAATTCAGTGTCCAAACTGCAGCCCCAAATATTTCTGACCGCTGCTTAATTTATTGGAAATTGCACTCTAGCTTATTTTGTCAGGGAATGCTACAAGTTACAAACAAGTTAAGCTCCATGCATTTGGGGGCCACCCATCACTCAGAATTTCCTGTCAACTGCATCTTGTTCATATTTAGAAAAATGGCAACTTATTTCAGAAGTCATTAAAAGGCAAGTGCATTAAACCTGGTGCAGCTCCTGCATCTGGCAAAAAAACAACCAGTCTGGATTCACTGCAATTGATCCAACCAGGAAGAAAGGAGCAGAGAACTCTGCATTTTTCTTAAGTCTTCCAGGGCTTATTCTCAGGGTTTTAATGCATGCATCTTCGAATGCCCTACAAATGCAGCAAGAATCATCATCTTCAATTTAAAGAAGGGAAACTGAGGTCTAGAATGGAAATGATGCATTAAAGAACCTGGGGACAATCAAAGTTACTCCCACAGGGACTCTGCTATACCAAAGTACCAGCCAAGATTCCTTCAGAATATCAGCAGTCTGAGACTGTTGAGAAAATGTTTTCAGGTTTTCACAAAACCCAGAATGTTCTCCTCACTGATGCCTACAACTTCTCTACATGACTTGAAACATATGCACTGTTTGTAAGATGGGTTTCTGCAACATTCAGAATAGACAGCTGACAATATTAATCAACAAACCAAGCACATGCTCAGAAGCAGGTCATGCTTCTCCTGTCCCTGGAGATGAAATCTCACGGAATCTGGCAGCACTTATTAATGTGAGCTTCCACCAGTACTTCCAAGCCTCCAACCACTTACTGCCTTGCAATTTAACAATGCAGTGGCTGCAGTTTTAAAAGGATCTGAGCAATGGATGACCCAGCTCTTACACCTGGCTAAGAGAAATGCAAATCACCTCTATTCCTTCAGCCGGGAATTAGTCAGGAAGGAGCTCCTCTGTTAACCTCCTGCCGAGAACAGGCCCAGAGGGCAAGGTGCGCTGGAGAAGCGCCAGCCAACAGCTGGTGGGTCAGTGACTCAGGCACTGAGGAAGGGGCAGCACTTCTACCATCTGAAACAAAACGTCTGATCTCGGGGTTTAGCTGTATGTGGACGCTGGGGGACTGAGATGAGTAACCTCAAGGCATCCAGTGAAAGTGGATTCACTTCACACCTTTAGCTAACTCTTACCTATTTTCCCCAGTCCCAGTATATAGACAAACCCTATTTCAGACCAAAACAATCTTGAGCAACCTGAGCACTGAAGAGAACATAAAAAGGTCAGAATTAGGCTTGCCAAATTTGTCTCTGAAGTCATGCTCAGAAACCATGTGAGAAACTGATAAAGATCTCAACAATCATTCAGAGACCAGCAGCCTGTAAGTGTGATTTGGGACACTTTTTTCAAAGTCATCTGAACTGAAAAAAGGTGCAAGTGAGTTGATCCATGGAAATTTAAGAACTAGTATTTCATTTCTGTGGAGCAAGCTATGCAGAAATATTATACAGAAACATATTATACAGAAATAGCTGTGAGGTCCATCCCACAGACTGTGCACGGAGCAAGGAGCCAAAGTCTGAGGATCACGAGACACAGCTTCTAATCTCTCTGCCACCCCATGTGCACCTGAGGCTCACTGTTCAGTCCACCATCCTAAACAGTTCTGGTTCAAAGCAGTGGTTTGCAGTACCCCTGAACTAACAACAAACCAACCGTCTTTGCAGCTCCTGTACACCACCCAGCCTAACTCTGAGCTGTTCCTTGCCCTTGCCTGGAGCAGGTGACTCATTTGAATGCCTCCCGGTTATCTGAACTGTTATCATCATCTGATCATGGTATCACCAAGCAGCAACTGAAGCCTTAGAAATTCTCATTTCCCCTCTGTATTCAGAGGACTAGCTTGTTGTGAGCATAGGTATAAAGATACCTTATGGCAATGTGAACTGTTCCCTCTAGTACAGGGAGAACTAAGCCCGTGCCCACATCTCACTGGTTTAACCACTTCTGCCTGCTGCAGTGGAGACAGTGGGTCTGTAGCCTTTTCACACAACATGTTCGTTCATTTTGCAGTTAAAACTGATCCAAACCTGTTCATAGAAAATGTTGTTCAACGCATAGAAAACCATCCTTTCCACCTGATCTCTCATTAGGAACACTCAGATTAAGCAAGATGCAGCTGGCAAGTCTTACAAAAACTTCAAAGCTACCTTGAATCTAGTATGGATTTCAAACAGCTCTTTTCAAGGCAAGCGGAATAGCTGCACAGAGCAAAACACACAACACAAAAGAAGAAGATGCAAAAAACATTTCAAGGAATTGTTTGTATCCTACCAAATGAGGTCACTCAGTTTCTCAGCCACACAATTTTGCCCTCGAGAACAAAACTGAACACATTAAAGGATAACATTGTGACATATATCCTCACCAGACATGTAAGGATGAAGGCCAAACTCACAGATAAAACATGACAAAGAAATAGCTGGTAGCAGATCCATTTATTTATTTGAGATGGTATCTGAGAAAAGGAACTCAAATACATGTCAGACACTGACCTGCAGCCGGTGGAATTCACATTCCCTGACTCATTCAGCACAGAGGCGCAGCTGAGCGAGCAGCACTCCCGTACAGATGGAGGCCTGGGCTCTCGTTCTGGCTCTGCTGCCGCAGCAGCCAGACCACTTACAGCCTGCTGTCTGCCTGCCTTCCACCTCTCTGTTGATCACGCAGGTGCAGTCTGAGGCACCACGTAAGTAAGTTCTTACCATGCTGGACAACAAGCACAGTCTCCTTTGAAACAGACGGCTTGCAGAACAGTGCTACTGTTCTCAATGCCAGAAACAACTTAGCACACTCACAAGACCCCATGCAGTATCACTTTATTAAAAACAAGAAAGGAAGAAGAAGAAGGATTAAAAACAATTTGCACAAAGTCAATGAGCAGGTTTAAAAACAGGTCACAAATGACCTAGCTTTGCGTCCTCTGCTCTCACCACACCAGATCATGGCACCAATAACTGCTCTAGGCTTCTGAAAAGCAAAGGAAATTGGAATGATGGTGAGGACAGGAGCAGCGCTCAGAGCCAGCAGCACCCCGGGGTGCCATGCTGCAGGTCACACGAGCCACAGGGAGGAAGCTGCGGGAACTGACATCATCTGAGGATCTGGGCATGGGGCCTCCATGCCAGCTTCACTTGCAGCAGCTACGGCACACAGGCATCTGACGGCCTCCTGCTTTTGCAGGACCCAGGTGTCTGAGCTGGCTTAAGGACTTTTGGGGTTTTGGGTTAGGGGAAAAAAAAAAAAAAAGGAAATAGTTTCTCAATGCATGGCTAAACAAACCCTGCAACACAGGTCCCAGTGCAAGCCAACAGAAGTATACACACCAGGTACACTCAGGGAAAAAAGAAAAAAGAAATAGTAAATAAAAGCACAGAGAGGCAGAAGGAGGGGGAGAGACAGAACACCAGATGGATGTATTTTCCTTTGAACCTTCAGTCACGCCTGAGGCTGACACAATAGCCACCGCCCAAACACTACAGCATGTTATTTCTGCTTTGTCAGATGATGCAGACAGCATCATTTCTGGGTCACTTGGAGGCCACGTACCACCCCTCTCCTCTCCCCTCTTTTCTTTTTCACAATCCCAGAAACTAAGAGCTGTAAACACCCAGCTGAGGCCTCCCCAGCTAAGGGTGGGAGTGGGAGGATGACACTGCACAATCAGATGGCTCCCTATACCTGACAGCATGATTCTTTTTGGAGATGTCATTGTAGGGAGGCACACAAGCCTAACACAGCTGCAGGCACAGTCCTCTGCTTAAATATCAAAGGTTTCACACCCAGTGCACACTAAAAATGAAAACTCTTCCCCTTCCTCTATAACCCGAATACATGCAATTGCAGCAGAATGATCGAGAGAGCTCAGCAAGACTAAGAATTGTACTTACCGATTGCAAAGCACAACACTGCTGCTGCCACATCACATCTGCAGCTTGACCTTCCCTCAGCTCAGACCTCTTTCCAGCACCCATCAAGCTGCACTAAGCTTAACTGTATTCCCATACAGCGCACAGGAAGAACAACCCTCCCCCTGCAAAAGGATATTGTTACTGCAAACCAACCTAAAGACCTGTTAAGGTTTCCCCATCCACTCATGAAATCAGTGCACGTGCCACTTAGCAGGCTGATGGTTTTACCTGCCATGTGGAAAACTTCTGTCCAAACACAGCGCATCTCCCGTTCTTATTCATTTGATTCCCTCCACAGGTCCCCAGAGCCTATATCTGTTCCCTGGCAGCCAAACCTCAACCAGCTCCAACAAACTGAGTGACATCCTGGAGGAAGATCACTGTCAGTTTGGTCCTCAACAGCTAGGACCTCGCAGAGCCTAGTTCAACAGTCTGGGCTCTAACATCTTTAACAATAAGAGAACAAATACCTGTCAGAAACGGACTAGGCAGCACAGCTAATGATGCCTTTGCACGACAGCAGAAAGTTTCTCCTGAGATCCCTTCCAGGGCCTCTACACCTCAAAAAGGTAAAGCAGTGCCACAGCTGTGACACTGACCCTTGCCGTAAAAGCTCTAAAAGAAATCAGGAGAGCCTCAGGAAATTAGACTTCCATCTCCCTGCCCCAAGAAAAGACCAGCCCTGAATAAATGTTTCTTGGCAGCTGGGGAAACCTAAGTTCAGATCCTTGCTCTCCTTCCTACTTCCTCCGCACTCCTAAGCAAGCCACCACAGCAGCAAGTTGGGAGCTTACATGCTTTGACGGTTCCGCATCGTACAGTCTGCAAGTCTCAGTTCCAGGTCTGTTTGTAGGTGATGCCACCCTGCCTCCTTGAGCCAGGGAAAACGGGGGAGTTTAGGAGGTGCTCAGATCCTAATACAACACAGGCTTTTCAAAGCACTGCAGATGAACAACTCCTTGTCCAACTTATGTGGTGTAGCCCAGAAAGTTACACAAACATGAACATATCCTGAGGATAATACTAATACTATGCTTCTCGCTGTAATTGTTCACTGTTGGCAAACCTATTCCATCTCTCCTCCCATCAAGAAAACAGCCCCTCTGCCAGTTTTACAAGGACTGCAGCCAGAATACAGCAAGCGTCAGGGAGAAAGATTACAAACATTTAACTTTAAGAGGAAACAATAGGTCATCTTTGGGGACAGAGGGAACTTACAACCCACAAATCTCTGTAAAATTCAAAACTTCAAAGCTAATATCCTCCATCATTTTTATTTTAACTCTAATTATTCTTAGATGTGTAAAATAACTCCCAAGTGGACTTGATTCTACAGTGGGGGAGGTAGGAATAAAGACACCGACAACCTGTGCTTGTGTAAGCTCCCAGCACAAATAAAGGAGCAGAGTTTACAGCACAAAGTTTTAAAGCCAGGCATTTCCTTCAGAAAGGTCAGGAAGGGAATGACTAATTCTAGGTCCCCATCATATTCTTGCGCTTCCCGTTCCTCCTCATTGCAGGCCTCATCCTGCAAGGCACAGAGCGCCCTCCGCTTCCATCAGAGGTGGTGAGGGACCCTGGGACAGCACCTTGCATGTATAGCCTGAAAGCTCGGGAGGTCTCTAAGGAACTGAGCTCCTTTAGTAGTGAGTTACTGCCCAGGATGCTGTCCCTAATCCCAAAGATGTTTTGCACATTTCTCTTCCCCTGTCAGCTGGGCTCCCAGCTGCCTGCTCAGCCACCAGTTTGTTTCCTGGGCACCTTTGGTACAAATGCCCTACCTCTGAGTAAGAACTTTTTGCCTCCTGAACAAGTAACACATTATATATTCTTACGTATTTGTTTATAATAAGCTTTATATATATAAACTTTTGATTGATACAGCTACCTCCACTAGAGCAGTTATACTAGTATAATTACACTGATACTAGAAAAACTAACTTCCCACTGCTGTACCAGTTGAAGTTTCAACTTGAACTAAGAGAACCTTTGACAAAGATCATTAGACTTCATATCATTAGCCCGTTTTGGTAAAACTGCTATTGCTACATCTTTGACTTATTTTTTCATGGTCTATGGTATTCTTAGACACATTCTTCATTGTACTCTTTGTCACCCCCTCTGCGTTACACGTGATTAATTACATTCCTTTTGTCTTGAAATATCTCCTCCTTACTGAAGAGTAAGTTCAGCAGCCTCTCAGGTTCAGGATTTCTGCTCAATTTCTTACTCAGATCACTGCATCAGAGTAAGGGCCCTGCTGAGTGACAGCAATCAGAAAAGAGATAAAAACATGCCTGCTTATGAGAAAATAAAAAGGCATTGTTACAAGTCTGTATGCTATTCTATAACGGAAATATCGACTCAGAAGGAGTAAGGGGGAAGACAAAGGCATTCTATGTTGTATTTTTATGTCTGTGAACTGGCAATTCTGAGTGCTGGGTACAAATTCATACAAATCCTAAGCTTTGAGATTTTTCACAGCAGCCAACCAACACTTCATAGTTACACAAAGATCACTCATGTTTTTTTCAGACTCTTTTCATTTACAGTATTTCATCTCGATCTTTCCAAAATGAACACAAATATGTTAGATATTACAAGAAATACTAACTTTCCCAGGATACTTCTGAAAACCAAAACACCACACCTGTACAACGAAGGACACTAAATGCCACTGGTACTCTCCATCTCCTACTATGTGTGATAAAGCATGCTGCTGATAGCTTCCCAAAGAACACTCACCTCACATGTGTAAGCATTAATACAGGGACTGGGATTTCTGTGTTGTGGAGGGGTTTTTTTTTGCATCTTGAAAATGGAGGACAGAGATGGCTGAGAAAACCACATGCTTTTTAAAAAAATGTCAACTATAGGAAATTGCTTAACTGGAATGTGGCAACTTGCCACGTTCTCTGAAGTATTTTTGAAAACAGCAAGCCAATTTAATTTTAATAAGCTACCATTAAACTGCAGTTTGGGATTGTCAAAAAGAACAAAATACACTAAAAGCCCCTCTGTTCAGAATATTTCTGACCTATAAAACACGTCTCCTTAACTCAGATTTTAATAAAAATGTTGGTAATGATCTGCCATGCATTAGGGATCAGAGATTTTTGGTTTGCTCAGTTTTACAGCATGCTTCCTAAGCACTACATACAATGCACTAAGACACAGTCAAAGCAAGAAATAAAGGAATGAAAAATCTTCTGCAGAAACATAACTGAGATCCAGCTGCCAAGCAGAAAGCTGATCATCCACAGCTCAGCTCTAGCAAAGGTTTCTGAAACAATTCAAAATTAAAACGGACTGTATGAGTTTTCTCTTTCTTTCCTCTAGGCCAGGGTATGCCATTGGTAAGCGGGAATCACATGGAGCTTGTTTCCCTGATCAGCTTTCTTTCCTTGCCAGTAAATAAACACATAAACCCACACAGCTTATCCTTCCAATTCCCTCTTTTTCTGCAGTGCTGTGTCCTCAGGTTACTCTTTCTGCTGTCTCAGAACCAGCAACATTACAGTTGCTGACAAACTTCTGTTGACTTACAAGTGAGGAGGCAAGGTAAGGGGACACTGAATCCTTAGCCCAGGAGGTCTAAGGCAGGCCTCCCTTCTGGCAAGTATCCCCGAAACTACTCTCATGCAACTTGCCAAGTGCATCTCATAATTATGCTACAGCACCCTGAACTCAGGAATGCAAGTTATGCCTGAGGTATCCCCAGTTAAAGAATCACCTCTCCTCCAAAACACTCCTGATTCCCTAGGGCACAAATAGCCACTTCATTGACTTAACTGTTTGCAGAATGCTTAAGATTTTGAGATTTAATGCAGTTTAAGAAATTTACTATTATGCAGCTGGGAACAAGGGAGAACAGCATTCTGGGTAGCAAACCACCCAAAAACACAGGAGACACTTTCCTGCAGTGAGTTAAGGACAGAAACTCCTCTCCAGCACCATCCCTCTGAAGGAGTCAGTGTTACAATGAGAATGAAGGACTGCTTGAAGAAGTCTGGGTTTAATGTGAAATGTGGAGAAATGCTATGAAACAGAAGAACAGTGTTGCAAAAAGGCTTTTTTTTTTTTTTTTTTGCCTTTTTCCTGGTTCTCTTTTAAAGTTGTGGAGATGAGCTATATGCATAAACTCGACCATTTAACTGTGCTGTAAGACTGCTGTTCAGTTGCTGGGTTTCTGGGACTATGCTGAATGAGGTTTTATACTGGACTGGGTCTCTTTCCTTCCTACTCCCGCTGCTACTCTGCAGGGAAATGAGCAGAAAGAGTGAGGCAACAGGAAGAGTAGGAGTCGCCTCTACAGAGACAAAGCAGGATGTGACCTCTGTTCTGAACACGGCAGAAATGGTTGGAACCTGACATCCAAGCTTGTGTCT
>VXAV01006073.1:47910-61753 GCA_013399715.1 Alectura lathami | reverse complement strand
TGACAGGGAGCAGCCTGCCTTCTGCTGCAAAGGCTAATACTCTCCTAGCAGCTGCACAAAGCCTCAGATCAGTGATGACATATATGGAACCAACCAACACGGCAATGGGAGGAAAGAGGAAAAAGCTCTGGGATTACACAGCAGCTGAAAGGAAGAACCAGGCTATAAAACAAGGTACTATACAGTTTCATTTGAGTTTAAGCATGAGACTAGCAGATAGCCTGTCAGGAGTGTGCTTCAAATAACAGACCCAGATAAGCAATGTTAAGGCTCCATTTGCCTCACAACCATACCATCTGTAATAGCCATTCCCACGTGAGAATTACAGTGCAATGNCACACGTGCTTTCAGTTCCTTAAGTCTGTGAGTCTGTGTGCTCAACTTTCATTTAGGAACATTAAAAAAGACCCCCTTCTTGGACTTGGCTGTTCTGGAGAATGAAGAAGGGAAAAAAAGGCACAAGTTGAGTGTAAGCAGTTCTCCCTCTTAATGCAGGGGGGAACTGTGGAGCACACAGTTCTTCACCCAGCTGTCCATTCAAGTGGCCCTTCAAGCACACTGACACATCCAGTGTATCTACCCTGAAAGACCATAAATTAGTCTTTTCTTTCACAAAAGGCTCATGACAAATGATTATCTCCAGCAAGATACAATGACCTACTAAATTGTCTATTTATCTCTTGGAGGCGGAGGGATGGGTTCCAGGACCTCCCTGAACATTTCCTGAAGTCCTGAAATTCAAGCATCTGCATTCATGAAAGAATGCATGGCTTGGTTAATGGTACAGTCACTGTCCTAAATGCTGTTCCTGATTCCTAACCATACCAATAGTTCCTTATCAGCCTCAGAAATAGCCCAAGCTCTTAAAAATGTGGAGAGAGAGCTTAAGAGTAATTGGACTTAAAATCATTCTTGTAATCATTTTAGTGGCAGAGATTTTAAAATTAGGTTTAAAGATATATTTATACAAAATCGTGAACCCTGTTTAGGTTAGAGGTAACAATAGGTGCATGTTACAGTGGCATGGATGAGAGCAGCACTCAAGAAAGCTCTTGCCACAGAAAGAACTCAAATGGAAGAAACCCAAATAGGAGCTGATTCTGGATGCTATGAAGGGGCTAAAAGGTCTGGAGCAGCAAAGCTGACATACAAAGAGAGGAACAAGGAAGAAAGCAATACAGGATGGCCAAGAGCAGGACAAAGGGTTTTAAAGGTGCAACAGCTGTGATGGTACACTATTGCTGTCAACGTGCTACACCAATTTACTGAGGTATTGGCCCCAGAAATGTAATTTAAAAGTCCTTGTTGTGGTCTTGCAATCTTGGTAACCGATCTTTGTCCTTGTGTAGTGGATGTGGAAAAGCAGTAATTTGCAACTTTTGTTCTCAAAGCATCTGCCTCCTGAGTGGAGCACACTTCCTGTACAGAAGATGCAAGGTTTTCATAGGTTGGAGACCAGCAATGGCAAAATAGCTGGAAAGAGGACTCCAACAATCTTTATATTCTCTTTTAAGCCTAGTTTCAAATATTATGCAAGATAACTATATGAAATTTTGCACTTGGCTGTGCAACTGCAGTCTGGACAACTATACTTGCGTGTAGGCAGGCTGGTATCCTCCCATGCTGGAGACTTCTCACAAAATTTGAGCTGAACTGGAAACAGTCAAAAACAGTCCCTGATCACAACGGAGAAGTAACACAGTACTACACTATTATAGCAAGCTGGAGCTTGGTACAGGTTGATCTATTTATATCATGGGCCATCTAGAGGCCATTCAAATGAGCTTGGAAATTTGATACAATGAGTTAGAGCAATGCATGTAACATTATTCATGTCGTTAATACAGAATAACATTTATTTTTTGACAAGTCCACCTGATCATCAATCTTTTGTTTGCTCATACAAGGCTTAGACCTGACATGACATCCCTAAGTCAGTAGTTACCTTTAACAATTCCTGGTACTGGCTTCTGTCAGCAAGGCAGAGAAAGAATCCTTCTGTATTCTGCAAACACCTATCATTTGCTCAGTTTGTTATCCTTTGTTATCTGAGTAATGTTTCTTATTACCTTGCCCCTTCAAAAAACACATCGTTTGCATCAGACCAAGTCTGAAGATAGTATGAGCAGCACTTCTGTTGAAATAGCTGAGTCAAGGCCACACTGTTCAGGGTATTCCATCTTGAAAGGCACTTACAAAACAAATGAGTCAGCGCAGACTAGAGCTAAATTCAGCTCTTAACCTTGTTTTAAACTGCTTCAACTCCATTGTTCTCAGCACAGTCACATTCAGCATCTACTGCTGGAAGTGAAAAGTGGGCTCACGTAACCCAACGCTCATTTAATGCCAGCTGGATAGCTCCAAGGAACGACTGGGGTCCTAAGTTAAAGCCAGCTGTACTCTTCGCTTCAGATATGTCACTTACGTGATAGCTTTAACAGCCCGAGTGTTCCATCAAGTGATATGGCTGTAAATAATTTACCAGCAACCCCATAACACTTGATTAAAACCTACTGAAAGAAGATCTAATTAAATAGTCTCTGAAAGAACAGATAATTATATGACAACTGTGTAAAGGGCAGGTGGCATGTGGAAGCTCATCAGCACATGAGAAAATAATTTAGAAAAAAGGTACCTTTATCTGTATTAAGTTGTCATGATCTCCACTTGTCTGATGCTAGCTATTTTGCAGGTCATTTCTTCTTTCTGCCTTTGGGCATCTGAAGTGACAGCAAGAGTACTGGCTGTCCTCATGAGCGGCATTTGGGCACCTGCAGAGTAAGTACCTAATCTCTTAGGCAACCAGGTTAGAAAGTGTTTACTGCATCTTTTAATGATGAGCAGCAGATAAGATATATCCTAGTCTACAAATATGTCAAACTTGGACTAGTCAGGCACCAGTACACATGTGATGTAGTTTCAAAAGAGAGAAATGCCCTGGCCTAGAAGTCATACTTATTTCTGGCTGGGGGAGATTGATGCACGCTGCCAAGTTGGGTCCCTGGCTCTGGGCACTGTAGAACTGAGCTGATTTTTTTTGAGTAGCAGAACAAAGTTATGGTAAACATAGAGATTGGGCTGAATACAGAAAATTGAGTGGAAACTGCTCTAATAGAACACTCAATACTTTTTGAGAAGTTACTAATGCATACACCCAGAAGAATAACTGTTGCCCCTATTAGAGGATGCAATACTCAAAATAAATCATCGCTTCATCAGACAGGTTTATGCCAGCTCTCAGCCACAAAAGCATATTTATAGACCAGTTTGTCAGCACCTGGAAACAGGTTTGAGGCTGTATTGCCAACTACCTTCCCCATATCCTAGCAGTGAAGACCAAAAAAAAAAAAAAAAACCCCACAACAATGCAACAACAACCAAAAAACCCTCCCTCCTGAGCTGGGACACTGGCCACTGGATCAACCTGCCTCTTTCCACTCATGTCTCACTTGGCCTCAGATTTTAAGCCATGAAGTCTCCCCACTGTTTCATAACTTCAGAAGAACAGGACTGTCCGGGTACCAGGACTTCTTCAAGGAAAAAGCCTCAATGCCATTTTTCCCAAATAAATGAGCCATTCTCACTGGCAAATTTGAAAACCCCTCATCCATTAGGATGGCTCTCCAATTTTCCCCATGTCCTCTGCCCCAAAATTTGAGGCCAGATAAACCTTAAGAGCTGCAGCAACTTTTGTAAAGCAGCTGGAGGTCAGGCTCAGCATTTAGAAGAACTCCTAAGAATTCTAGCAATGCAGAAACTTGCAGTGCTTGCTGATACTGTTCCCACAGCACAGACGCTTTGTCAGGAAGACCTGTGCTGCTAACTCACCCTGCAAAATACAGTTTGAATGTGCAGATTATTCTTTGCACTATAAAGGGGCCGTGCCTGGTATGGAAGAGACCTCACCCCAGGCTCCTCATGGAAACAAGATGACAGAAAAGGCTGAGGCAGCTTATTTATTATGCACAGGATCTAGGATGAATGAAGGGGGGAGGCAGGGATCAGGCCATGCATTTTCTCATGTGCTTTCCCCCTCCCCCTGCACCTTGGTTTTATAGCTTCAGGCTCCAGCAAGCCAGAACTGTGCAGAACTGCTGAGTCAGGCTGTCTCCTGGGGCCTCAGAGGTCTGCAGTGCTGAAGGCAGCAAAGCCCTGTGGTAAGGCAGAAAGTGAAGCAGCTGGAAAGCCACTGTCACATTGTGGACACTTCCGGCCTATCTGAGAAGGGGTTTGCCTTTGCCCCCACCCACAGGGACAAGCCAGTATTCTTGTCAGGCCTTACACAGAAGTCAGTGAAGTGAGGGGCTGAGAAAAACTGCCCTCTGAAGGCAGCGGGCATTTTTACATCCCTTCTCTTCCTAAAGATCTGTGCATCAGCAAGCAGCATGTTAACCCTGGACTCTGTGTAACAGCAACTGCAGCAGTGCCTGGTCAGCATTTTTCAGAGCTCTCACTGCACAGTTCCTGCAGGACTGGGCTTGACATCACAAAGACACTTGGGCCACCAGCACTGGTCGCTGCTACCTCAGTCTTCTCACCCTGTTTCAAACAGCTAGCTCTTAGATGCTACACTGCATCACAAAGTCAACTGTCACAATAATCAAAGTAATTTCTGCACACCGCTTTACGAAATAAATGCATCTTGTAGTTGTCAGCTCTGCATTCTCTTTCCACTGCTGCCATGAAAAACTGGATGCCTTGCAGCCAGATGCTCACCCTTCTCGGTTTACACTAGGGAATCTGCTCCTTTGACAAGGAGCAGCACAAAGGCAGTTTGACTCAGACCACAGTGAGGGGCTGTGAGGAGCACTTGAACACTGCAGTAGACTTCAGCTCAGAGCAGTGCTGCATCACCACTGCACTGCTGCTGCTGCCCCAGTACTCGTTTCTCACGCAAATGAGTGAAGGGATAGATGCTACTACCTTCAGTTTGAAATCTTACATGCTGATGATACCAGTACCTTCAAAGCTCTTAGCTTCAGACCACAAACTAGGTATTCTTGGCAAATGAGGCAATTTGAATAACAGCCTAGAAAAAAAAAAAAAAATGAGGAAAGAACACATCACTGGAACTGTAGCATGCCTTGGCAGCAGGATGATGTTGTAGATTTAGTTTCCATAAGAATCAAAACCTAAATTTTACTGTCACTCTAGTTGAAGTATTTAGCTGGGTGAGCTATGCCTCCAGCTACAGATTGGCAGCTGGTACCAGATACGGCCCGTTTAGTTAGATGCAAGTAGGTAACTACTGCTGCAGAGGTGCATTAAACATCATCACAAAAACATCTTCCCAGTAGCTGGATTGTATTTCCTACCACTGCAGCCTCAGCTAAACCCACCCAGTGTTCAGTGCAGCAGCTGCACTCCTGTGCTTACTGCAGCTCTCCTTTCCCCTCCAAGCCCCAGCTTCACAGACTCCCCTCAGATCACCAGCCATGACGGCAGATGACCAGGGAATTTAAGGTGCGCTGACAGGTGTCCCACCAACACTCTGCCTGGTTATACCCACACAGAATGCCACCAATACAACAGTGGTTAAACCAGGCCTGTAGCACACAGCCAGTGGTTCTACCAACATTACATTTGACCCACAAAACAAGATGACACCAGTTCTTGAACAAACAATATCCTAACTTAGTACAAATGGGGTTGACAAGCCCTTTGACATCCACTGGGGTTTCTTCCAGCTTAGTTGTGTAAGCAAATCCTAAAAATCTTTTGTGTTCATGCTCACCTCAATGATAGTTGTTTCCTTAAAACAAGGGAGAACAGACAAAGATATAGCTTTCACTAAAATAAGGAAAAATATACTGCATCTGATCTGCACCTGCACTAAGAGAGTCTAACACTACTAACTGGTGCTGGTCTGAGGCACTCAGAACGATCTCTACTGAAATTGTGGGAGAGTTAGTTAGCAGTCTTTATAGGAAATGTTTTACTCTGTGCAAGGTTTCAGTTTTGGTCAGAAAGACAAAAGGCCCATAAACTGAAATGTTTTGCTTGGCTGATGAAGAAGAGTTTTGAAGAGGGAGGGGAGACGTCTGAAAGTCAGAAGTCTTCTGTGGAAAGTTCAGTCTAAAACAGTTTCTCTTTTCCCTGAAGCTTTAAGCAACAAAAACTTACTAACTTCTGCTTATTTCAGTGGAGCTATGCAGCTATATCCTAAAGCAAGATTTAACCCTCCAGCTAACTAAAAAGGTAAAAAGAAGAAAACACTGCTCCGCAAAATAAACGCTGTTGCTAGAAAATTCTCCATGCTTTAAGGATGGATAGGTTCTTGAGCACTATAAGGCAGCACAGGGGACAGGGACCCACATCCCTCAGTAACTACCTACCGACCAGTCCATTCATGCCCCCTACCTAACAACTTTCAGTAGTTATACCTGATTGAAGTTCTCAGTCTGGAAAAAAATACTGATTATTTCTTCTTTCCAGTTATTCAGCATCACTAATAACTAAAAATAAAACGTCACACTAGAATCTGCACGACTCAACAATAGCCCACACACACAGCAACAATGAGAAGCTCAAGACTTCCTTTCTAAATTTAAATTGCTTCAAACAGAAGTGAAAGTTCTTTGATAAATCAACAAATCCATGTTTTAGAAACAAATAATGAGAGTAGGACTCGGCAGGAAAGTGCTTGCCCATCCTTTTAAACTTCCTTGCACAAGGCTTCTGAAAATTTTCAGGGACCCAGAGCCACAGGCCAGCTAACTGCCCTGCCTCCTGGCTGCATTCTGAAGGCCGTGGTCAACGAGCTCTTCTGGCAACATCCTGTACCCAGATGAGAGCCAGGATCTCCTGCATCCCTGCAAGATTCCTCAGTGCCATGCTAATTACTGCTCTAAAGCAGATATCATGGCTTCTGCTGTTAGAACTATTCCACTTGGGATAACTAATGGGCATCAGATCAGAGGCACTCTGTAGCCCCTGATCAAGGCATGATTCCTTATTCTACTGCTGAAGTCCCCAAGATGCACACAATGCACATTAAACTTCCTCTCTACACAGAAAAGGAATGAGGGGCACCTTACCTCTGTTCACAAAACGTTTCAAGGCAATGAGCAGCATTCACCAGTTTTATTCTTAGAGAGCTGTTGCAACTGGACAAAGAATGCCATGGGCCTGCAAGAGGGTTCGGCCCCCTGCCCTCAACACTCATTTCAACAGCTTCCCCAAGCATAACCAGAAGAAACACATGAAACTCCTTGTCTTCTCCTTGTAGGAGAACCACTACTAAGAAAGCAGGAAGCTGTTTCTTTTTTCATCTCATTCATTACAAGTGTATTTGAGACAGTCATCTAACTGCATATCATGCACGTTCCATCTGCTGCACCCCCTTCCCCAAATCACTTCTGACTGAACAAAAGTATGAGTAAGTCGAGCTACAAAATTCTCAGCCCATAGCTTGGTGGAGGTATTTCTACTGAAGAGCTGGCTGCTTTTATCTGCCAGTGTCGCTTTTGTTTGTAGGAAGCAAGTTAAGTATTTCTGAACAATATCCTGAATAACACCTGAAAAGGCTCAAAGAGACCCCAAGCAAGTAAATTTTCTACCTCTGAGTCCTGTTTTACTCAACCTATTCCATACTAACACTAAAAATTTTCAGCTATCATGCTCTCTTCCCGCTATGCTGAATATCACAGTCCCTCTGCTAAGCTAAACTTGTAATCTTCTGCAGCCAGCTGAAAGCTATTTCCATCTATCAACTCATTTTCCCCTTTTTTTCTATTAAAAAAAAAAAAAAAACCACTCACTTCTTGTAAGTAACAACACTAACCAGCTCCTCCTCTGCTGTGTACTTGCATAACCACATTGGTTTCAACAGCAGATTAAAGCATCACAGTACGGGCTTGTGCTGCCCGCCTTGGGTCCAACGCGAAGTGCGTCTTCTACCCACCTCCAGCCACTGTCGCTCAGGCTTCAGATATACGTGCTACACAAAAGACATCTATTAGTAGACTGGACTGTGATACACACATGCCCAAAGAAATTAGGGTATATACTAAGATTTTAGTTTCCACCTCAAGAACATTCCAAGGTTCAGTTTAAAGTTATCTAGTTTAAGAGGGTTTACAAGGCAGGCAGTGGGCTCAGACCTGGAACGGGCAACTGTCAAGTGGCACAGGGAACACTACAGCTGCACCAGGGATTACTTTGTGGTCCTTGCAGCATGTACAGAGTACAGCTGGGCTAGGACATCCCTCTAGGATCTGTGGGTGGCTCAGGAGCTCTGCTCAGTTGTTGTATCTTGGAAGGACTACTCATCTCTTCTGGAACAGGTGTGCTTCCAGACTCAAAGATCCCATTTCCTCACTTGCTAGCCATGGCAACTGAGCGACTAAGCTGCTGTCGCTGTTGGCTGTGTGGGATTACCCCATGGGAATGAGAAATGAGCAGGGAGGGAAGTCTCCAAGAGATGTCTGAGTTAGTATCTCTGTGTGGTGTCATCTATATATCATTCTGTGCCTCTCATCACAGCAGTAATCTAGCCAACACATTCTCAACCCTCAAAAGAGCAACAGACAGTCAAGCATGATTTCATTATAGTTTACCTTTTGGAAAGTTCCCTTTTTGGCTGAAAATAAAGATGGGAAATCTTAGCCTTAGAGGAATTATGAGGGTTTTATCCCTCAAGCATTTGAAAGATTACATGGCCTATGTTGAAAATATAATCTTAACTATTCCCTAACTAATTCTGTGTGTTACATGACTTCTTTTGTTTAAGTGTTCCTATTTATGAACAATAGGTGACAAATTTTTGTACCACCATGCTGACTCATATCTGTAAATTGGTCACCCGTATGCAGCTGTAACACTCACTGGGGTTTTTGTTGTGTAAAATGCAGTCACTAGCTAGCGTCTGAACTGGAATAGCAGGCCCAGCTCTATTCAGGCGCTATCTATGCAAGCCTGGCTACAGCCATGGGTTTAGCTGGATACAGCTGGAGTTCAGGGTAGGCTACCTGACTGATTACATCAGTTCTCACCACGCCGTACACACAGCATACATGTGTGGAGACTGAGGCTTCAACTGCTGTAAGGATCTCCAGGCTGGTTCTGCACAAAAACGAGAAGAAATAATTCTGCTTTAACATAATCTCGTGGCAACACAAACAACCTTGAGAGATAAAGGCACTATAAAGACTTCCTCTGATACTTCCTTTCTTGCTTCCCAGTTGGCACTCCATTGAATACAACCAAGGACAGAAGGACATACAAAGCTTAAGAAGTGAAGAGAAGCCCTTTGTGTATCTTCATCTTGATGGCAACCTACTTGTCAGAGCTTATCCCAGGAACTGCAGGTAAGTTAAAACATTGCTGCAGACTTTTTGTGTGAACCCTTATATAAACTCAGTGGCAGGAGATGAGCTAAATTCCATTACAATGTGCAAAATGTGATCAGATTTGGGGACACGCCATCAGAAAGGAAAGAGAATGCATACAGATGTTACAACAACATGTGGTTCTCTCTCCTTCCAAGTCAAACAGACTCTCTGTTGAAGCCTGTTTTATACAAAGAAGTGCACAAATTTAGGAAAAATAGAAAAAGTCATACCCACCTCTGAGAAAAAACAAATGCGTTGCATATACAAAAAAAAAAAAAAAGTAAGCTGAAGTAAGAGAAGAAGGCCTCTTACATAAGACCTGCTGGAAAAGGAAGTTTTTTCAGCTGAGCAAGACTCATAAACATGTGGCTACAGGTTGCAATTTGGCCTGAAAAATTCACTGCTCCCACTACCTAAAATTTACAAACACACAGTCTTCCTTTCCTTATGCATACCACATGCCGAACTTCCAGTCTGCATGTTTGGATGATTACAATTCCTCTCCTTTCATTCCTCCCCCATTTTCAAAGAATTTATTTCTGCTTAGAGATTGGTTGTTAAGAGATAAGCCCTTTCTAGTCAAATTGCCAAGTGCATTGAGATAATGATTAAGCAAGTTCAAACATATTTAATGCACAGGTATCATTCAGCCAATTTGAAAGACTGATTTGAGGAGCTGTAGACTCTTTGTGACACAGCACAGCTGGAATCAGGTTTTCTGATCTGGTGGTACATTTTCTGGAGGTGCTTAGCAGAAGACATTCCTGAGGAAGAGGCCAAACTGATCTCCGCACACTGGGCCAAGGCTGTCTCCATCACAGATGTAGTCCAGCCAAAGAGCAGCAAGGACAGTTTTTCCTAAAAGCAGGCAGATCTCAATGCATGCTACTGCCCCACCCTGACACTCCCACCATAACCAGTTTGGAGGCAGCTGTCTTGCCAGAAGCCCCATAAGCTTGTCTTATGACGCAAGAAGCAAGATAGAAAGAATGCATCAGCAATCTAAATACACTCTAGGTCTTGGTTCACCCTGGTCCTGCCTCATCTTTGTTGCAGTTAGGCAGGGCTGGAGGATTCATGTGCCTCACTACAGACTGTGAAGTCCTGTTATCAGCTTCCTAGTCAGAGACACAGATCCAGAAAGATTATCGCTTCTACAGGAAAAAAAAAAAAAAAATACAGCTAAAAATAATATGCTTCTAACTTTGCAAAACCAGTTTAAGAGTGATGCAAGGGATTAGCAGGAGGACGGAGTTAAAAACTGTGAGAGTTGTTTCTTTCCAAAGATGCTTGGGGTAACACTGGGTGCTTACCACCTGGTAAGACATCTTTTCTCTCTTAGGTATGGTTTAGAATTACTATTATTTTCCATTTCATTTCTGTAGCCTACTTGAGAAGTGAGTAAACCTGCTAGGACAGAACTGAAAAAAAAGCCGTATACCAAAGTGTTGGGTAAAAAGAAAAACATCCAAGCGCTTATTCGGCAGAACATATAAAAACTAAAAAAATACAAGATCTTGCGGTATCAGAGAACCTGTGCTGCTAATAACTAAACTAGCACAATCTCCTTTGCACTACAAGGAAACTCCCTGCACTTCTAAGAAACAGTCTTCATACGTGTCAAACGAGGCCAGCAATGCAACACATCTAAACTCAACACATAAGTAATTCCCACAGCCCTTTCTCCTCCCCCCCCTTCTTTCTGTATGACAGAAAGCTCTCCCTGCAGCACAGCGAGTGCTTATTTGTTCCTGCCAGGGTCCCAGTTGGACATCCTTATCTACCACACGCCTCAGCATGAGGCCTTACGCACAGCAGGAATGAGGAAGGGCCTGACACGTGTCAGTGCGCTGGGAGGGACATCAGCCGCACAGCCTAACCCTTAGGCTGATGTTCTCAGCTTTGAAGCACGCACACGTTATGAACCATGCTGTTAACAGACTCAGAGGAAAGCGGTGCAAAAAGGACCCAAGACAGTAGGACCTTGGGTAACATACATTTAGATTAACTTTCACTAGTGTTTTAGGCAATTAATTCCATTCACATGGCAACTGCTTTCAGAACATTACTTGCAGGCCATGCTAACCTGGGAACTAGAAGTGGCAGTGACCATGCGCTGCTGTTCTGCATGATACAGGGTTTAAGACATCCGTGTGCACCTGACAGCATTCACTGCTGCACATGGGCGGTCTAAACGCCTGTGGGTAAACCACAGAAGATACAAAAGTTTGGGCTCAAGGAGATATCCCTTCACCTTTCACGTTCACACTTCTGACACCAAAACTAGACATTACAGAAGTTTTCAACATATATGAGCTATGCACAGGTTGTTTTACAATCTGCTTTTTGTTTCTTATCAATTTCACCTTTTGTTTTTATTCAAAACTGATCTTTGACTTAGTATATTGGACTGTCTTCACAAGACACAGGCACAGCCTTGTATTTGGCCTCAGGAGCCACTTCTTCAGCTTCCAGAGTCGTCAGCTCCCACCCCAGACTAGCACTTCCTGCTTCCAGTTCACTCCTTGTATCTATCTCATGTTTTATCACATCCCTGTGGCTTTGCTATACTGTTTGCCAGTTATACCAACGTAGCTAAGTTTTCATAATGCTTTTTCCACACAGAAGTTTCTGCACAGGAACAGAACATGTATAGAATCAAACCAAAGTACCAATGAGGCTTGCAGGTCCAGCAAGCATACCACTAGCAGTCACTACTCCTGACCCACAAAGGCACTCAGTGACTCCGCAAGGCCACGCACTGCAGGCACTGGAGATCCCCAGGCTCTCAGCTTCTCGTTGCACTGCTGACTGGCGAGGAGCTGCCTGCAGGCTGCACAGTAACTGCATGCTGCAGCCAGGCTATCAGCAGCGCTGGCTCTGTGCAATATTTGAGCACCTGCCTGCACTGACTTGATCTGATAGGCAAATGCGTACGACCATACACACATGCATTTCTGACACATCAACATGGCACAGTAATTGCAGCAGACAATGCCACAGGCAGGCCACCTCTCACTGCAGACAGCCCTGCAGCCCACCACCCTCTGGGTGTCCCTGCGGACACCATGAGAAATCACAACTCAGGAAAGCAAACACAGGCCCTCAGATCGTGCAGCCTGGTTCTGTGATCTGCGTCTGCAGACAAACCCACCTCAGACTGGCGCAGAGTTGTTAAGCGTGAGAGTCGGGCTCTGCTTGACAACGTCCTTACACACAGGCAACTGGAGAGAGCAAAGGGCAGAGAGTCCCTACCCGTTCCTTCGTGGGTTGGCAGAGATCCAGTACTTGGCTGAATCCCCAGAGAAACCGGACAGCGCATCAGAGAGTTTTTTCTGCTGAGGGACAAATTTTATGATCACCAGCGAATGTGGCACCCCTTTAAGCAGCTAAACGTTTAAGAAATGCAGGCGCACTTCATAACTATGACTAGCAACAATTTTTGTTGCTCTCAGAACAACCTGAAGATGATAGCAGGCCTTTAACCTTTCTGAATAAAGGTTTATTTTTTGAATGGGTCTGCCAGTAAAATACTGATGATCACTTTGAAAACCGATGGTGACTTACATTGTTTGAGCATTGAAAAGACAGTCAGCAAGGTTGCCAAAAGCCTACACAAACATTGTTTTACAAAGAATAGCGTTTTTAAGGCTATTTGGAGGTGGCAGGAGGAAAAAAAAAAACACTACAAACTTCTTTTTTTAAGGAAGAAAGAAGGAAGAACGATAGATTTCTAAGAGGCTGTGCCAAGAGCCACCACCTATTGTTCCACAATTTTTTTCCAGTCTTCATTTAAGTGATGGATTTTCTAGCTTATATGTTTGTTACAGCTACACTGTTACAATAACCTTCCTTCCTTGAGCCTGATGATCCAGCTCTGCAGCCTCTAGTTTCAGACAAGGGAAAGGGTCCCCTGGGCTTACATGACACTTCTGATCAAGCAGGGGCTAGCTGGGAATTGTTTACTCTGCTCAGGGCAGCATTGCCTGCACACAAGGTAAAAGGAAGCATTATTAAGTATTTAAAGGTCAAATGAAACAAACAAAAACTAATCTTAATTCCCTTTCTGAACATTCATGCATACAGATTTAGCCCTTGTTTGAAATCATCACAAAAGCACATTTGGTGCATAAAGAGTTTCATATCACCTCTATAAACAACAGAGCATCTCTCCAGCCTGGGCCGTGACGCTGCTCGTCAGCCACACCAACATTGTGAAAAGGAGGATCAGATTAAATCAGTGAAACTGAGCCAGGGATAGAGAGACAGGCCTGGAAGCACAGGGCAGGAACCATCAGAAACAAACACCAAGGATCGGAGGGAAACCATCAGTACATGCAGCTTCCCGGGACAACAGATGCAGCGTCCCAGCTACCGCTAGGCTGTCCGAAACCACCTCTGGTCCCCGCCTCACCCCGCGCCTGCCTTCCCAGGGCCAGGAGCCCAGCCAGCGGCCGGCAGCCGCAGGCCCACGGCCGGGGAGCAGCCGCCCAGGAGGTCACGGGCACAAC
>VXAV01006073.1:10463-37978 GCA_013399715.1 Alectura lathami | reverse complement strand
TAGAGCCATTGACTACAACCCTTTGGCTGCGACCCTCCAGCCAGTTCTTTGTCCAACGAACAGTCCACCCATCAAATCCATATTTCTCCAGTTTAGAGATAAGGATATGGTGTGGAACCATGTCAAAGGCCTTGCACAAGTCCAGGTAAACGACATCCGTCACCCTCTCTTGGTCCACTGATGCTGTCACTCCATCATAGAAGGCCACCAGACTGGTCAGGCGTGACCTGCCCTTGGTATCAGCCCAGAATAAAGTGTTTTGCTAAGTGAGAGCTTGTTGTTCTACATTTTATCACTCTGGATAATCTCCATTACAGGCAGGAAGACAGCAGAAGCCCAGCTTTTGACTTTGGAATGATCCCTCTGCACCCCAAAATTGTGGGTTATTTTCGTTAAAAGAAAAGAGTGGGTTGAAAAAGCTAATACAGAAGACTCGATTCTTCCACAGGGCACTGATCTTTTCAGTATGTCTGTAAGTTGCTGTGCAGGTCTAATTTAAACTAGAGGAGAAACTCCCCTTGACTTCAGTTAGCTCGTGATCTTGTTCAGAGCAGAGGCTATGATGCTAAATGACCTGCTTGTTGCTGAATAGTGGGTGGTTCACAGCTTCTGACTGAGAGGGCAGGAATTCAAACTGCAGGTCCTGAAATTGGTGCCACTGTATTTTCTGAGCATACTAATGGAAGAAGCAAATCTCTGTGAAGGAAAAAATTTGTAAAAATCAAGCAAACAAACAAAACAACAAACCACAGAAAAATTATATCTGAGTCTCTCACATGGTAGTTCCTACAGAAGCTTGGACACAGTCGTCAAAAGGAAAAGAGAGAGTGAAATTAGTCTCAGCCCTAGCTTGATCATCATTAAGAGGCATTTGGAAAGTTGGACCTGTATTTACGTGGGGATGACAAACAGTTTACACAGGCCTTTTCCTCTCTGGAATGCTGGCTCTCATCATATGCACTGATAGCAGCCCCCCAGTGTCAGGAAGTAATACTAACACATCCTCTTTGCAAAGCTATCTGAAAAAAACAGACAGGATTTTTTTTTCTGACAGCAGTAGAGTGACACCACTCCTACAACAGCCATCTGCATGCCACTCCTCTTTCCTTTCCTGTTTTTATTTTCAAATCTTTCTATAACCAATGTATTTCCAAACACTCCACAAGAGATTCTGAGTTGACAGCTTTTGCAGTTTCTGGTTACATTACACTAATGCAACATGTTTGCAACAGTCCTCCTCCTGTATGATTTACCAACACAACTGGAGCAGCTCAAAGCACAGCACTTAGCTGGGGGAGAAAAGTGGCAGAGCAGAGTACAAGGAGGCAAACAGATCAGCTACCCAGGCTAAAGAACCAATGGATTGGCATGGTGTCTCTCATCCCAGGTGCTCATGTTTCTGCCATTTGATGCAGTTTCTGTTTGTTCTTTGCTCAGATGAACCCCCTCTTCCCTATCAATAAAACTGTAGCTACAGGGAAAGGAGACGTTGACACAAAGCAGCACATTGAGCTTCTTTCTCATGGGAAAGCCGTGTTCAATAAAAATTGAAAACTATTTTCAAAACCAAGATTAATCTTTGTAGATCTGTCTCCTCTTCAAGCCAGAATACGTCTTTAATGCCCTGAAGAGCTAAGGGCAATATTCTGAAACTTTTTAGGCGGTGCAAGGAAAGAGCCCCTAACTGTATCTTATGGTTTACTGGGAGTATGTGTTTCCAGTACTTGGCCTTACAGTCAGTCTAATCATGATTTCAGAAACCATTTCAAAGGAACGAATGGTTGAGACATCGTGACTGGACCAGTCTGGTTCAGTTCTTGGCTCTTTCAGAAAGTATAGCCCTGGGCAAATCATCTCGTCTGTTAGTTTCCCCATGAAGTAGAGATGACAATGTTTCCTCTGTCTGACATGTCTGTTTAAACTGTATAGACCACTTAAGATTTAAAATTATGAGGATAAAACTGATCTATATCCACGCTTTCCAGAATCTTTTTCAGTAGGTCAGATTTTGCTGATTACAATGGTACAATAAAAAATAATTCTATTGGTTTAGTGGAGTTACTCCAAACAGTCATCAAGCTAAGTCAAGTCAGAACTTAAAATACTAGGTCGAAGTGCTTCTTTTTGTTTTTTCTTCTTTGATGGGATCGTGGTCATAGCTGTTCAATACAGAATGGCTCCAGGTCCCATCTATCCGTTAATGTCTTTTCAGTTTCAACCTCTTAGCTCTGTAGTTCTGCACCATCTCTGAGATTTGAGGACTCCTCAAGCTTCAAAAGCACAGCTCAATAATATTATAAATTTTTTTTACCAAGACATGAAATCAAAAAGACACCTCTCTTCTCAAACCATGAACACAGTAATTTACCCTAAACTATTCACATTTAAAATAGGAAATTTGAAATATCAAAACCACAAGTACACAAGTGTTTCCTTGAAGGATAATCAGGATATTGTAGGTATCGTACTTCCTAGTAATTTTATGTAGGTGTTCAAGCTATGAGAGCACCCCTATGGTCCTTATCCGTTGTATAGCTCTGTTACAAAGCTACATATCTGTTGAGTTCCAGCACTTACTGGCTCTCCTAGATGTCTTCAGAATATCATGTTCTGTTCAGCTGTGCTGTGAAGGTAGGAATTTTAGCAAGTCATTACTCTCTGTGTTTTCTCTACATCCTGACCCCTCCATACCCTTCCAAATGGAAATTTCACAGGCAGAAGGGTTGCTACAGAAGTATTCCCAGCTCTTCTTATCAGCCTCAGCTCATCTGAAAAACACAGAAATGGAGCTGCAATATCTTTCTGCTCACATCTTTCCCCCTCTCACATGCCCCAGAGCTACATAATAGGAGAACTGTTTAGAATATCATAGTGGCGTTTTGCCTGCAGCAGATACAGCCATCTGCAAAGAATTCCCATTTCAAGACGTGCCGGTTCCAGTGGGTCTGAAAATCACAACTAGTCAGCAGGGCTGGATGGAGTCTGCATTGCTGAACACTTGGGTGCACGCATATAATTGCATAATTCAGTGTTGTGAACTCCCTCTTCTCAGACAATGTGTTTTAGATATTGACTGTGCAGAAGGTCAGCTTGTGCTGGAAAAACTGCTTTGCTTAGTACAGCAGTGTAGGGAAAGCTGGGAAAAGGCTGAGACAGGAGACGTTTAGCCTTGTTAATTGTTGTTGCTGTGATGTGGCCAAAGCATTTCAACCTAGCTTTTAGCAGTCTGGATTTAGTGTTTTATTTCTCATACAGTGGTGTGCAGAGGGACTAGTCAAGACTGACCTTGGATTACATTAGTCATTTTGCAGGCAGCTCTCAGTGCAAACCACTAAGTGCAAGAGACACAGGTGGGAGGTGCACTGTGCGCCAGAGCGGGGCGCACAGATGCGTGGACTTCTGTTCCATGTGGTACACCGTGTCTGCTTGTGAAAATACTGGGTAGGTCAAGGCAGCTTGTGGAATCCCTAATAATGGATTTATTGGCTTCAGGTAAATGTCATAGAAGACTAGAGATATTACAGATAAATAAATCCCCAAATGTTTGGGGAAGTTAATCATGGGGTGAAAGTTCCAAGCCTTAGCATGAAGTCACTACTGACTGGACACTGAAGAGTTCTCATACATTCCCATAAGAAAAGCAACATTTGGAGGATGCAGTTAGCTACAAAATCCAAACTGCTTTTTGCTCACAGAATTACCTGACACATCTGAAAGATTATGTACAGGCAGCCCGAGTAATTGTATTGGACCACACAATTAGAGGTAGACTGGAATTGGATGTCTGTTCCTTTGTCAGCTTGTTCTTTGAATCGAGTTATCCAAGCTCTGGCAGTCAGCACAAACCAACATCCCCAAATAGAGTAGCTTTCCTCCCAGAGAAGCAGCTGGGAATTACTGAGGGGAAGAACAAATAAATGTATGCATTAGCAGCTGAGCTGAGAAAAGAACCTGCGCTTTGACATTCAGTTGCTATTCCTATAGCAAGCTCTCACCTCAGATAAAAAGCCCCTGGATAATCCTGAAAGCTGAGGTTAGAGCTGCACAAGGAAGTAAGGAGAGGAGAAGGGAGGACAACACAGAAATTACAAAATAAGTGGATGGGGTTTTGCCCCCACCTGGAGCAAATGAAAAAATGACCATGCAACTTTATGGACAGATGCATGGCTGCATAAATGTTATGTGCCCTACAGAGCACTTCCAAGTGTCTACAGCATGTATTTTTCTCTAAATGGATGCAGTTAGAATGACACAGCCTTCCCTTACTGGGGACACAAGAAAAGCAGAGAGAAAAAAAGTGCTTAATTAAGGTGTAATTTATTTTCCTCTTCTGCAGGGGGCTGTCACTGTTCTGTGAGGCAGATAAGGCAACGCATTAGAAAGGCACATAAATTGTGCTGCCAGGGAAACCTGGCTTTTGTTCTCGTTTTGTTGCTTCCTTTAATCCTACATACAGCATTGCTGCTGTGAGGGCATGGTAGAAGCTTGAAAATAGTGGGCAGGCATAACACCTAGCAAAGCCATCGCAATGCACGTCTTCTGGACAGAGTATTTTTATTTAATGCTCTCTTTTTAATAGGTGCTTCAAAGGTATATTGAAGGTATATTTAGAGCCAATTACATGCAGAGAAATCAAAAAGATACCAAAAAGACAAATAGTAGGAATACCAGGAGCTGCAGAAATAGTAAATACCTGTTAGTATTTCCCCTTATTTTCTAGGGTGAAGCCACAGTTACAAAAATACATCCTTTACAAAGAAGCATTGCCATCTGACAGCCTGGCCAGCCGTCAGCCTGCTCTGCAGGAGTGCTGGGCAGAGGTTGAGGCATTGCAGCGGGGATGTGCGTGCACATGTGTGCCCCAGCTCACGCATGCAAGTGGGACATGCAAATTCAGGCTCTGGGAGTCTCAAGGGCAGAACAGATTCCACAACCACACATGGAAGCATTGTCATCTCTGTACTTTCCCACAGAGGAAGAACAACCTCATAGAGAACTTGTGTATTAAGAGGGGGAGAAATAAAAAACCACTAGCAAGAGGAGACGACAAAGGCCTCCAAGAGACAGTTTTTTTATCTGCAGTTTGCACTCAAATAACCCAAAATGTCTGCTTATCTGCAGCAACAATGGATTGATTGAAAAGTGCAAAAAGCTAAAGGACTTATCAGGTTACTTAGATAAATGCTCTGCAGTGATGTCACAAAGGGAGTAGATGATGAGCTCAGAGGGAAAATGCAATCCTTTTCAGTCACTGGGAGTGAAGGAACTTGCCTTCTGAGCTCAGATGAAGATCCATCCTGATGTAAAGATTCTTCCTGAAGCGAGTTTTAAATACTGTCATTGACTTGGTGCCTCTGCTGAGCCTCAGTTTGACCAAAGCATTCTTACTTCTTCTGTTAGAAGCAGAGACAGTTAAAATAGTTCTTGCTACTAGTGGTGATTTCATGGGAGGTAAAGATAAACAGGGAAAAACAAACAGGACACAGGAGAGGCACTTTATGATGACAAAGCATCCTAACACAGAAACCCTGAAATTAGGGATAGTTATGTCTGTGTCTCAAGGCAATTTTGGAAGGAGATCAGGTTCCACATGAACATCACTGGCTCGCCGCAACTCTGTATTTGGCCATGTATACAATACATGCTGAGAATTCCCTTACTATCTCTTTGAACTCAGGTACAAATGTAATCTTTTGCCACAACACCAAAAGTTGGCTTCTGTGACCAGAAACACTGTTGAATCCAAACAGCAGGGAGGAAAATAACAATTCCAGGTTTACAGGGACAGGTTTTCCTGCCTTCTCAGCTGCACTTTTGGTGCCCAAGAAAAGGGCAGGCTGTCCGTGGGGCTCAGCACCTCCTGGTGCACATCTGTCCTCCTGGGCTCATTTGCAGAGTGGCCACTGAGCTGTGACTGTTGGAATCCTGCGGGTATGTGGAGCACATCCTCCCAGCTGGACCAAAGCCCTTAGTCAGTAAAAAACAAAACAGGATTGTGGCAAGCTCACTGCTGGGAGGGGAAACCAACAACCAGCAAGAGGCCAGGTATTTCACTGTGAGCTAAAACTTCAGGGCAGTTTTGCCATCCAAGAACACTGACCCTACTTAGCTGTGAGGAGATTTTGTGCCTTGTAATCCCCCATTGATCTGGATTACTTTTTTATTTAAAGCAGCTGACCTCCAGCAGCCAGACCAGGTCCCTCTGGCCCAGCAAGGGAGTCCAGAGCGCAGGTACAGAAACAAAAATTTTAACTCAATAAAAATTGGGGTGACGAATGTTGGGCCTTAATTAAAGGGTCAAAGAGAACTAGAGACCATCATGTTATACAAGTCTTGACATTTTACTGGTAGGGTATATAGTCTAGCAGGTCCCATTTATTCTGTTTCTCAGTTTACAAATTAAGGGAAACCAAATAATCAGCACATTTGCTAAGCCATAGGGCATTGTTAAAATTCTGATTTATTGATACTAGCAGCCAGCTCTGATTCTTTCTTCTATTTTTAAAAGGAATACAGATCTCTGTAGTACAAGTATTAGCCAGTGACATAGGAAATCTATGTTTACATCTCTGATTTGATGCAGGCATCATGTGTGTCTTTGGGTAACCTCCCCAGCTTCTCTGTATTTCAAACACTGCAGAACTTCTCTGCCTCCCAAAGGTGTCATGATGTGGAAGTGGGAGGTGCACAGATGCCTTGCTAGTGAGGCCGTGGGAGTCATACTGCATGCAGAAGTCGATGCAGGGTAAGCATAACAAAGGCACAGTAGGCATAGTTTGCCCTGACTTTCAGTCCATGTCATGCAAGTTTCCCATGGACACCACTCCAGTGCATTTTCCTAAACATCTTCCCATGCCCTTGCAAATTTAAGCCTCTGTGTTCTGCTGAAAAAGTCACGTTGGTGCCCTCAGGTGTTTTGCGTGATGTGTGCTCCCTTAACCATCTTCATCTCAAGAATGGTAACACATCCTGAAAGACCTTGTCTTAGACTTCCGGTTTAGGCCTCTGCCTAAAAATAGTCCTTGGACTGCATGTGGGCTGGAGACATGATTTCATCCATGCTATTCCTGGAACTTCTTTCCTGGCCATGAGTGCTTCTCAATTATAACCCTTCCTAAGTGCACTTCCTTGAGGAGACCACTGAAAGGTAAATGATGGGTGTGATGTTGCAAGCCTGAGGTTGTTTTGTGAACAAGGAGAAAGCTCTTTGCCTCCAAGTGCAGGCTGTGATACTCATTGGACAAAACACAGCATTACTGATACAGGTATTCCAAGCAACTGTGCATTACTACCACACACTGCCTCTGTTTCCTGTTACTCCTTTGTTATCAGAGCTGTAACATAGCCTCGTGCCCGTAAGTCTGGGAAACAGCTGTACACATCCCTGCTGCCATGTTAGGAAAATACGCATTTGAAAACATAGTCCGTAGGATGAAAGAGGATAGTTCTTCTATTTTACGCCTCTGGGAGCTATAAGCCTACCCAAGGCACTTTTTACTAGCAGCAAGGATAGGATGCTTAGGATGTACTGGAGGGCAGCACCTCTAGGGAGTTCAAGGGCTGTTCCTGTGCATCTTGATGGTGCAGAGAAGGGTGGTATCTGAATGTGAGCAGTGTTCTTGGTCTGCAGATCTGGCCCTTGTAACTGAGCCCCTCCTACACATCTGCCTGGTCTCATAATCTTGCAATCAGTCTTGCAGTGTTTTCACTGAAAAGCCCCATTTCCTGGAGTCACATGTTTCATGTAAACCACAGCTTTCACTATAGTGACAAGAAATAAGCAAATTCTTCATGACTTCAGAAAAAAAAACAAACAAACAAACATATATAGAAGCAGCTTACAGGTATGATTGTGTGGGTCCCAGAAAGCAACAATAAAGAATGTAATTGTATTTAAAGTTTTTTAAGTTAACTTCCTATCACTTTTCAAATGTTCAAATGCATGCATTTAACAGCTCATATATAAGGTGATGGGACAGTATTAGGAACTTCAGCACCAAGAGATTAAAGCTACATAAAACAGGAGGAGACAGAAATGGACTCAGTTACCTGAGTCCCAGACTTACATCCAGCTTTCCCTCAGCTGCCTCTCTGGAAAAGGAACTGCTAACTCTGTAGCAGTGAAGGGTGTTATTTGCAAGACAGTCTGGGGATGGTGAACAAAATAGAGCATTAAGTTGCAACAAAACCTCAATTCTTTAATAAAATGCCATCTATGTGTGACAGAGGAACAAAGTCTTTATAAAGCTGGGAGCCTGCAAAGTAATGACTGATGGCTTCATTGTGTTTGGGACAAATCTGGAATGCAATTCCTCAATACTTGCTGAAGGAACAGTTTTTCTACTCTTCTTAGGCCAGGAGCCAGACTGTTCTTTCCCAGAAGAGATGAAAATGAGCATCTTTAGCTGGAACTTTCCTGAAACTTTCCAGCAAAAGGAATCTCCCAATACAGTCCCACCAAACAAAAGCATGATTGTTCACAGGCCCAGAAAAAGTACTGCTTGCAGAGGACAAACAGGCAACTTTAGAAGGAGGAAACCAAGTTTTGATAGGTGGCAGTCTCCAGCCACCTTCAGGCTGCCACCATGCTCCAATGTTTCATACACAAAGTGTATCAAGAAAGACCTAGAAAGCTGTGTATAATGTGTGATTTCCTTCCTCTTCCTCTTCAAGGGCAGCAGTCCACATGTCCAGCTGAGCTGCAGTCTCTGAGGGGGTTTTTCTGCAAGAGATGTGTCCTGAAAAAGCTAACAGAGGTTTATATGCAGGAAAAGAATTGAAACCATACATTTCTTTGGTTTTCTGGGACTGTTTGTGTTTCATGCACTGGTTCTTTCCAAATTAAAGCAGGGGAAACAAAAACAACTCAGAGCTTTGTCTCTTGGCCTTGGCAGAACCGTGTCATACTCAATGCTGCTGCTTATGATGCACCCAGGCAGCTGGCTTCCTACAAGAAGCCAGAACACCAATGGATTAGAAAATCCCACACAACTTGTTTTTTTTTTTTTTTCCAGTAAAGCTGACAAATCTACTCTGCAGCAGGATGCAAATGGCTGTTATGATGCAGAGTGGAGCTGCTGCAGGAATCTTGCCTCCAGACCCTGGGCAAACTGCAAATTCTTGTCTAAACACACCCTTGTGGTCTTATTACCTGCTAAAGAGCTACTTTCTTGACTCTCACCTCAGAGTCTCTGCCTTTGTGTATAAACCTTGGGAAGCCACCGGTGAATGCCACTGCCTGCAGAAGTGAGCAAGCACACTGGTCTGGGGAGCAAACCCTGCAGCTGACTCTCCAGTCCCCATCCAGAACTGCCCTGCTTCGAGCTGATGCACAGACAGAGGCTGGTGCACAGAGTCCTGTAACAACAGAAATGTAAGCAGTGCTGGAGTTACCAGAAAGCCACTGAGGCAGGAGCTGGTTGCACTTGTGCTCTCTCATGAGCCTACCTTCCCCACATGTCCTCAGACTCTCCAGTCTCCAGGGAGACTGGAATTTTTGCCCCTTCAGCTGGTATGTCTGGCAATCTCTTTGCTATCAGTACTGATTCACAACACCTTTTGAATAAAAACAGTATTATAATCATTGCAACTACTGAAAACTTTTACTCCAGTAAGTAAGTGCTTGAGGGAGTCAGGAATACACTCCAGGATCTATCATTTCTTGATCATGTGGCTGCTGACACAAAGCATATCTGATGAAGGAGAATAGCAGACATTTACTAACACTACAATGCTGTATTTTTGGCTGCATTTCTCTTGTTTGTGAGCAATTTTTGCTTTTATAGAGCGGATGGAACCGTGAGGCTTGACAACACAGAGTTCCCCATCTCTTCAGACCCAAGAGCCAGTGATTTACTCAGATTCCATCCAAGAATCTATTCCCATTTCAAACCAAGTAAGCAATAGCATGTCTCACCCAGCAGAGAGCACTGCAGACCCAGGAAGGGTTCCTGTCTGGGGAGAAGATGAATTCTCATAAACTTCATAATTTTTTAACTGGAAACTTTTTGGGGAGGGTTCTTCTTCTTCCATCCCCATATGTTTTTTTTTTTTGTTTTGTTTTGTTTTTCCCCTGGCAAAGGAATACAGCAATAATTCAAACCAATACAGGCTTCTTGTGAGGAATTAAACAGATCACAGCCAAGGTCATTCGTAAAAGTAAAAGGTCATTAGGATGCATGCAGGGTCAGAGCTCAGTGTAGGCCTGCCAGCCCCACTCATCTGAAGTGTGAGGGTCGGTACAAAATCCTGAATATATCTTCAAAGAGCATGTGGCCTTAAAAATAACGCATTCTGGATACCTTAGTACTTCTTAGTTTTGGTGTGCAAATAGAGACCGTGTTCTCAAACGTGACTCTAGGAATGTAACAAAATTTTGCTCCCCTTGCTCTAAGGTGAGATTCAGCTCAGATTATTTTACTCCTAATGTTGAGTGCTTAAGAACACAAATAGTTGGTGTAAAATCTCAAGACTGATCAATTTTGAAAGAGCAGAGAAAATCAAGTCAGCAGCAAACCTACATCTGTGATGAATGGAGTAACATCTCTGGATCTGTCCCTGTAGACTGACTTTGAAGAACCATATTTACATTTGATATTTGTTCTAAGCAAGATAGGCATGTGCCAAAAGTACTATTTTGCTACATGAGGAAGGAAAGTCATATTCTGAGGTTTTCCTGGACTCCTTTTCTATGCCTCATTTATTTGCCTGTAAATGAGGGACTACATTTTCTGTTCATAGAATCACAGAATCATGGAATCATAGAATGGCTTGGGTATGAAGGGACCTCACAGATCATCTAGTTCCAACCCCCCTGCCGTGGACAGGGCTGCCAACGACTAGCTCACTAGATCAAACTGCCCAGGAACCCATCCAGCCTGGCCTTGAACACAGCCAGGGAGGGGGCATCCACAACTTCTCTGGGCAGCCTGTGCCAGCGCCTCACCACTCTGTCAGTGAAGAATTTCTTCCTGATGTCCAACCTAAACCTCCCCTCTTTCAGTTTTAGCCCATTCCCCCTTTTCTTACCATTATCCACCCCTGTAAAAAGTCAGTTCCCCTCCCGCCTGTCAGCTCCTTTTAAGTATTGGAAGGCCTCAATGAGGTCTCCCCAGACTCTTCTCTTTTCCAAGCTAAACAGCCCCAACTGCTTCAACCTTCCATCATAGGAGAGGTGCTCCAGCCCTCCTCTGGCCCTCCTCTGGACCCGCTCCAACAGCTCCACATCCCTTCTGTACTGGGGGCCCCAGGCCTGGACACAGTACTCCAGGTGAGGTCTCACAAGGGCAGAGCAGAGGGGGACGATCACCTCCCTCTCCCTGCTGGCCACCCCTCTCTTGATGCAGCCCAGGATGCCATTGGCCTTCCTGGCTGCAAGAGCGCACTGCTGGCTCATGGCCAGCTTTTCGTCGATCACAATGCCCAAGTCCTTCTCCGCAGGGCTGCTCTCAATGGGTTCTTCTCCCAGTCTGTACACACACCTGGGATTGCCCCGACCCGACCCAAGTGCAGCTCCTTGCCCTTGGCCTTGTTGAACCTCATCAGGTTCACATGGGCCCACTTTTCCAGCCTGTCCAGGTCCACAGCTTTGTCTTTTGTCTGCTTAGCTTAGGAGTTCTTTGGACTAGAGAGACTTATTTGTTAAAGTATTGGATGCTACTGCATTTCACTAATAAAGATTTAAACATTTACAGATTTCCATAAACATTCTGAATACTATTTTCATTACAATCCTTCATGCGTTCTGCTGACTTGCATTTTGAGTAATGTATGATCTGAGGTAATCTGTTACCTAAAATATGGTTTATTTCTGAATAGTAAATAGGTAATAACATCTACTGTTGAAGCCAAGAACTATTATGTCTTCAGGTAAAAAAATAGACTAAAAAACCTGTCCAGCCCCCCCAATGTCTCGTGAGCCAGTGGACGCAGTAGATGAACCCTGTGAAACCAGGTGGACTCTGTACCTTCCCCAGGACACCAGAGTGAGCACCCACACAGCCACTGTCTCTCCAGAAGCAGGACTGCTGTAGCAATTAGAGCACAAGAACCGAGCTGTTCCCAGGCCTAGGAAACACACTTCTGTGGCCAGGTCTGAGTTACACTGAGACACACATGGATGGAGGCGTTCATCCCCACATCAACCTGTGTTACATCAGAAACAGTATATCAAACTTCCCTTTCTTTACTGCAGATCTTTCTTTGCTGTGATTATGACTCATCGGGATCTGGTCAATTGTTCATCGGATTCATCTCATAATCTACTCTGTTTAGCTAGATTTTCATTCATGATACTCTGGAGTATATTCAGAAAAGGTTCCCTAGGCAGTAGATAAAACTCACCTGTGCCAGCACTGAGGTCAGAAAAGTGGCATTAGCAAATTGTGCACCAAATCTAGTGCTGATTTACAGCAGCAACAGAAGAAGATGCCACTCGCCTAATTCCTGTTTGTTCTCCCGAGTGTGCCAATTGCAGCAGCTTCATTTGATTAAATGTTCTGAAAGAACAGTGCCTTTCCAATCAGTGTCAAGAAAATAGCTTGGCACATTAGAAATTCCCCCTTGATGCCAGGCAGCCTATCATCCCACTAGGATGTCTTGCTGTTTTGTAGACATGTTGCTGAGGTTTGCGTGCATGTGGCAGTTGCTTAGCTGCCCCCATTGCAATGCCAATGACCTAACAAGAAACAGAACAACTCTCTGGACTGGGACAGCAGCAAACAGATATCTCAGGCTTGTGACATGCCACATCAGGATCAAAGTTCTTCCCAAACTAAGTCTTCTTACTACTGTTATCTGGAGTGGACCTTGGATTTTTTTTTTTTCTTTTACCTGGTGCAATTAAGATGGAGCAATATTCCTTTGTTAAATCTTTCCCCTGGACATGTCTCTTGTGCTGTGACCACAGGGTGCTAGTCAATAATTAATAATACCATCAAAACATACCCTAGTGGCTCATGTAAACAGGGAAGCTGTGCAGATAGACAGGACGATGTGAATTCACACCGTGAAAAGCGCACTCCAGTGCAGTTTTTCATATAATGTTTCCATCCTGGTATTTATTCTGGTATACGATGCTTTTTACTTATTGATGTTATATCATTTGCAAGCATGTTAGGATAGCCTTTGCAAAGAGTTACTTTAGGAACGAGAAGTAACAGAGAAGGAGGTAGCATCAGTAAAATCTGAGTGGTTTAATTAGACTGGTGTAGTTAATGTGTTTCCACAGGTCATTAGGCTGATGAGCTTTTTGAATTGCCTTGTGTACATAGCAGTGGGATTTCGTGGCCTAATGTGACTGAAATAATGAAAAGTCTTAAAAAGAAGCAGAAAATGACAGCCAGTAAAGGACAGCACGTATACAAAAATTTCTTTTATTGTTCTTCTATAAAGGATATGTTTCTAGGCTACTTGCTGAGCTAGTATTTAGCCATTTCTCTCCAACTTTGCCACTTACTGACAAAATGAAATGGAACTCAAAGCTTCTGTGCATGGCCATTTCTCCAATTAACGTTGTGTGTGGTGAACTGCAGAGCTGAATAATGAAAATGCAGTCTGAGTGGGTGATGCTTTTAAATTGAACTGGATCCATCAGAGCAGCTATTTCTGCACTTACACTTTCAAGAGATTAAGGAGAAATTACTCAAGGCAGAGCTCACTTGGCATGCCAAAAAACCTATGTCTTTCTGCAGAGTATAGAAGATCTGGAAAGGTTATGGATGGGAGAAAGCACAACGAAATGGCAGTTCAGATTTTAAAGGGGCAGGAAGTAAGGAAAACCTTCCTGTGTCTGTCAGAGATACACAGTGACAACTTTCCTCTCTGGCTTTAAATACTCCTAAACTCTTGCCTTTGAATATCACTTCTAATGTACCTCATTATAAGTGCTAGTTTGTACCTTGCAGTGGGAGCACAATTCCGCGCAGCACATCATCATCTATAGCAGCATAATGCACATTTGTTCACAATGAAGAATGGGCTCCGTGGGGCACACTTGCATGACTAATGCTATTCATTTCAGTGGGACTCTGGCCAGGCTGACTCGTTTCCAGTGCAGCCCTCAGTCACAGTTTCTTTCCAAAGTAAGAGTTCATCCGTAACTCTCCCCTCGTAGTTTGCAGTTACAGAGATCTCTGATCATGAGCACTGCAGCTCTGCTTTTTGCCTCAGCTCTCCTGCACTCTAGCTTCTTCAGCACCATGCAGCTTGAATGTAGGAACTAAACTTGTAGCATCAGAGCCCAAACATCATCCAAGCCCCTATTAAGTTAGCAAAGACTTTCATAAGTGTCACGATTTTTCAATACAAAATGAATGAGGAGTAAGGTCTTGTAATGGCAGGAAGGCTGTTACCTTAATAGCTGAGCTACCTGCTTGTGTGTGTGCTTGTGTCTGGAGAGGGAGGTACATGTAGGATTTTAGTAAGGTTTGAAAATTATATAGCATAGTAGCTTTTGCTGCAAAATGCTGACCAGAGGTGGCTTGGGGAAGATGTTAGCCCAACTATTTTGGATTTGTGCTTAGTGCAGCCTTGCACTCAGAATGAATTTTCTCCCCTAGAGAAACTTCCCCTAGAGAACTGTGCCTGCTCAGTGTCTTTCTGTTATGATTCGTCTCGTCCACTAGGATGCTCATTGGCAGTGTAGGAAGAGTTCACAGGCTTTACAGGAGAAGGCAGAGCTGTACTGCATTAAGTATTCTGTATTTGACTACCTCATCAAATCCTATGTTGCTGGATGGCATAGGAAGGAGGAAGTGTGCTTAGAACTCTTTTTTGCCTTCAGTTCTACGCATTAGGCAGCAGAGATACACCAGCAGTCTCATAACTACTCAGCTGTGTGCTCCTATCCTCCTCAGCTACCACTAGACATTAGCTGCTGTTCTGCGCTCAGCTTGGAAACATCAGGGAAGGCAGACAAATGCACGCATGGGGCTGTATTAAGACTTCAGGGTTTTCTGCTTTTATTTCTTTCCATATACAGAGGGAACTGTGCAGGCAGGCACTGTGCCTGTCTGACATATCTGAGCTGATGTTGTGTGGTCACCTAGAACCCTGGAGAGGTGCAAAGTACACTCCAATTAAATGGGAAAAAGTCCCTCCTCTAGTGTGCAGGCAAACTGAGCTATCTTTAATGTTTGTGAGGCTTGTGTAGACTAAAAAGTGAGGTCAGAGAGAAGTGGGATTATGGTTTCTGTTATGTAGCCCCAGCCTAGCAACACTAATATAACAGCCCATAAATAAATATTTTATCTCCTTCACACAACAAAGAACTCAGCTATCTGCAATTAGAGAGATCATTCAGGATCTTCTAATCTCACATTAGAATTAATAGTGTCTGTCCCAGAACTTCTGTCTGGAATTCAACTAGTTGTATGAGGCATAACCTAGCTGATAGCAAATACTGTTATAATGACCTAAACAAAGTTATGGATTGCTTATCTGAAGTTTACATTGGCTTTGCTTTCATTTTAGTACATTGATAATTAAAGCTGTTCTGGAACAGCTTATTGCAGTTGGATAGGTGTGCTGTGTGGAGTGGTGTTCATAAAACAAAATTATCCCTGTGCAGAAGCCAGCATCACACATAAAACCCATTTGCCTTACGCAGGTGGTTCTAATCTGAAGTATTTACCTAGATAAACAGTTTCTGCCTGATATCTTTATCACATTTCCTATGGGGTCTTATACAGTCCTTTATGAGAATTTTGTAATATATAAGGAATAGAGGTCTTGGGATTCATCCTCCCTTCCAGTGGAAGACCTCATTCAGTTGTAATATTAAAAATATAACTCACACAAAATACTTAGGAGTGCTTTTTCAGTCCCTGAGTGATTCAACTAAATGCCACATGTGAATGTGGAAAGTAAGTATTATTTTCAGAGCGTATCCAGAGAAAGACCTTCCGTCTGTCGGGGAAGGTCTCCCTAGGTGTGCTTCTCTCTGGAGTGGTTTCAGGCACCACGGCCCTGTCAATGCAGGCAGAGGCTGGTCCGTCCCCAGGGCTCCCATGGGGACAGTCACTGCGGAGCAGGTTGCAAACTGCCCCTGCGTCTTTAGGCAGTCTTTCTCCCTGTCCTTACCTGCGGTCAGATGTGATGGCCTAGTGGGGACTGAGCCAGCAGAGAGCTATGTAGAGCTGGATTTTCAGGTGAAAATGTGCCTAACTCCATGGTGTTTGCACTCTGAGCATTCAACCGAGTAATCTGTGCCAGTGCAAAAGAGTTAAAGCAGAGACTTTTGGCAGTTGAAGCGCAGACTTCTCCAGGGAAGCAGAATATGGGATTTACTTTGAAAACGAGAGTGTAGGCCTCCTAGAAAACAGTCGTGCTGATACTTGGGCCTTTGCAGTGCCCAGGCACCAAGGGATGGAGCTGACCAGAAAATACTCCACGTAGTCCAACATCTCGCCCCTACTAGAAACATGTTCTGTATTGCTGCAGAGGGATATAGAAAAGTAGTAATAATGGAAACCAAAAGCACACACAGCCTTTCTAATACCAATTCGCTGTCCTCTAAAAGCGCGAAGACTGACAGGTTGAGGCAGCTGCCATGGGAATGACTAGCAAGATGTGAATTTTCACAATGGCCAGTCACAGAGAGAATGACCAAATTCCTCCTCAGCGTGCTAGAAATTTCTACTTTTTTTTCCTACTCTTGCCTATTTTGGGTACCCCTGTTTATTACATTTGTGTTGTTAACACACTTTCCTTTTTAGAAGAGCTTCTGATCCAGAGATTCTAAATTATTCATTTGTCTTGCTTCCACTGCTTGATATTTCTGCCTGTGTCAGGAAATTTTGCAAGCCATTGCATCATCCCTTTTTCCTGTTAATTGTCTTTGCTGCCTACCCTGGTGAGGCTGTGCCTGCGGAAGTTGGGCACTGCAGCGTGTCAGCGTACTGCGGGACTCGCTCTGCTTCCCCCTGCTCAGTTCCTGTCAACTTTATTGGCTTTAATACCCAGAGCGCACTTCAGCAAAGGATTGCAAAATGCTTGTAAGACATTAATTACGCTTGCCATAGAAATACTGGCTGTGCAGGGTATGTTTCTGGATGGTTTTGAACAGACCTAAAACCAGTTCTGCTCAGCCCCAGCTAGACAGCACACTACCAACACAATAGGGCTAAATTTTCATCTTTATGAGCTGTTTCCATCTAGGGCAAATATTTTACAACATAGTAAAAACAGCAAAACGCCCTTTAGTCTAAAAACTGCTTCCATGCATCTTAATAACATTCCAGAGGTGCGCTTTATTTCCTCCATCCCTGACAAATGGGTCTGGTACATTTGCTAGCTGCAGGTTGCTCCAAGGTTGTAGAATTTCTGTCCTCAAGGAGAGCTATTAAGCACATACTTATAAATCACAGCTGTCTGCATCCATCTGCTTCATCTTTGCTGATACAGAGGTATTGTTAACCACTTGCCTTTTGATTTGGGGTCTCTTATGGGAAGGGACACTGCTTCCTCAGGACAAACTTTCCAGCAGGGAGCGCAGAACAGAGCACACAGTACTGGAGCTGATCAGAGTGACTCCATTTAGGAGCGTGTGTTTATAAAGCAGAAAGCTCCCTAGCAGAGAACATCATGCCTGGATGCTACTCCTCTCTGCATTCAAGCTGAGATGGGGTGTTTAAGGGAAGACAGATCTCACCAATTTGTCCTTCAGCTGGACAATATATGAGAAGCTGTGTCTTATAGATACATATATTTAGAACAAAAATGAAGAAAAAAAAAAAAAGAATAAATACTTTCTTATTGCATCAGTGAGTCATTAAGTAGACGGTGACACGTATGTTATTTCCTTGCCAGCAGAACTTCCTGAGGAAGTTCTGTTCCATTGGCTTTGTTCTGTGGTTGTCTTTAGAAAGTGGAGAGTTGATTTATGATGTTTGGAAGCAGTGTTTGCGGAAATCTTCCTGGAAAGTAGGTCTGAGTGCCTGGGCTGAGCTTTCCAGAAGAGAAGAATGCTTGCTTTCTTTAGGGCATTGTCTCTCCTGGTTTGTACCTGTGCAAATACAGTAAGTTGCATTGAAAATGGACTGAAATACCATCTTACTTCTTTCACTATGAGTCTGACATGCAAGTGTTGCTATTTGACAGCACTGTAGCAATATAGACAGAATGGAACAGGGATATTTATAGGTTTCTTCAGTTTAAGGCCTGCTGGGCTGTGCTCAGTAAAAGTTCTTTTTGCCTTGCCAAAGGCTTCTTGTGTTTCACCCGAGAAAATGAGGACATGATCAGAAAATAAATCTGCCAGTAAGACCAGCCTGTTGAAGTAGAAAAGTGCCTTTGTAGTTCGAAGGCATCCCAGTCTCTTAAAATGCTAATAGCATGCCTGAGAACAAAAGAATTGATTTTATCATAGTTGTTGGCCAAGCTGCTGAAAGGCAAGCAGGCATCTATCATGGTCCACACAGAAATAAAAACATGCATTGCTCGATCAGATGAGGTTGGATGGAACCCTCAAAAGCATGCTTGCCAGCTTCTGTGTGATGACTTGTGTTCTGGTGAGCTTTTGCCTTATCATGAATGCAGTAAATTCATGAAAAGCAATTCCCATCAGTCCTGTTTTCCAGTTTCACCTGTGCCCCCTGGGGTTTTTCACCACTCCACCACAGTACCAGTGCTGGAGCTGCTGCAAAGGTCTGCTCTTTCTAAGCCAGACACTACAGGTATACTGCTCTGCTACATGGAAACTGTTCTGCCATTTGCTGGAGTGAGGGGCGGAGAACAGTCCTGCTGAGATACAAGACTTCCTCTTGCTCCCTCCTGCCCACCATCGTGAGGATGAAATCAGCCTGGCTGCTTCCCTGGGATTTGGCACCCAGTTAGAGGTTGTTTCCCATCCCTAAAGAAATGCTTTTGGCACTTAGAAAGGGCCTGCAACCCTTTGCACACCCGTCACCACAAAGGAACCAAGGTAGCTGCCAGTTATGTTGTGAGATTAATCTGTCACAAGCCTGTGGCCACAGGAGCTAAAGAATGTGGGCCTCCTGCTCCCAAGGTGCACATCCATGCCTGCCCTATGTTGTAAGCATTATGCACTATTTGGTTGTGACAAAGGAGAGTTTAACTGAACAGTACTCTGGAGGAGTATGGAAGTAAAACCCATTTGTACAGCCTGTATCACCATGTGTGTGTGGTGCAGGCAGAACTCTGTTTCCTACATTCTGCAGGAGCACAGATCACATTACCGTGTGCTTTTGACCTGCCCCAGTCAGAGGGCTGATCCTGCTATGGTTCCCTGTGGTATGTTTTTACACAAATTAGTGCACTGAGGTCCTGACAAAGAAAACTGTATGAGAGCTGCAGCAGAAAATTCCCACTAGAACATGCATGCATGCATGCAGTTAGTGTTGATAAAGCAGTCACCAGATCCAATATCAGAAAATTTATGTAAGTTTTTAATAAAAAAAAATTCAACAAAAATATATATAATCAGGCATTTTATGCAATGCATACATTCTTTATATCTGCAGGTACAGATAAATAACAGAAGGCAAAAGCAAGTATTTTGCTTATCTTTGGCCATTAACCAGTAATCACCCCCAAAGACATATTATAGGGTCAAAGAATAACAAACCAAGTCTGTAAACTTCTCTTATTACAGACAAAGTATCAGGCAATAATACAGTAGGTAGATTTTTAGAAATGTAAGGAAATATTTCTTCAACACTGCCCAATACTTAAATTTAACCTGTTTTGCTGATACGGATGTAAGGCCTACTTTAGCTGACACAGGGAAAATTCCTGACTTTACGTTAGATACACTCCATCCCTTACTACCTTGCCCACTTCCCTTCACCATACATTGCTCTAAAAAGCTAAGCTGTACCTTTCTGTCAGGTGAACTAACAGGAATTTGTGTCTGTGGATCAGTTTCCTGAAGCCCAACCAATGTATATACATACCAAGCAGTTAAGCTTCCATAAGTCATTTTTTTTAAAACTCCTTGAATAATAGTTATCCTTCCACTTTACAGCACAGATGCATCTGATGGCTCTACCAAGCAATATATACATTATACACTTTAAAAATAATCAAAGCAATTTTAAAGGTACATTGATAGCACGTAGCAGCTTATGTCTATGTATGTACATGTTTTCACAGTTATATTTTAGAAAATTGAGAACATCAAGAATACTTCTATTGTGTTTTCTATAAATAGTAAAAATTTAACTGCCAGGCATTTGGACAAAATATTTAGGATATCACTTTAAATAGCTCTTGAAAACCTGTACAGTTTTAAGCATAAAGGCTGTAAAGTTTGAGGACTCTTTAAAGTGTTTAGCCAGTTTCAGCAGCTGGGCCATCTGCCAGTTTGATTTTTTTTTTTTCTTTTTCTGTGCTCAAATATGATAGCAAAGAAATTCCACCACTTTTGATGGGACAGGCAAGTTCTTCACTTGGCTGGTGGGCATCACTCTTCGAATTGCCATGCGACATAAATGTTGGAGACTGGAAACTTGTCTTGGAGTTGCCCAGAAGTACACACTGCCATCCTGTGTCCTGCACAGTAAAAATTAAACAAATAAGCCAGGAAAAAAAAACAGTCACAACAACAGACTTATCCCATATGAATGATTTCAGTTAGGGGAATAAGCTCTGGACTTCTTCTGCTTAGTTCTAGCTACGGCAGCACACTACAACAACTTGCTGCCATCTGTGCAAGGCTTGATTCGCTCTTCCAACAGCTGTACCACCTGCAGCAGAGTAACCGCCCCCGATTACCTCATAGTCTTACTCCAGTCCATGTGTTTGTGGGTCTGCATTTCACTTATTCTCAAAGATAAGAAATGAGTTTATCAGACTCTAGATTTTACTGCTATTCCAGGCATGTTTAAACAAACAGAACCAAAAGCTAAGTCAGAAGCCATGAGCTGCAAGTCACGGCTGAAGATTCCTAGAACACCTAACTAGTGCTTCCAACCTTCTGTGTTACCTTAACATTTAAGGAGTGGGGGGAGTATATACTTGCCCTGCAGCCAGAACACTGCCATCAGTAGAAAAGGTGCAGCAGAGCCCATTGTTCAGAGGTGCAACTTGTACAGGGAACTCTTCATCAATTCTCCAGAACCTTACCATTCTGAAAAGGGAAGGAAGCAGCAAGTTAAGAGTTAAATGCCTGCTCTGCTATCTTGTATTTTCTCGCTGCACAATCAAATGGTCTGATGCAAAAGTCAGGAAATTTCTAGAAACACTTTAATATGCATACAATGCGTTTCAGATTTGGCCTGAAATGTTATGACTTCTTCATTCCTGATAGATGAAATTTGTATTTCTTCCACCATGCTAACTGCCCATTAAACTAAAAAGTTGCCTTCCCTAGCAGAAAGTAGTAACCTGAAGACCTACAAAATCTTTCAGGTGTCATACGTGCTAGGAAAGCCCAATGATGCTTATCTTAATTAAACAAACATACAAACCACTAAACCCTTCTTGTACATAAATGCCCTTGCTGTCATCCTGAGAAAGCATTCTTCATATGCTTAAAATACGGTTTTTCTAAGTATGATTTGCACTGTTAGCAAAAATTGAATACCAAACCATGGAGTACTTTTCATTTTACTTTGTTCTCTAAAGTTGTACAAAAGGCTTAACTGAATTATGACCTCATTTTACGTTTTTCGTTGTTTATAACCCCTCTTTTTCTATTTTTGGTTGTTACACATCTAAGTCATTCAGATCATCTACCCTATACAGAAACCATTCCTTTCTACATTCAAAATGATTGTGAACATATACCAGACAACCCATCTACTTTTACCAAGCCTACCAGATGTCATTTCTCAGTTAAAAAAAGCTGTCATTTTTAAACATTCGTGTCATATGGGAAGAACTAAAGGAGTCCAACGAACCTTTCCTCATACTTACTTATCATCAGCAAGGCTTGCAATATGCAGTCCATCGTGACTAAAAGATACTGATCTAACCCACCGGTCGTTTGCACCTCCAGCAAATATTGGAGTAGGAGGTGGAAACAGATGCCTGGAGATAGAGAGACACTTAGCTAACAGCACGGTACTTAAGAACTACAGAAGACCTTCCTTCACCATGATTAGTTAAGCTGAAGAAAAAAATGGACTGAACATTTTAACTATGAAATCAAGTGTGGAAATGGAACCACCACACCTTCTGCAGTACTGAGCATTTTTGCTTTACTGAGAATGCTGTAATTAGTCCACAGTACTAATCAGTGCTTTAAATTCTCTCAGAAGAAAAAACTCCACTGTTGTACCATTTTAGGATTTCCATCAACCACTGCTAAGACTTTTTCTCAAGTCTAGTTATCAGTTATTTACATAAAGTCATTAAGTTTCAGTAGTCACCTTCATTCTGAGTTTCCACTTCACTTACCCAAATTCCATAAGAATAACTCCAATATACGGATCCCAGACATAGACTCGAGTATCGTATGATGCAGTAGCCAGTAAAGCTCCATCAGGAGAAAACTCACAAGCTACAACATCATTGTGATGTCCTTCAAGTTTTCGTATCATGGAGTATTTATCCATATCCCAGAGAAAAACCTGCAATTAAATAAGCTAATGTTATAGCTCTGCTCAGTGATGCAACGAAGCAATTACTTTGTTTGTTTAAGTATAGCTGCTTATTTAGGATTATATTAAAATCAGGCATTATGAATTACTACAATTAAGAAATACGCTCAGTGTCATACTCAGATTAAAATCAAAATTTAAAAAAAATAATTAAAGCAGACATGCAAGTTCTAACTCAAGTTTGTTAAATGTTATTAACAAAATAAGCCAAAATATAAGATAAAAGCAACACAATTTAACCATGTAGCTTACTGAAAATCATATATTACAAAACTATTTTATTAAAATATGCAGAAATAAATAGGGTTAAACTCTACAGTCCCCTCTTTTCAGTAACTACCAAAATTTTAAGAAATATACAGACAGAAAATGTAAGGTTAACATATTGTTACTCCAGTGGCATCCCTTTGAGTTTAAGATCACTTGTTTACAATTGGCTTGGATCACCAACGTCAGCCTAGGAAGAGAAACAGATACTGCAAGCAAAGAGAATTTTCACAGCCAAAAGTTATGTCTTTGGCAAAACAATAGGGAAGACTAACCACATTATTAGGATTTATGCATTTTAAATCAAGTCAACAATAAAAAAGACATCAATATTACAATTTACTCAGCTAATCGCACTGTATTATAAACATTGATAAAAGATTATAGTATTCTGGAATTTTACATGCAGTTGCACATTATATACAATCAAAATGAAGACTGTGCATATTTACATAGTAGGGATGATCTATGTACTGCAATGTCAGTTTACAGAAAATGTCAGTCTTTAGCATAAGACACTATGTCCCTGGAAGCTCATTAGGGTCTCTGATTTTTTTCCTGTCTCAGTTTTACTGCACAGATTAAATGCAGACATCTTGGATATCCATGTTTGACCAAAGCAAACATGGCCTTAGCGCCTCACATACTTCCTGAAACGGAACCATTTTACAATCAGTTACAGACGTGTTCACCGATTTCTCTAAAAAGACTCCAACATTCCATAAAACTGGAAACTAAGCTTTAGGAGTCAGTGTGTTTCACTGCAGTGAAAATTAAAAAAAAAAAAAAAGAAAGAGAGAAAGCAGAAAGTGGACATCAACCAGCACCTGCGTACGTACAGTACACCTTGCAGTCGAATGCAAGGTTACTTCATCCTATGGTAAAGTTCGCCCCCAGCCTGGTAGCCAGAGATGCCACTCTCTGCCCAGCTAACACCATTGTGCTCCTGTGTGAGTGGTGCCAGCTTAACCTCAATCACACCAATATTGCTGCCACCACCTGTGACAGGGAAAGCAAGAAGCTTATGGAAAACACACAGCCTAAAGATATCAATGTACACATCCACATCTGCTCTATTCAAAGAAAAAATAAACCCCCAAACTCAACTATTCTCCATTAAATCTGCACCGATAATTTCAAGTATAAAAATGCATTTGAACAGCCATCCATACAAAGTAGTATTCAATGATTGAATTGTGTTTTTTACCCAGCACCACTAGGCTTCCTTTGCTTTCCCCAAACTGCCCAAAAAACCTGTAACTAGACTGAACTCCCTCTTCTGTCTTAACCTAATTCTTCAGGGCCAAGAAAAGCAGCTTACTGTATATGTGCTTTACCCGCACTGCTTTCAGTTCTCTAGCAGGGCATTACAATACAGAGGAAAAGAAAACCAGTGTGCTGTTCTTCATTGTACATCTTTTAGACACATGAGTGCCATTTGCATTGGGGAACACGCAGAAATATTTTTGTTCAGCAGGAGAAACCATGACTGGCTCAGACTTTGAAAAGTCCTTTTCATTGAGCAGGAGACAGAAGGGATAGAATCAATAATAAAATAGTTTTATGCATTACTCTAAGTATCTTTTAACACTGTAAGGTTTAGTATTCTTTGATTTTATACTATGAACATGTGCAGATGTGCAAGACTATTTTTCAAAGAATGCTTAAAGTTACTTCAACTAAAAGCAGTGCAAGTTCAAGTCATAAAATTAATGTCTCAATGCACCATTTGCTAGTTAAATTTCATTCACTTTTACATCATCATAAAACATAAGAAGTTCATGACACCGAGCACAAGCTTACTGTTACTTAGATTTAAATGATTATGCATACAATTCAGCAGATTTAATGAACAAGAAACTCTGACACATACTGCTTTACTAGCTCCAACTGAACAGAGAATAGAAGAGTCTGGAGAGAATGCACAACCATATACCCAGTTCTGGTGTCCTCTCAAGACTTTCATCATATTTCCTGAAACAAAATAAGAAAAAAAAGAAATTCCACTTCCATTAAGTATTACAAATTCAATTGGAAAAGCTTTGTAAAATGTTATACTCTTTCCAAACAACATCTTGCAATGTTAGTCTATGCAGAAATAAAAATTCTGCCATGCAGCCTCTAAACCTTATGTCCCTATTAAAGAAGTCACTTCAGGTACTCTTTTAACTTAATCCAATCCAGCCTGAAGGGTACATACAGATAAAGAATTAAGAAAGAACATACAGACTAAGTGACTAATAGAAGGCATTTTGTTTGTTTGTTTAAGAAATCCTGAGGTGTTCAGAGCAATAGAGGAAGAGAGTTCTGCCTGTTACAGCAGATGAACTTAAAGCACATACCGTCATCTTTCAGGTCCCACACTCTCAGTGTTTTGTCTCTGGATGCAGACACTAAGATCAGGCTGCCATCTGGGGCAAAAGTTAAATCTCTGACAACTTCGGTATGGTCCATCAGGTTAAGGAGGAGTTTTCCTGTTACATGAAAACACCATAGTTTAAAATGAAGGGCTGTACTTTTATTCAGATCCAATGCTTTATGGATACGAATACAGAATACAAAATTACAGCACATAAAGCTAAGTTTTCTTTGTTGAAATGCCCCCTATAGTAAGAAGCATATGCATCCTTTTAGATTCTTCTGTGCTGAATGGCAATTTCCTGCAAAACTAGTAAATGATGCATTAGAACCACGTGCCATAAGGCAAGACTTGTCTTGTCATAGACATCTCTGTCCTGAGCTTGAATTTACAAAATCAATCCATAGTTAGCAGTTTAACTTTTGAATCAGTTAATTGGTCTATTCAGCTTTTAATCTCCTATCATTTGAACATTTTTTTTTTTTTTTTTTAAAAAAGGTCCTTATTGACATACATCCTTCTCCATACTCAAGAACAGAGAGTAACTTCTGTTTTCAAAGCTCCCTTTGTTTGAAAGTATATTAGAACTACAATCCAGCAGATTTTGGAGTAACCAACCAACATGCCTAAAGTCAATCACACAGTTAGCCATTTTGCAGCACCAAGGCTTCACCTTCCATCATTTACATCCCAGACCTGAGTCTGTTCCTTCCTCTGCTAGCGTCACACATTTCTAGCTGCGGTTCATGATTTTTCAAATTAATTTGTATTCAATGTTCAGTTCCCAAGCACATTATGTAAACAATTTATTCTTTGTATCAGTGATGTTACTACTGCATGGAGTGACAGTAGAAGGCCAGCTTCCCCTCACACGCCCTACCTGTATAAACATCCCATATCTTGATGCGCCCATTGTTCAAGCCTGTCGCAAGCAGAAGCTGGTCTTGCCCGAATTTGAAGCGATGCCATTCTATGTTCACACAGCGACTCTGCTTCTCAGGCACTGAAGACCCAAAAGCCAGGCTCCAGACAATATCACCGCAGTCTATTATATGCTCACAGGGCTTATTTTTCTGACCACTCTCACTGTTCTGTCTTGAGAGCCTTGTACTGACAGAATTTGCAACATTCTTTGTGCCGTGCAACAAGCTGCAAAACAAAAAATACAAGAGGAACATAAGGCATCTGTTCAGAGTTGTCTCCTATTTCGGAATTCCTAAGTTCTTCAGGTTAATTAAATGCCATGTAGTTATATCTTACAAGTTATTAAGGCATTGGGACCAGGGGACCAGCTTCACTATGCGATGTCCTTGTGACCAAGCAAAGTACGATCCATCGGGAGCGAACGCAACAGTCCAGTTTTCACGGCCGCACTTCTTGTCGAAAGGAGAAGTGGGGGCCAAGAGCTCTCCAACAGTACGTGATCGTGCTAAAACAGGAAACAAGGAGGAAATTCCATTGAAAAATAAATTAAGCATAGTTTAAAATCTTACAGACGAGCCAAACAATGTTACCTTATTACATTGCTTTTTATTTCATGATTTGTAAATTAATTGGGGAGGGGGCCACACTCTCACAATATAGCCAGCCAGCTGAGTGAGCCTCAGCTGGGAGAGACCGCGTGGGGAAGAAACACAGCTTGGCATGCTGTGGTTGTCACTGCAGTGATATCACATCTCGATATCAGCAGCAAAACTCAAATCAACTAAAAATTTACTGAAACCAGTGACATTCTAACCATAGCTCTAGAGATAGCAGTAGAACTACGCTCCAACTTGCCTTAATACCTCATAGTTCAACAAGTAAGCTCTCTAATAATTTTGCTTGCTTAACTTTAAACACTTAAATTTTTGAATACACCTGCGCATTCTGATATCCTGCCCCTCTTTCACAAATACAAATAGAGCAACAATCACAGGAACCAACTCAGCGCCGTGCAGTCAGACCAGCTGATTTTCTGCCTGCGTTGCCATGCAATCGGATATAGCAGCCCGGAGCTTTGCACAGGCGCTGTCGCTGCTTTCGCCACGCTCATTTCCAGGAGGTGACAGGGCCCGGAGGCGGCCACGCGGGCAGAGCCCGCTCCGGGCGGCAGCACCGCTGGGTCTTGCCCGTGATTGGAAAACAACGGCTGCGGGCGAAGGACGCCTCTCGTTAAGCCGTGCGTTTCGACCAGGCTAAAATCGGCTGCGTAGCTCCCCGCCGCCTCGTTCCAAAAGCCAAACGGACAAAGGTTTTTTCTTCCCCGAAGGAAGGCTGCCGCTCCGCCAAACTGAACCGCAACGCGACGGGCAGGCGCCCGCGGCCGCTCCGCGCCCCGAGAGCTG
>VXAV01006073.1:0-10124 GCA_013399715.1 Alectura lathami | reverse complement strand
GCGGGAGCAGGGGTCGGTCGAGGCCCGGCGCTGGGCCGCGAGCCCTCAGCGTACCGTGTGCTCGCCCTCTGTTTTCACCGTTCGTTGGGGCTTTGCTCCTCGGCCACACGGCTGGTCTCGCCCCCAGCTGCAGTCTGCCTGCTCGGAACTACGCGGACACGTTTAAAATACCGGCTGTTCCATCGTGTCCAACGGAAAAAGTAGTGTGGCAATGCTGCAGCAAGACTGGGCCTCAGTGAAACACTCTTCAGCAACACCTTTCAGTCTCTGCAGCACCAGAAGGTGCCACATCCTAACTGCATAAGGGATTAAACCTGTGGTAACCCTGCTCCTCCGACACATGGGGGTTCTCGCTGTCCAGAAGAGCCACAGTGGCTCCCCTCCTGCAGTCAGAAGGCCCTGTTAGAGCTGCTGTCGGGGTGGGTGGATAAGCTGCAGGGTCTTCAGATGGAACAAGAAATGCTCCTGTGTGGCTTTGCTGCTCAGCCAGCAGCAGTTAACATTCCTGCTTACACAGGAAGCCTTACACAGAATGAGTCTCTGTTATCTTAAGCCAGGTTGTGACATCCTTGATGTCTGTTGACTGTGGGACTGCAAGGCGACACGTAAACCAGAAAGTACGCCAGTGCTCATATGAGTGCGTTGCAGAATGTGCGTGCGTCCTGGCATGCACATTTGATTCCATCTTCCCCAACCAGAGGCTGGAAAACGCTGGGGAGGTTCCTGCTCTCCTGATGTTTCTTTTGTAGACCTCTATAGTTTGGTGTCTAGATCCAGCAAGTTCAGGTTTATGCTGAAGTTAAAATTTATAGCTAAGGTTGATGGGGTTGCCCACGAACTACTTGGTGACCCTGAGGCCAGCTCATTCTCCGTGTGGTTTTGTTTCAGTGTCTGCATGTTCATTCTTCCCTTCTTTTTCCTCCTCCTCCTTTTTCACATCTAAGTTCTCCCCCTCTTCTACAACTTGGTGACTCCTTCCTCGCTCTCTGTACTTCCAAACAGCACATGGTACGACAATTAACTGCAGCTAATAGCTATGCCTTCGTTCCAAAGTAGTGCCCTTGCTGGTGGATACGCCGAAATAGCTGTATGGATTAGCAACGGAAATTACCTTATGTAACCAAGGCCAGCAGAGCACGTTTTAAAATTGTGTAGTGAGACGGTATCAAAGAAGGGAGCAGGGGGAAGTTTTGAATGTGTTTTGGTGGTGCAACCATGGATTAACACTAGTCTGTACAGTACTCTCTCAGCTCATCATAACACGGACTTGTCTCCATGCTCTCTAGCAGCATAATGCTGCTCCTGCTCTGTCAGTCCTCTGCTGCCTGCAGATGGGAGAGCCCTCAGCAGCTGATTTCATGGAACTCCTCGACTTCACAGAGCAAGGCAGGGTGGTAGCCAGTGGAGATTGTGAAATGTGCTTTGGGGTTACTCACAATGTTGTGAATGTTTGAACCAGGCCCGCTCATAGCTGTAGCGACTCACATGATATTTCTCCTGCGGGTCTGAGCCTCACCTACAGCCACAATGGGGGTGGGTTCTGTCTGCTTACCACAGGGGGCTGTTACAGCCAGCACAGGTAGCAGGCAAGTTACATGGCTTGATGGGAGTGTTGCCATGTTACTGGCTTTCTTGCTCGCCTTTTTAAAAAGAATCAAAGTATTTGCCAATTTATTATTTCTGCAAGCTTCCGTATTTTTCTAAGTACCGCTTCAATAGTTGGTGTTACTTCCTCAGTGTGCTTTCTGCTAATTCATATGATAGATTTGAGTGCTGGATGGGATGATTAGCTCATTTAGTGCAGTCTTTGCATAACACAGGAGCAGTGTAATCTACTGTAAGGCACCTTCTGTCTGGGAGGCTTTCCAGCAGTTACTCTGCTGTTTGGGCTTCATAGCACTGGAGCCCAGCTACCACTTTTTGACCTTCCCAATCCGTATTTTGTGTCTTATGGACACAAATTGTGATATGTAAATTCCCAGGTTTTTGCAGGTTTGTTAGAAATTGTTTGGTGTCACAGGCTGTCCTGGTGACATTACCATCACCTTCTCTCTTCACGCCTGGCTGGCAGGGCTGTTGTTTCATGTCTGGCGCCAGGCCAGAAGAGACAGAAAGGTGGGTTCTGTTTGCACGCTAGGGACTGAACCATTCTGGCTGGTAACCTGGATCTTTCTGAAGATCAGTCAAAAGTTGGAGAGAGAAAGAATCCACACTTCCCCTTCTCAGAGGCCTTGCCACAGTTACTGTCCCCACAAGTGCAGCAAGCTGGAGGACTTCTCAGATGATTTTTGCTGTGGGCTACTGGTGAGGCATAGCTGTGGAATCAAGGGTGGCACCAGGCTGCATACCCCACGCAGTCACATGTTGCAAAGGCCTGGAGGACTGTGCAAATGACTCAGGGCTGATTTATGTATTTTCCAATATCCTCCTTTGCGGATGCAGCTGCCAAGTCTGCACAAGGCTGTTCAGCTGGAGAGCTAATAAGCTCAGTGCCATCTTTCTCCATCCAGACTCCACACACTGCAATAAGCTATCACAAATGAAAGGACTTTTGTTGTCTGCCTGCCTTAAGTACTTGCTAAGATCCAGGTTACTGGGCTTTTCCTCAGGCTGCTGAACCACCAGGATCTGCTTATTCAACATTCTTGTGTACTGACATGGTGAATCTAGTTACACATGTTGCATTTGTTTTATTTTTCTCTGAATTTTTAACTGATTTATGACTTGTACTTTTCAACCAGTTTTGTGTCAGTCTTTTTGACTCATTCAGTCGGTTATTAGACTGGACTAGGAAAGCCGTTTGAAATCTGAGTGTATCCCAAACAGGGGACTGTGCTTAAATTGAGTTTTATGCATTTATCATACTATCTGGAGTTTGTAAAATGAGCCCTGGTGTCTGCTTCCTGCCTTTCCTTCCTTCCAGGCACTTGCAGGACTCTCAGCTGGGTCTTGCTGTGCTTCAGTTTTATTTCCATTGCTGTGTCTTCATGCTGGGAGGCTTCCACCATGGAAAGGCTGTTCATTCCAGTTAATGAATCCTGGTATAGATCAGCAGTGAATACTGATCGCAGTTTCTATCCATGCTGTTCTTATTACGCAGATCCCCACTCAGTTGGTGCAAGCTGTCCCAGCAAGGTTTTTCTGTTTGGGGACCACCAAGGCTATGTTTCTGTTAGTCTGGTTGGTTGGGTTGTACAGGCAGACCTCTGGGAGCCAGGTCAGCGCAGGCCGTGTACAACACAGCAGAGTACCAGAAGAGCCCATGGCCAGGCCCAGGGGTTCTGTCCCTTCTCTTCCGTTGCTGTTTTGTGGAGTACCCGTGGCAAATGGCAGGTGAGGGGAAATCATGGGCAATGTCAGGGAGGCCAAGGTAGCCTGTGCAACAGTGCGTGCATCTTGGTGGTCTGTCTGTCATTAAAAAATACACTATTTATAGACTACACTGTTAATAATTCACCAGCTGCTGTTTGTTTTGAGTCATCTCCTTGGGTCGGAGAAAGTTCAGCATCAATTTGTAGAGGCAAACGAGAAGGTGAAAGGAAAAAGCAGAATGAAGGAGGAGGGCAGCAAGGGTTGAAGAGAAAAAGGGATTGCAGTGAAAAGAATGGTGAGCAGCAGAGCCATTGTGTTGGTGGGAGACGGAGTGCTGTCAGCAACCCAGGACAGAGGAGCTGCTGCCACTGCCACAGCCTGCCCTGGAAATCTCATTTGGACTGTCAGGAGGAGAAAGGACTCACATAGCCTGCGCAGGCTGGAGTGGCAGTCTTCACTAAGAGGAAAGACATGTAGCAAGGATGGATTTGCAACCTGTGACAGAATGTAACAAAGGTCTGACTCTAGCGAAAATGTATTTTGAAAATCAGTGAGAGTTGTGTGCTCAGCCCACTTGGGAATTGGACGAAAAAAATCCTCGTCTTCTTTGAAGAGCTGTAGGCCAAAATGTCAGGTTAACAGACTTCCCAAGCAGTGCCCAAAGAGCAGTGAAGTTCAGCAGAAAGTGAAGGTGGTCCAGGTAACAGCCCCACACGCTGAAGGGTTCAGAAAACTGATAGATGAACAGAACAACACCTCAGCCCTGCAAGAAACTTTCAGGAGTGCGTGAGACCTTGTGTACTAGGCTTTGCCATTTCACGTACTGTAAATATTTTTTAACAATTCTAAGCAGGCTTTGCCCATCTCATTGTCTCCCTGCCACCCTTGTAGAGTATTCCTTGTCAAGAAATGCTGCTGTGACTGGTGCAGTTTCAGCTATTTCATCTCATGTATGTGTTGCTGTTTGCCTGGTGGCTACAAGCGATGTTAGCGCAGCTCACCTGCTTGGAATGGGACTTTTGGCCCTGAAGAGCCCACAGTCTAAACAGAGGAGACAAACAATGGCTGGCAGGGGAGGCAGGAGATGAGGCCACTTTCTCGGGTCATTGTGAAGCAGTCAGGAGCAACATCTGATTTCCCATAGCCACCTCACACATGGGGTGAGACTGCATCCATGTTGTAATTCCGGGCTGGCATTTCTCTGCCTTATTTTCCCCCATTGCTCTGTACCTTATCCACCATTGCTTATTGTGAAAATTAGTATTAGTTTTCTGCAGATGGTCAGAAATTGATGCATGTCTGGTACCTAAGGGGTTAATCTGCAAGGGCCTGCTAAAAGAGTATTCTGGGGGAAAAAAGAGTATTTGGGAAAAGCTGCACAGATGGAATATCAGAGATAGACGAGCTTGCTTTTTTTTTCTCTGCATTCTTTTGGTCCCTCAGGAATTTTATCATTTTTGGACCACGTCTTTCAGTTTCAATAAATAGAGCAGATGGCTTGCTGTGTGCAGTGAATTCACTGCTCTCACCATGAGCACCTCCATGGAGCTTCCAGTTTATTCTCTTTAGGTTCAAAACCATTCCTTCTTTGTAAGCTGGCCTTGAGTGTTGGACCTTGCAAGGGAGCACTTTCAGGAAAGTCTGTGCTAAATTTACCCACTGAAGCTACAAGAGCTGTTATCACGGATAGCTGAAGGTCACGCTGAGAGCTTTGAGTTTGAACTGGCCCAAGCAGTGATAGTGGAAGAGGGTCCTTATATTGCAGAGCGAGCAAGGCAGCCTCCGCCAGGCTAGCTGCGTCCGCACCCTGATATAAGCCAGCATAACCTCAGATGCCACTGACATCTACTACACAGAGATTCCACTCCTTTCCTCAAATCCACTTCTGACAGTGTGCTCGCTAGCTTCACCTGCTCTCTCCAGGCTGCTTGCTCTGTGCTTGGCTGCCGCAGCTTCCGCCGCCTGAAGGCTCCTTGCAGGAGGAGCACAGAGTGTCTGGCCCAGCCCTGCCTGCTCTGCTCCCAGAAGATTTGCAATGACTTCCTTTTCCACAGCACAGTCAAAAATGTTACTGAACTCTTTTCTGTTCTTTTGGCTTAAATTCCCTTGCTCTGCTCTGCAGTTGTATCTGATTATTTACACTGGTGCCAAACACCAAGTCTCTCATTATAACCAGGGTTAAAAACACTGTTTAAATTATTTCATTAAAATCAGAGAGAACAGAAGGCCTTGTGGCCAGAGCTGGGATGTTGTCAGAAGAGATGGCTTTTCTTCCTGACTTTGCTATATGTTTTCCAGATGAATTTGGGCAAGTCATTAAGTCCAGCCTTAAACCAAACTTAAATAAAACCACCCAGTCCCGGAGTGCTAACGTAGTTCTTTGAGACCGAGCTGCTGTGTCTTAAGATAATCACAAAATACTATGTTTGAACACTGAATGACTTTGTGATGAGGAGCCAGAGCCCATCCTGGCATGCTTGCTTCAGTGCTGCTTATAACAGAATCACAGAATGTTAGAGATTGGAAGGGACCTGGAAAGATCATCTAGTCCAATCCCCCTGCCGAAGCAGGAACACCTAGAGCAGATCGCACAGGAACGCATCCAGGCGGGTTTTGAATGTCTCCAGAGAAGGAGACTCCGCCACCTCTCTGGGCAGCCTGTTCCAGTGCTCTGTCACCCTCACCGTGAAGAAATTTCTCCTCATATTTAAGCGGAACCTCCTATGTTCCAGCTTGCACCCATTGCCCCTTGTCCTGTCACTGGATGTCACAGCGAAGAGCCTGGCTCCATCCTCCTGACACCCACCCTTTACATATTAATAAACATTAATTAGGTCACCCCTCAGTCTCCTCTAAGCTGAAGAGACCCAGCTCCCTCAGCCTTTCCTCATCAGGGAGATGCTCCACTCCCTTAATCATCTTGGTGGCTCTGTGCTGGACCCTCTCCAGCAGTTCCCTGTCCTTCTTGAACCGAGGGGCCCAGACTGAACACAATATTCCAGATGCAGTCTCACCAGGGCAGAGTAGAGGGGGAGGAGAACCTCTCTCGACCTACTAACCACACCCCTTCTAATACACCCCAGGATGCCATTGGCCTTCTTGGCCACGAGGGCACAGTGCTGGCTCATGGTCATCCTGCTGTCCACCAGGACCCCCAGGTCCCTTTCCCCTACGCTGCTCTCCAGCAGGTCAGTACCCAACTTATACGGATTCCTGGAGTTATTCCTGCCCAGATGCAAGACTCTACACTTGCCCTTGTTACGTTTCATTAAATTTCTCCCCACCCAACTCTCCAGCCTGTCTAGGTCTCGCTGGATGGCAGCACACCCTTCTGGCATGTCAGCCACTCCTCCCAGTTTTGTATCATCAGCAGACTTGCTGAGGGTGCACTGTATCCTCTCATGCAAGTCGTTGATGAATCCACTCAGCAGCGCCAGTCCCAGTACCGAACCCTGAGGGACCCCACTAGATACAGGCCTCCAGCTAGACTCCATCCCATTCACCACAACTCTCTGGCTTCTTTCCTCCAGCCAGTTCACAATCCATCTCACTACCCAATCGTCCAGACCACACTTCCTCAGTTTAGCCGTGAGGATACTGTGGGAGACGGTTCTGTAGGGCTCTGTAGGGTTGTACAGGGCTCAGTAGGGTTTTGTAGGGCTCTGGAGGGTTCTGTAGGGCTCTGTAGTGTTCTACAGGGCCGTGTAGGGTTCTGTAGTTTTCTGTAAGTCTCTGTAGGGTTCTACAGGGCTTTGTAGGATTCTGTAGGTCTCTATAGTGTTCTGTAGGACTCTGACTCTGGAGGGTTCTACAGGACTCTGTAGGTTTCTGTAGGGCTCCGTAGGGTTCTGTAGGTTTCTGTAGTTTTCTAGAGGGCTCTGTAGGGTTCTACAGGTCTTTGTAGGGTTCTGTAGGTTTCTGTAGTATTCTGTAGTGTTCTTCAGGGATCTGTAGGGTTTTGTAGTGTTCTACAGGGCTGTGTAGTGTTCTGTAGGGCTCTGCTGGTTTCCACAGGGCTCTGTAGCGTTCTGTACGGCTCTATAGGTTTCCATACGGCTTTGCAGGGCTCTGTAGGGTTCAACAGTGCTCTGTAGGGTTCTACGGGGCTTTATAGGGTTCTAAAGGGATTTGTAGGGGGCTTTATAGGGTTCTAAAGGGATGCAACAACATGCAACAATAACCCAAGAAGGAAAGTAAGCAGTCTTATGGCTCCTGCAAGAATTTCCTTAGCTCTCAGCTCTTAATTTACACACCCCAAGTCCTTTGTTTTATATTCCAGTTGGTGACGAATCATCTATCCAGACAGAACAAATGGTGCTCAGCTCCTTGTTACCTCCATGAGGGTGAAGGAAGCAATTTGGGCTGATCAATGCATTACCTTGTGCAGGGAATCTTCTATCTCATCGCTGCAGGCACCCGCTGGGGCCGGTGATGTCTCCTCTCCTGGTGCATACAGGGCTCCAGGAAGGGCCGGGAGCTGCTTCCCCGCCTCCTGCCAGCCAGGTGCAGTGCATCCGGGTGTGCCAATGGTGCACGTGGCCAGGGAGCATCCAAACGCAAACTTCAGCCAGACGCCAGCAGCCTCATCAGCCTTGAGCAGCGGTCAGCAGAGGTCCCCTATGTGACTCCAGGCTCCAGCAATCAGCCTTCTTTTCTTTTTTTCCTTTTAAAGGAGATAGGAAGACACGCAGAGAATCTGTGATGTAAAACTGAGGCATGAGCAGGTGGGAAAGAAAAGAGCAAGAGGTCCAGGCGGCTGTTCACATAGTGCTTTAATTAAACCTGAATCTCCTCCATCTCCCTAAGCACTGGCGTCACCAGCCTCTGAATCGTGAGGGACTGAGATGGACTGGGAGGGACTGGGATATACCAGGATGCACCGGGAGAAGAAACGGAGGCACCGGAAGGGACTGGGATGTACTTGGAGGACACTGGGAGGGGATATGGAGGCACTGGGAGGACTAGGAGGTACTGGGAGGTGAGAAGAAATAGGGGCCCTGGAATATGTTGGGGGGTACTGGGAGGAGAATGGGACTGATTGAGAAGAACTGGAGAAGAACTGGGATTGTCTGGGATACACCGAGATTTACTGGGAGGGGAAATAGGGGCACTGGGATGTACTGCGTTATACTGGGAGGCACTGAGAAGGCATGTGAGGACTCCGGATGTCCGAACACCACCTCCGAGCATGTGGGAGAGTGCCACAGCGCTGTGGTACTGCTTCCACCTGGCGGCTGATACCCGGTACTGCAAGCCCCGACTCCACACGTGTACAGAGCCTTATAGAGACCTACAGAACCTTACAAAGCCCTACAGAGCCCTAGAATCCTACAGAGACCTGCAGAACACTACAGAGCCCTATAGAACAATGCAGAACGCTGCAGAGACCTACAGAGCCCTGCAGATGCCTGCAGAGCCCTGCAGAAACATACAAAGCCCTACAGAGCCCTACAGAAACCTGTAGAAACCTAGAAAGCTCTACAGAGACCTACTGAGAGGACTACAGAACACTTCACACATCTACAGAGCCCTACAGAACCCTGCAGAGCCCTGCAGAACACTACAGAGCCCTAGAGCCATGGAGAGACCTACAGAGCCCTACAGAGTCCTACAGAGCCCTGTTGAACACTACAGAGCCCTACAGAAACCTACAGAGACATATAGAGACCGTTAGAGAACTACAGAGCCCTACAGAATTCTACAGAGCCCTACATAGCCCAGCCTTAACCAGTAGAAACCTACAGAGCCCTGTAGAACCCTACAGAGCCCTACAGAGGGCTTCTGAGCCCTGTAGAACCCTACACAGAACTACAGTCTTACAGAACCCTGTAGAAACCTGCAAAGCCTTACAGAGACCTACAGAGCCCTACAGAACCCTACAGAGGCCTACAGAAAAAAAAAAACAAAACAAAAACAAAAAACAGAGCCCTACAGAGGACTACAGAACCCTGTAGAAAACTACAAAGCCCTACAGAGCCCTTTAGATACCTGCAGAAAAAAACAGAGCCCTACAGAGGAATACTGAACACTTCACACATCTACAGAGCCCTACAGAACCCCGTAGAAACCTACAGAGCCCTGCAGAGCCCTGTAGAACACTGCAGAGGCCTACAGAGCCCTACAGAGAACCCTGCTGAAACCACGTGTGCACGTGGCCAGAGGAGGGCTCTGCACACAAGGGCAGCGTCCTGCATCCAGCAGGCAGTACCGATTTCAGCCGGCAGGCGGCAGCAGCAGCGGGTACGGGCACGGGCCGCTGGGAGAGCCGAGCCGTTTGTTTTTCGCAGTCGCCTCCCGGCGCCTTCGACCGGGTACTGCAGGCGCTGCCCGCCGCGCATGCGCAGTGGGGCCGCACGAGGCTCGAGGGCGCCGTCGGGCGGCTGGGGTCCGGTACTACAGGCGCTGAACACCGCGCATGTGCAGTGGGGACGAGGGTGGGGCAGGAGTGCTCGGAGGGGAGGCTTGGTGGTGGGATTCCTCGCCCTGGCCTGAAAGCTCGTGGTTTGGCGGCGCAGAGCCGTTAGGGCAGGCAGCATGTGCCTTCGGCGCTCTCGCGAGCAGGCCCAGTCCCGCTCCGTCCCTCCCAGTCTCTCAGTTTATGCCAGTGCTTCCCAGTCCCTCCCACTGCCCCTGTATCCTCTCCCAGTCTCTCCCAGGCGCAGTGCGGAACACGGGCGGAAACGGCCCCTGCAGTACCGCATTTCAGCCGCCAGGCGGCAGCAGCAAGCGCCGCACCTAGCGCCGCAGCTCCATTGCGCATGCGCGGAGGCAGGTGGACGCTATGCAAATCTCCGGCGGCCCTGCACCAATCA
>VXAV01006067.1:0-23592 GCA_013399715.1 Alectura lathami | reverse complement strand
TGGGCAGCCTGACCTGGGGGTGGCAGCCAGCCCCCGGCAGGAGGTGCGGGGTCTTGGGGGCTGTAAGGTCCCTTCCAGCCCAAATTGTGCTGTAGTTCTGTGATTTGGAAGGGGTGCAAAGTAGTTCCAAAATATTTCATGTACAGGAAGAGGTGAATCCTGCAAGCGTGCAGGGTAGAAAGGGAAGAGCATAGAACTCCTGCAAGCAAATCAGCCTTGTGCAAGACTGCGCCTGTGATTCTGTGAAGACAGAGAGGACAAGAAGAGGGCAGAGAGGCAGGCACCCTTTTCTATTATTTGTGTTCTTTTTAAAGAGCTCCAAGAGGTGGCTAAGCAAAGGGAAAGCTGCTCTGATCGGCATCTGCTCTGCTCCCTGACTCAGAGGAAATGTACTGCTCGTTTCAGCATGCTACATCTCATTCTAACCCCTGCACCCAGGAACTCAGAGCCCATCTTGCAGGCAGGCATTAAAAGGATGGCTCCAACACCTCCAAGAGCTGTCTGTAGAGAAATGCACTTCCAATGCCTACTCAAGTGCTCCCCATTGGGTGCAAAGTCAGCAAAACATAGCAAGCTCCGTTCCCTGCAAACAAGGGAACAATTTCAACTTACGCTCCTCGTTTGTTTCTCTGGCTCGTTCTTTTGTCTGGGAATGTAATTTGTCAAGTGAAGTGCTCAGCCTCCGTCCCTCGGTACAGCGCAGCGTCTTTCAAGCACTGCTACAGCACACAATAGGCTTTGTCTGGTTAAACAAAAGAACATGGACTTGCATTCAATTGTTTCCAGCTGTTTGATGGAGGTTTTATGGGATCAGAAGTCAACAGCAATCAGCATCTGGCTACCTGCACAGAACCAGCTCTGAAAGTCTGAAGAGCTGGGTACGCCAGCAGACCGAATCGTCGCTCCAAGGGAAAACCCACAGCGTGTCCCACGCAGCGCTCTGGGTCCTCACCAAGACCCCACGCTGACTCTGAAGCCTCCCAGCAGCACATCCCCATCTGTGTAGGAACCCCGTCCACTTGCTTTGCTGAAGATGTGTTGGTTTGGGCAAAACTCACCTGACAAATCACAATTTTTCAGGATGGGAAAAAGCACCAAAGCATCTCCCATGGAAGCAACCCGGAGCCCCAACACCGGCGCCGAGGCCACAGGCTCCGCGGGGCTCCTCTGGCTTTGGCAACACCTGTATTTCTGTGTATGAGGCAAATTTGTTCAGGTGGAGTTTCTTAATGAGGGGATTTCAGGCTGGTGATTTCTAGAATGCAGAAAGGAAACATTATGGGGTTATTAGGACTGATGAAAATCCCAAATTTCTTGACTAGGGGTGTTAATAACCTGCAATGACCCCTTGGCGGGTACAGCAACTCTGAGCCGCTCTGTCCCAGCAGCGCCTTCACGCTTCTGCTCAAGGCAAATGAGGCAAAAAGGATTTCTTCATTTCAAAGGGGTTTTATTTAGGACCCAGGCCAATGCCAGGGCTGGCAATGAGCTGTGGAACACCTCACCTCGCCAGTCCCTACTCCCCCGTGCACTGACCAGACACTGGATGTTACAAGGCTGAACTTGTATGTACAACTGTCACATTTGCACAAAATTACCCAGAAACCTGAGACTCCAAGAAGGCAATTATCACAAATGCCTCTCCCCAAGCCACTATTTCAGCATTTCACACCATTCAGCCACAGTCCCAGGCCCCTGCATGCTGCCTTCCCCCAGATTTTCATTCTGTTATACCAGAAAGTGGTCACCAGTTCAAAATAAAATCTCCTTTTTTTTCTTAGTGGACTGGAAGTTCCCTGAAACTTGAAAAATTTACAGCATTTAGACTCAAGTTGAAAGACTGTTGTGAAGTTGAATACTTCTTGCTTGGACCGTTTCTCCTTTTAGTGGCAACACATGCATTCCATAAAACATTTCTGTCAGGCAAAGAAATACGCTGCGGAGACAGAACCTGAGTCCACAGGTTCCTGACATCATGAAGCCTTAGATCAGCTCTTACGTGACAAATGCTCTGAAGGAAGTTCCACCAAGAATTAATACATATTAACAGGTAAAAGCTGTGACAGACACAATTATGATGTGTGAGCTACGGAATTCTGACAGATCAGAATCGTCAGACTTCAATCCTCACGCAGCCTCCATCACCAGCACTGACTCCACAGAGGTTACGAACACAGGGAGTGCTGCAGCTCCCCACCTGCTCTGCTGCACCCCGAGCTCCTGGAGACAGCTCCGTGCCCATGCTCAGACGGTGGCGGGAGACAACAGCTCGCCCAGTGCCCAGCCAGCAGACCACCCGTCCTCTCTGAGAACCTTCAGAACTCAAAAGAAATCACTGCTTACTGACTGCCCGTTACAGGACTCAGACCCATCTGCGCAATCATCTTCTGCTTCCCTCCAACAACGCCTGCGGAGAAACCAGCGCCCGCAGAAGCAGCACCCACGCTCCGACAGTAACAGGGAGTCACGCGCACCGAAGGGCAGCCAACAGACACCAGTGGCATCCAGCCTCTGAGGAATCCCCCTTCAGCATTCCTAGGCAAAGACACCCAGAAGAGCAAAACCAGTGCATACGTATCTCACTTTGGGTTAAAACTGTGAAATTTATCACCTGTCACTTCTCTTCCAACTCTTCCCCTGTTCTCCATCGCGTAAGGAACACCAGGTCAAAGGGGAACAGAAACGTCAAACGTTCGTGTCAAAAACTCAAATGTCAACTGTTCTAGAGCCAACAGCTCTGTGCCACTAAACAAACGCATCTCAGGCTGCTGACCCAGCCTTAAATGTCCCCTTTCTGCCAGCGTAAGTCATCAGGAAGAGAGCTAGACAGATGCAGAAGGGAAGCAACGCTGGATTCACATTGTCATCTGTAAGAACAGCCTACACTGACATGCAACAGAGCATCCAGTGACTGGAAGAAGGAGGAAAGAGGCAATTAGGAGGTCCTGTCAGCAGTGCCTCATTTGCTTTTCCACCAGAAGACCTTGATCAAAGCCCAGCCATCCTACAGGGCTCCCCCAAAGCCATCCTGGTACAAGGACAAAGGCGTGCTGGCCCAAGGACAGGTCTGGGCAGCGCCAGCTCCATCAAGCACAGAGCATGTCAACATGTCCTGCACGGACCAGCCTCTCGTGAGGAGAAAGGACAAACGGACACCAGCCAGGAAGAGTGCTGTTCTGAAAGAGCATTTCCACTGGCTGTAGGACAGCTAAATAGCTGCCGGGAGTGGTGCTCTCACAACACACACAGCAGCTGGTAAGCCACAGGGTGGCATTTCTGGGGCTCTCTGGGGAAGGTTCACAGAGCACCTGCAACGCCCATTGTCTTGGGTACCAAACAGAAGGGCCAGGAACATGACCCATGCTACACGCCCCAGCAACACAATGGCTCGCAGAGACGGGGTTGAGGTGACCAGGAAGCCTCCGGCCACGGGGCGCACACATCCCAGCACGTGCTTCCTGCAGCCCGTGCAGGCGGTGGAAGGCGGGCACCGCAGTGCCAACGACCTGCACGCAACAGCACAGCGTCGCGGGGCAAAGCGGAACCAGAACACGCTCTGCTGCTTGAGACAGCACCGCTGCCCTTGGAGCCTGCCCAGGCTGCACAGCCTGTTCTTTGTCACCCTCCATTCCCCCCCAGAAACCAGCTCCTCCCAGAGCGTAACTCATCCACAGCGCTGCTCTTCATCACTCGGCGGCTGTAAGGTCCTCAGCTTCCAGCAGGGTGATCTTGAACCTCTCAGACACGTTAAACCTACCTCAAGAGGCAGAATCGCAGCCCCGTCTGCCAACATTTCAGTCAGCCTCTGCCTAAAAGCAGCCAAAAGCATCTTCAAACGCCGCAGCACTCAGCATCCAGGCTGGAGAGATTTGGGAAATGTGGAAGACATTAAAGGACTCACTTTCTCCCAGCAAAGAACACAGACCTATAAACAATGCCTTTAAGGCATTTCAGCAGCCTAATCTACACAGGGCATTTTTTTTTATTTTGTTTTTGATGTCAATCAGGAATCACAGAGTCCAGGAAGCAGTAAACGACACGGATTTGGCTTAAAAAGCAAATAAATACTTTTTAAAAATGAAAATCACGGAACAACTCCAAAGACTTGTTTGCGATAAAGACTGCAAGGCTCAGCTGTACGCAAGCTGTCCCACCCATGCACAGCCCACTGACATTTCATTCCAGTGGCACCACGCAGACCGCCAAGCAAGGGGGTCTGTCAACATCTCTATCAGCAACAACTGTTCGCAGGGGTTCACAGGGATTTATAAGGCAGAAAAGCTAATTTTCTCCAGCCTGGCTGATGCTCGGTACATCAGGCCTCTGCCTAGGAGGAAATTATTAGTATTTAAAAACCACATCATACAAGCGGGTTTTGTTACTGGTGCATGACCCAGAATCTGCAGTTCTGAAGAAAAGCACCCAAAAAAAAAAAGTCATTTACCATACATGAGCCAAACCAGGGAGTCACAGCTACGACAGCAAACCCCATAAACCCCACTGAGACAGGTGCCACCATGCTCTTAAAAGACAAAAAGCCTGAGTCGACTGCAACGACCTAGTCGCGCCTTTTTTAAAAAAGCACAGCATAAAATGGCATCTCAAGAGCCCTACGGTCAGGGCAGCTCACTGCAGACACTGTGCAGTGCCACCCAACAGGCGGGCAGCAGCTGAAGCCGATGCAGAGCAGAGCTCCGTGGGCTTCTCTAACGAAACCGGCACCTACGAGTCTGCCTCCAGCGCCGTGTCCAGTCGTCGGCCATCACCCCATGCTGTGTTCCAGAATCGGCCTGAGTGCTTCGGAACACCTGGGAGCGCTCTCACACTTCAGAGATTTCTATAAAACAAGCACGAGCCAGGCCTGGGCCACGTGCACCCCCAATAAATCCCATCACCCCTCCACAGGAGGGCGGCTGTGCTGTTTGCGCACGTGGGAGAGCTGCCCCGCATCTCGCTGCATCAGGTGGGTTCGCATTGCAGGACGATGATGTCACGCCAGGATCTCCCCGCCTGAGGCCCGGCACACAGAGCTCGTGGGACGGCACACAGAGCTCGTGGGACGTGACGGCAGCACGACTTCCAGCACTGCCATCAAGCTAACGCGCCCAAAGCTTTTGCAGCGAGCCTTCAGCCCTCACCAGGAAGGAGGAGGAAGGTCCTGGGGCTTCACACAAGCTGCGATCCCGCAAGAGAGCCCACCAAGAACAGAAACAACACAAACGAGAAGCCTAACAAAAATGCAGAAGCAGCGGCACAGTGCAGCCCTTGGAAGCGTCCCCAGGACCCACTCCCGTGTCCCGAGGGCCTCAGCACTCGTTAGACCACATCTGGAATAGGGCACCCAGCTGGGGACAGCGGTGGCCCCGACCCGGTGTACCAGGCGGCCACCAGCACGGCCAGGGGCTGGAGATGCGTCCTGCAGGAGTCAGCCCTGGCAGCCTGGGGAGGAGAAGGGTCATGAGGACCCCCCAGCCACCTTCAGTCCCTGCTAGCAGGTCACCAAGGAGATGCAGGCAGGCTTCTCACAGCAGTGCAGGGTGGGAGAAAGGCTTAAAACAGACCTCAACAAAACGAGTTCTTGCAGTAAACAAAACACATCCTCAGGATCAGGGCAGCCGAGCAGTGGGACAGATTTCCCAGGAATTCTGCAGTCTCCATCCTCGGAGGATGCTGAGACAAAACCCTGAGACATGTGGTACGACCTGAACGTGTGACCTGTTCTGGGCAGGAGCTTGGACACGAGGCCTCTGCATGTCCCCTCCAGACCGAATGATCTTATGTTCTCTGAAGACCACCTTAGTCCAACCGCAATAAACAGGAGTGCAGCATTTTGGAGGCTTGGTTTCGTTTTGTTCCAAGCTACAAGATGCCTGAGAACAGACCAGCCGAAGGGTTAAGGGCTGCTTCAGCCCCCTGGATCTGCACTCAGCTTCTGAAGCTCGGGGAACGGCTTCTTGCCCCTAACACCAGGCCCTGTCCAGCTTTTGCTGGTGTGTGCTTCACTGGGAGCATCATAAAGCGTGTTTCTGGGTGCGTGCGTGCTTGCCCCCACACGAGCACACGGACAAAATCAGGTCTGCAGTAGCTGCAAATATAAGCTATCAAAGCTGCAGCTGCAACAACAGCACAGCGCCGTAAAGATACTTCAATAACATCTGATACATTAAATTGTAAAAAGTCAGATTTACAGGGCCAACATCCCTATTTAAAAATAAAGCGTGCACAGGTGGCTAATAAAACTGGACTTTAACAAGCACACTTGCAAAAGAAATTTATAAGAGTTAGCAAAGCTCGCTGCCTTTTAATTGCATGTCACATCTTGGGCTCTCCAGAACGAAACCAGACTTCTTGTGGCCTGTGCCAAGTGTTCCCAGATACTGCACGCCTGGCATGGGTGCAGCCCATCAGATACCAAGGGGTTAACTCAACCCCAAGGCCAGAGACCAACTGGCTTCAAGGCAATGCCACCAGCTCTGAAGGAAAACAGAAAACATTTCTGCCAGCTTTGCTACAAATAAAGACTTATTAAAACCATTCGCTGCTAACAGCGCAAGAAGACATTTAGAAAACATCTGAACTTACAAATACATAAAATTAATATACAGCAAGTTTCTTTGATCCAGAGGATATGAATTCCCTTTCCCTACAAATCTGTTCATTAATATTTCAATGATTCACTTATGTCATGCCACTTGCCAGCATTTTATAAGGAAAAAAACTTTGAGTAACAAAAGCACCGACAAAAGCACCGAGCTGCCGTGCCAGAGCCTGTCCCCACAGCCACCAAACGGGTCGTGGGTGACTTCTGCAGCCCCCAGCATGCTGAGCTGCAATCTGGAGGCAACCTGCACAGTTCCCTGTGACCACGCTCCTGGGCACACAGAACATTCGTCTGGCCACCCTCTGAGCTACAGGCAGCCACAAAACACCTGGACGCTGCCGGAAGGGAAGCACAGCGGTGAGCATGGGCGGGCAGCTCCTCAGACTGCTCTCACCTCTCCTATCACCGCACAGCGAAGCCTTCCTGCAGCAACGGAGCACTCATGCCACTCCTGCATGCTGCCACACTTCCACCATGACCCAGTCCATCAAGTTCCTACCAGTGAAGGAACAAGGCAGCAAGGGCTTTTCCAAGTTTCAATGGAGCACAGCCACGAAGAAAGAGAAGAAGGCAGAGCAGCAAAAAGGAGAGCAAAAAGCAAACGGAACAATGCTGGAAAGAAGGGAAAACAGTACTGAAAAAAAAAAAAGAAAGAAAATAAATCAGAAGATCTGAGCATTCACAGATGCATCGGCCAATGCAAGAGGTTGGACTGGCGGGGGGAGGTGAGCAGGAGGGACAACAAACCATTTAAAGAATAAATACGGTTTCACTCAGCTGCTGCACACACCCCAACACTACGCAACTCTGAAACAGCGACATGGCAAAAATTGCGCTTCACCACAGGTGTCCCTCACTGATGTACTCTGGGCCTCTCCAGCTCCTCTTGCTAATGACGTCCTGAAGGAGGCCCCTGTTTGTTTATTCTTAACGGGCAAAGAAAGCTGGCACGTGTAAATCACAGCGAAAGAGGCCGCTGGAAAGTGAGCCGACCGCTGCCTTACCTGCACACCGGGATACACCACGGTGGATTTTCCCCCGCATCGGTTTCCTAAGCCCTCCCCAAAATCTGCCTGGGGTGCAGGAAGGCGCTCTGCCCGCTGCTACCGCTTCTGCTCAAGCACAAGGCTGCCCGACTGCAGGTTGCGGAGCAGAAGAAAGTCATGCAGCCCACATGGCTGATCTCAAACAGGCACCAGAACGCACTCCCAGCCACCCATACCTACTTTAAGGGAGTTTTGTGGGAGGTTTTTTTGCTTGTTTTTGCTAAATACTGACCTTCGCAATACTCCTGAGATAGCAGGAGTTACCCAGGCTGCGCACACAAAGAGGACGCACAAAACAAACAGCGGGATCGGCACCGCATCAGGACTCCCGTTTTCTGTCCAGTTGTGCACCTCAGACAGTTGAGCACGGCCCAAGTGAAAGCCCCGCACGGCAGCGGCATCGTACCGTGTCTGAAATAAAATTAATCCACATCTCAGAGGAAATCCCACCCCTCCAGCGAGCCCAGCCCACTTGGGCCATACCTGCCTCCAGTTATCCTCTCACTTCTTTACATCTGCTCAGTGGAAACTCGAAGTTGAAGGACATGATGGGGGCAGGAGGGAAAAACTATTATTTCCATATGGGTTTGAAAATAAAAAGGCTTTAAATGAAAATACCATATGAGCAGAGGGCTCACACAGGACCTATAAGCGCTCGTGTGTGTGCACCATACAGCAGGAATGCCCCAGAAAGGCTTTCCCCTTTCAGAGCCCGATTCTGCTGAGACGAGTACTCCAGCCCTACGTTGCAACAAGACATTTCTTCGCATGTCACTTGGCAGATGCAGTTGCGGGGCCCTGCCAACTCACCCCGAAGCCCTCTGTTTTAATCAGCATCACATAAAGTTTAACACATGCTTTGAAACGCGCACCAGATTCAAAGCTTCGCCTCAAGGGGGTCCTGCTGAATAACACATACCATCCCGGCCGCTGCTCCTCCAGCAATTATCTTTCAACTCTGGCTGAACCACTCCAACTGTCAACGCCAGCACGCTGCCAACCAGAGGAAAGGTTGCGGGGTCAGAGCCGAAAACAAGACTCCTCGAGGCTGGAGCGCGAGGAGAACGGTATGGGGTGTTTGTTTATACGGCTGTCTGCTTATAAGGAGAACTCCCAGGACGCTTGTTTTATGGGTTAGCAGAACTGCAAACAGCGGTAAGAGGGGCTGAGAAAGGTTAGCACGGAGAAGGAGCATCAGCACCCGCCAGCCCCTCCGGAAGGCAAGGAGGGCTGGGTTGTTTGCACCTCGTAACCGGCAGCGTCGCCTGGTGCTGCCTCCACCACCAGGAGCTGCTCCACCCGGAGCTCAGATGTCATCTGGGGGAGCACAGCCTCTCCCCGCGCTGCTTCTGTCCTCCAGGGCACCTCTGCCACCCGGCTGCTGCAAGCGCTGAGAAGATGGGGGGGACTGGGAGCACGGGGAGCGTTGGCTTTGGTGGGTATTTCGCCAGGATGAGAAGCAAGGGGAAGCCTGGCAGAAAGGCTCTGGCTCTCCCAGCTCCTTCAACAGCAGTTTCCAAAGGCTTCCTGGCAGGGGTCAAAGATGTAACTAAGCCAAGCCAAGTTCCACCCTCTGAGCATAATTACGGAGCAGACAACCTGGGTCCAGGCACGGACCACCTGCCCACCGCTCCCCTTCTACAGCTCCTCCCCTCCCACGCTAGGGAGGAGCTGTGCTGGCCTTCCCGACCCAACCAAGTCGGCACCCTGGAGCATCCGACAGCCCCACCACAGCCTTGCAGACAAGGCCATGCACTTCACATCCTGACAGCTACTTGCTGGGAAGCCCCGTAAGGAACAGAGGGAGGCAAGGGAGTGCTTTCTCCGTATTAAAGCAGCTGCTGAGCCAAGAAATTTACTCGGGCTCTCAAACAAAACTACTGCTGCTGGGGGCTTCCCATTTCAAATTCTCACTGATGGCAGAAGCTGCAAGTGGGGGAAAAGCTCGAGGCCAGAATCCACAGACGAACATCAGATGCGGCAGGGGATGCTGGGAAGCTCAGTCTTCAGCAGTTATAAAACATGATCACTGTGTGCTGCATCTTCCACTGATGGAAGCTAGCAAGCCTCCGCAAACATATCAACAGCATCAAAATTAGACCCCCTCCGGCTGCTGCGCTGTAGTGACACCTCTCAGAGAGCCACTGCCGTCATCTGAACACTGCAGCCAGGAAGGACAAAAAGGGCATCAGCCACCTGCTTTGAGGAGCCTCCCGCCGTACGTCAGCCAGAGCTCCCGTCTTGCTGTACGGCCTGCCAAGCGTTGTTTTCCCCAGACTGTGATAATTAAACCGTGATTTTCCTCGGAGCACCTTTCATAGCCTCCAAGTACAGGTGCTGGCTTCTCTGTTGAAAACCAAGCAGGGAGAGGATCTCCTTTCAGCTGGCACTGACTTGTTTATGGTGCAGAAGTGCCCTCAACCTGTGCCATGAACAGAGCATACTTCAGTTCCATTTGATGCCTGAAACATATCTTCCCAGCCTAAAACACCTTCAGACTGGTAAAGAAAACCACACCCCCCCTTTCTTCCTTCCCATCTAGAGAGCTAAAGCAGACACATGCTGCTGTGTCCTTACATTTCACTCCCTGCAGCGCAAGGAGACCGGTTAACCACCACATTTTCCACACTAAAATAAGCTCTCAGCAGCAGGCATCACCAATGCCTCCAGCCTGCAAGGCCAAAGCACTCCAGCAGCTGTGCACCTCCCTGCTGCAGAGGGTATTCCGCCCTCACCCAAGACAGGTTTTGATTCCTCACCCAAACGAACCCTTTGCAACACTCAGTGCCATCGTCAGACCCTGGGGCTGCAGGGACGTCAGCGGATGGAAGCTCCTGAAGCCCACCAAACGCAGCAGTGCTGGAGACACCCCTGCCTCCTCCACCCACGGAACCTGTCTGACCCGAGGCAGACACGGAGTCAGCCTGCCCTGCAGCCTGTGCAGCGGTGCCACGCACAGGGCGCGGGGCTGGAGCCCTCTCCCTGACAGCGGAGCCCTCGTGCCTCTGCCATCCAAACAGCCCCAGTGATGCGAAGCACTCTCATCTCGTCAGCAACCTGGAAGCCAGAACTCCCCTACGGCTGACATTGTTCCACACGACCCCTTCCCACTGCCTGTGGCCGTTCACGTCCCACGTGCTGAAAGGCAGCGGCTGCCGTTCTGAAATCATGCAGCAACATCCCCTGAAGGGGTGGTCTGCGCCCGCTGCACGAGGTGTGAGCCTGCTGGTGAGCAACCACAACGAAACCCTGCTCACCAAGCTCCAAATTACATCGGCAATAGATGTTTTTAAGGCTTGGTGCTGGAACTGGAAGGGCTACAGTGCCCAGCAGCACTGAAAACTGGCCCTGACATGATGCGATACCTCGAGAGAAGTGCCGGTACCATTTTCACCGAGGCTCTCATGGTTTGCCACATTCACAAACCAGTTTACACCCTTGGATGCAGCTCTGGGAATGTACATCAGTGCATGAGCCAGGGATACCCGAGCTCCCCAAACCCCATCAGCTCCTCTGCCATGTGCACAGCCACGAGCACTCACCAGCTGGAGATGGCACAGAGAGATCCAACCAGCACAGGAACCCATTACCAAAACCACTCAAGGAATGTAAAAAGAAAACTAAGGAAAAATCAGTTCATTTAGAAGGTTTATTGGCAGCTACTTTACAAGAAGCCCGAGACACCTAAAAGAAAGCTGAAGAATTTACCAGCCCAGGCAGCAGCATCCTGGTGGATGTTTAACAGGTCTAAAAGGCAACCACACAAAAAGCTGGTCCAGCACACGGCTGCCCCGCAGTTAAACTTTGGATTTCATGATGTAGCCATGTCCACAGAGCAGGCTGGATCTGCTGCTGGGCATAGCACAGTCTCTGTGGCCATTAGTCACACACATGATGAAATAAAAAGGCCTGTGATTTAGCATTTCATTTTTGAGGTCATAAAAAGAATTCAGAGGAATATCCACTTATTAATAAAGTTCCTACAGAATATAAATTTTAAACGCAGACATAAAGGCACAGAATCCCTCTTAAGTAAACAGAGAAACCTTCCACAGAAAGCCAGGAAACATAAGAATAAAAAGTTCTTTTATGATAATAAGCACATTTGCACTCAAATTATGTGGTGTGGGAAGAAGCAGAGTTAGAGCACCAGGAACTACAAAGACCTCAAACCAAGTGCGCTGGGGAACAAGAACATGCTTACATCCACCACTACCCCCACCACCACCTCCCCAGCATGGCCCACGCGTGCTGCTGGCCCCCAGCAACCCCCACCACTGCCCCCATCTGCTTTTCCCATCAAGCACAGCTCCAGCTGCCCCGACCCCGGATCCTGGACCCAGACCAGTCAGGCTGCCACGGCCCCATGTTCCCAGGCTCCTTGGGAAGTTCAGGGATCACATTTAACCTCAAGCTTCTGGCTGGGCAATTCGCTCCTGGATCTACCTCAAAGAAATTTTTTTCCAGTTCTCTAAACCCTTTGCAACTATTCCTTCTTCTTCCTCAGCTTTCATCCCTTCTGCAGGCAGCAGAGCACCCTCCAGCCATGACAGAGGTTGCTGGGTACCACTTTGGTGAGCTCAGAGCTGAGGGTGCAGAGCAAGGGACAAAGGGCTGTGACAGTCCCACGTGTGCCCAGCCAAATGGAGCTGGGAAGCTGGGGGTAGCCAGGCTGGAGGCCACAGGCAGAAAAAGGACACACTCCCCAGCACCAGGCCCTGCAGCAACATGGGGTGCACGGGCAGGAGAGCCGAGCACGGGGCACAGAGGCAGCCAGCAGCTTGCTTCCACGGCCCAGCCCGTCCCCAGTCCTTCGGAAAGTTCCCGTGGCATCTCCAAAACCCATCCAGGTCGCCTCTGAGTCAAGAGGAGAGAGTGGCTTGGCCGACAAATGCAGCAGTGGGAGGCTGACACTTCACCACGATTTTTCCTAAAAATCTTTCAAATTAAGTGACAAGCATCAAGAGACTCATTCAGGCAGCACTGCGATGGCGCTCAGCCTGCTGGTAACGAGGACAGTTTTCAGTGTCAAGTCTTACTGAGAAAGGAGCGAGTGACTAAAGGTTTGTCTGCAACTTTGACCCAGGGCAAAACAAAAACTTCTTTATTGCTTGTCTCGACTAAGGTTCCAAAGATGCTGAGGATCAGCAACTTACAGGACTCACCACCACCGACCCACCCCTCTCCTGGTGGAGTAGGACAGAGGATTGGTGCAAACCACAGCAGAAGCTGCTGACAAAAGCCACTTTCACCAAGGCACTTGAGAGCACCTCGGAGCTGCCGCAGGTTTAAGGGTGACGCCTCTGCTCTGAACGCTCCTCACTCCTCCGCCACCCCAAAGCACCCCATCTCCCTGCTGCTCCGCCCTCTTCATCCGCTCCGGCTGATCTGCGAGCCTCTTCCCCAAGCCCTGCAAGCTGAGATCAGCAGACATCTGATCTAGACAGCCCTGGAAGACATATTTCCTTTCATAATACTTTAATATAACAGCTAGACAAGCAATACTATCAAAGATTAAGAAAGTCTCGCTGCAGAATTTTGCTAGAAAATAAGTTTCTGCTTTACAAACCTGCCCAGGAGGGGAAAACACCCTCTGCTCATCCTGCCTGCTGTTGTGTAAACAGTCGCCCTCCACCCAGCCACCAGGCTGACCTTTCCCGAAGGCTCCCCTTCCTGCACTCGGGACTATAAATTTTCCTTGCTTTTATTAAAAACCATTATTTTACTTTTTGCGCTTATTAACAAAACCCCTTGGAACAAGAGACACTGCTTAGAGAGACACAGATGGAAGCTCAGACCCAGGGGTGCTTTTGGAAGCCCACAGGTCATTAAAACACCGGCCCCCAGGAGCAGGCGAACGCAGGGAGCTTCCACGCGCCGCGAGCAACCTCGGGCTTGGCGCCGGGGGATCCAGCCCACGTGCAGGGGATTCTGGATCTTAAACCAGGAGCACGTGGGGCCTTTGCAGAGCATCGACTTCTGCCAGAGGCCCAACACACGGCAGAAGGTCGCTCCCCGCACGGCGCATCCGCAGGAACACAGTTTAATTTAATTTATCCTAGAGTACACACACAAAGCGAAAACAGTTCCCATGTGCACCACAGAACACTACAAAAGGCACCAAATTTCAGAGACGGGGATAATTAAGAACACTGCACAAACTGATTTTTCACAGGGGCCATCAAGAGGCCGCGTGGCAGTATTCAGAGTCTGAGGAAAGCGTGGCTCAGGGGACATGGTCCCCCTCCACGGGACCTTTGGGACACGTGCCACCAGCCTGACCTTGTGTTTCTGGCTTCACCAGCCAAGCGTGCTGCGCTACCAAAGCATGCTTTCCGTGATGTGCAAGCTTTGGGAGCTGAGCTCTGCACTTTTTTCCATACCACCTGCCACCTCCCCTCCACCCTCACGTGCTCCCGTGGCACGTGCCATCAGCCTGCAGCCGCGTCGTGTCCCTCTGCCGTGCTTCGTGTCCTCCAAGGACGAGACTGGAGATCCTCCACTCTCCTCTGCCCAGGGAACCCCTCCACTTCGCCAGTCCTGGAGGAGGCGAACAGGATGAACTTCACGGACAGCGGCAGAGCTGCAGAACAGCGCAACTGCTGCTGCAGCACACCCTTCTGGGACCCAGAAGCAAGGGAAGCGCCTGACAGCGCACTCTGAGCGGTTTGAACCAGGCTCCGTGTGCCAACGAACTGAGTGCAGCCAGCTCTCTTCATGGCCACTGCGCAGAGAAGCAGCTTGCACAGTGGCCAGCTTCTTGACTTTTGGTTCAATCTTGACAAAAATTACATGGGAGCGTTCTTATTGTAGTACCAACGTACTCAATGTGATGAAATACTAAAAACCAACTATCAGAGTCTCAGGACTCCTCACCCTTGGTTCTCTGCATGCAGCACCACGTCAGTGACCTCCTCCACGTGCCTCGCATGTTTCAGGCATTAAGCTAGATACTAAAACCACACACCGGATATCAGCAAGCGTTAATGAGATGTAATTCACTCCTGGCAAGCCCAAGACTCAAACCCAAAAAAAAAAAAAAAAAAAAAAAAAAAAAAAAAAGAAAACAACAAAAGCAAAACACACAGGTTCACAGGGCCGAAGTCCAACACAAGTTCAAGCGCACAGAGCTGCCGTAACTGAGCACAACACTGGAAGGCAGCAGATCCCCCGGAACCATCAGTGAAATAAAACTCAGAAGGAGGAGAGGAGTCACTGGGCGCCCATCCGCTGTGCTCGGTGGTTCCTCACGTGCTCCTCCTGCCTGCAGCCAACCCGGGACTGTCCCGCTTGGCTTCACCCCGCCGCGGTTCTCGTCCTTCTGGCAGCCCGTGACACCCACTGCAGGAATAAGGCCAGCACGTGGCTGGAATTCCAACAACACTTCCAACTCCGTGCTTGCAGCTGGACGTGGCAGATTTACCTTCCTCCCTGTTGCGCGCTTCCTGGCAAAGAGCTGCAAGATAACTGTGGCCCCACGGGGGGAGAAGGGAACCCCCTCTGCTCCCTGCCCCTGTAAGGAGCCAAAATCAGCGTGCGGGGGAGACTGAAGGCGTCTGCCAGCAGATGATGCTACAAACACCGAGATGTTCTGTGAGTCTTACTTTGATGCTCCCCTGCAACAGCCCAACTCTGTATTTTATTGGTATCTATGTGAAAGGAAAAGAGAAAATCACTTTTTCCACTTAAATATTTTCTTCAAATTCTGCAGCCCTGATGCACGGTGTGCTTCCCCCTGCCGCCAGCCTCCTCCTTCAGCCTGACCACTACGCCCAAGTAGTGGCCTCTAATCCCATGACAAGGCTGCACGGGACCTCCCTATAGACATTGAGAAGTTTGAGTGATTGTAGTCTCAGGGTGGGTTATGTGGAGTGATTACTGGAGGTGACCTACTGAGATATCCACCTCTTAAGAGAAGGTGCAGCACTGAGGAAACCTCCAGGGTGCTCAGCTAAGGTCGAGGCGGGCACCACAGCCCTGGCTGGGAGACCATCTGGAGCTGAAGAACCAGTAACGAACTTGAGGAAAGCTGAAAACATTAGCAGTGGAAATAAACAATGAGGGAGAAAAGGCGAAGCGTACAGAAATAGTCTGACACCTAAAAATCAGAGGGGAAGGAAGGCAGCAGGTTGCCATGGGAGGAAAGAAAACGTCCCCTGGAGGCTTCCTTCAGCCACACAGCTGGCCCAGCCCAGGAGCCTGGATAGCGCAGCTCTGCGAGAGCCAGCACCGAGCCCTGCCAAAGGAGGACCAGGGCAGGGCAAGCAAATATTGTAAATATTGTTCCCTGTCCAAGTCTTCTCCAGCTTCTCCCTGCCGTCACACCAGGCACTGTTGAGCCACACGTGATCTGCCCACGTAGCAGCCCTCCCACTGAAAGGACTTGCCCAGTTTCTCCTTGAAGCCATAAAAAATTTTGGACTCCCACAGGTCTTTCACTCACCAAACAAAGACCCAACTTTCCCCCACCCCCTTATTTCAAGCCCCCTGCTGGTTTTCTGTGAAATGAGGAGGAAATTCTCAAAACTGGTCTGTCTCAGCAGCCAAGGGAATGCGGCTGGATGTGCATCTGTGACCCCAAACCCAGCCATGGTGCTGTGAGGTTTGAACACCCAGCCTCGCCCAGCATCACGACGACAGAACTGGAAAATACAAAGACAGGACACATCTGCATCCTCTTACGTTGCTACGGTTGGTGAATATCCTCAATAGGATATAAAGAATTATTTATTTACTTAAAGAGGCACATTAGCTGCACTAATTAGACACCAAAAGACAAATTAAACTTATTTCTTTCCATCCAAAGCCACAGAAACCAAAGGATAATTTGTTTAAAATTTAGCTGCTATAGTGAACAATTTTTTTTTTTTTGTAAACAACTGCTTAGAAATCATTGTACCAGGTAAACGCAGCCCCTAACGCCCAGAGGCTCCCCAGATGGTGCCACCATGTGTGCCTGGCTCCACAGCAGGATGCCCAGGTCCCACGGGGGTTTCTGCACATTCAAAGAACCTAGCTTGATTTAACGCAACAGCTAACAAAAATTTTTGCTACGCTGCAAGAAGCAGATGGCACATCCCCTCCAAGCCAAGCCATTCCACGATTCTACGATCTCCACAGCTCTCTTACACAATGCAAGCATTTGTTTCCCCAAAACACTAGAAAGAGACTGAGGAGGCAACAGACATACTGTAAAAATGAAATCAGTTAATGGAAGTCCTCAAGCTAGTGCATTTTACAGAAAGAGTAGTGTCCATAAGGGAGAAAACCGAGCTTGTCTGCACCTCCAACCATAAGCACAGCAGCACAATTTCACCTGGTGAGAAGTTACAGCAGAAGTCCTTCCCACAGACCAACAAGCCCAGTCAGTCAGACACTATCAGAGGAAGCAGTTTACTGCTCAAGAAGTAACACTTCATTTCTTTACTAGCGGACTTGAATTTCAAAGTTCATTTTAATAGACACTACGAGCAAAGCTCTCCTGCTGTGATAAGGAAAACTGCACTGAAATGCAAAACTAGAATATTAAGGAAGTCTGGGAGAAGGCAATTCCATTTTAACACAAGCATGTGCATGTTCAGTTAATCAGGTTCATCTTTTACTGACATCTGCTGCTAAGCAAATGCAAGCAAGTCGCAATGAAAGTTTAACCCCGAACCTGAAGATCAGTTTAATATGCATAAAATGGAAATCAAGGTGCCACCAGTACAGGCACTTCTACTGCTTTACTCTGAACCTGTGAAATCAGCACTGGTGCCTCAGGGTGTCCCAGCTCTCACCAGGCACAACAGCACAAGCGCCGCTGCTGCGTCACGGTGAATCACACACCCTATGGCAAGGCGCAGGTGGGAGAAGAGGACGACAAAAATGAACCACCATTTTTCAGCAGCATGAAAACTAGAACATAAGCTCCACTAGCAACCACAGAACAGAGCTGCTGTATCATCTTTTAATACAAAGTTATTGTGAAGCCCTCACTGCCTCAGCATTGAAAAGACAGAACGTAGCTGACATGACCACGAAGCACCTTCCTCCTGCACCCAACAGAGCGAGCCCTTACCTGCTTCATCGCCGTCTCCCCAATCTTGTCCGAGTGCTTACGGATACTCTCCAGGAAATCCTTGAGGTCTGACATGGAAACTTCTTTTATCTCCTCGCGCAGCTTCGGGATGTTATCCACCATCACCTTGCAGAAGCGGTAGTGGCTCACCTGGGGCAGGTAGGTGTGCTCAAGGTGCTCCAGGGTCTTCAGCGCAGGGTAGTGCCTGGCAAAGCGAGCAAAGCAGATGGAGAAAAAGAACAGCTATCTCCATCCCACTTCCACTCAGAAATGTGCACTAAATGTAAATTATTCAGGAGATCTAAGAGCTTTAGCTCTGCTCAAAGGAATGTACAACTCTGCACCCAGGTAACCATAAAAGCACCCTTTTCCTTTTGAAACAGAGCAGCAGAGGTACAGGGTGTGACTGTTATAGCTCTGAGCTCTGATGCACAGACGAGCACCAGCTGGGTAACGAGGTACCTGCACCAGCTGAGCTCACCAGCAGCTCTCGCCCATGTGAGGTGTGGGGTGGCCATGTGCGCCTGCTGCCAACACCCTCACATTGCTGCTGCTCAGACGTGGGCTGTGGGGTTGCTGCAGCCCCACCTCCGTCACCTGCTGGATTCCGTGACCCCTAGCAGCGAGGTGCCGTAAGACAGAAGGACGCAGATGGGAACATACCCTGCCATGCCTCGGGCTGATAAATTGGTAGGCAGTACGTGCTCCTAGCACAGAGACTTGTACTCTGCTGGAAGAGCCTTGGATATGAGAGCTCTCAGATTTCTTTCCCTGCATACCCCAGGAAGACCCAACCTTCCCTCCAGCTGTTCAAATGCTGCTAAGCACTGTTAAAAACACTTTCCACCCAAGGTGCACTTTTAGATAGAGGTGAAAACAAGCCCAGCACGACTCCACATAAAGGGTCCAACGGACACCTCTGCAAGGCCCCTCCTTCTTCTGCAACCCCTGCAGGGCCACTGGTGTACGTGACCTTTGCAGTGCTGACAGTAACTTATTTCCCCTCTGTTACAGGAACGTACTTCAGAATTTCAAGACAATGCCTGAAGCTGCAAGAACCCCAATGCTTCTTCCCTCATGCACAATGCATGCTTTTATATCTTGGTCATGTCCAGCAATGGCCTTAGGCAAGGTACTGGTAATTTTATCTTACCCTTCTGCACAAATGCATGAGTGCCATTGGAAGAACAAAGCACAGGAATGGATAAATTAAAAAAAAAAAAAAAGGGAAACTATTCAAAGCAAGCCATTTTTCTCAAACGCCCTCACTTCTGCACTCCGTAACGTTTCCCTGTTCACTGGGACACAGGGACCCTCCTGAATGGCAGCCAAGCGCCTAGAAGCATCAGCAGCTTCTACAAAATGTTGAAGACTAACACCAGTCACAGCCACCTCCACGGTGAATTAAGGCAATGTCAGCTGACCTTGCCCGTGGTTACTCCTGGCCACAAGTGCCTGTCGCATCCTGAAGGCTGGGGTGAGGAACAGTGTTCAGCCCTAAGAGATGTAGCACTGCCACTGCAGTAACCTCACACTCATATCTCCAGTCATGCTGATTCTTGCCTAAACTCTGGGCAGTTCCACAGGGAAGTTGTTTTAACCCAAGGCTGCCCGTCCTGCTAAGAACACCAGGACTCACACGGATTAACCCGGCAACCCGGTCAGTGTTTACACTCTGGTGAGGTATGAAAAGCTATTTGCAATAAAACGCAATCCTCTCTGGAGAGAAACTTAAGAGCGCACAGAAAGCCAGAAATTAAAGCAGAGGAATAAACACGTATTGGGGGTTTGTTGTATTTTAAAAAACACCGTCTGTTGAACTGGAAGCAGCTGAAACACAGCCTGAGGGAACAGCGGGCGATCATCGATGGGGCCCCCGCTGCCTGCCAAAACCAAAGCCCAAACACCTGGGGGCAGAGCAAAGCTCAGCAGCAGGGTGTGCAGAGCCAGCGGACACTGCAAGCTGACCCACCCAGCACCACCCAGACCCACACCCTGCTCCTGACAGCGGTGTCCAAACCTGCTCGGGGCCGTGCCCGCTGCCCTGGGGAGCCTGTTCCACGCCCCCCACCCCCTGCCTGGGGCAGAACCTTTCCCCAGCCCCCAGCCTGACCCTCCCCTGCCATGGCAGCTCCGTGCCATGCCCTCGGGCCCTGTCGCTGTCCCCAGAGAGCAGAGCTCAGCGCCTGCCCCTGCGCTGCCCTGGCAGGGAGCTGTGGGCCGCCGTGAGGCCTCCCCTCAGCCCCCTCTGGCCGAGGTATTTTTCTCATCACTTTCCAATGAGCAGCCTTGTGTGTTCCATCCGCTTGAGAAAAGAGCTCTGTCACTTCCCTACATTCCAGGCAATGGAAGATGAACCGTTTCTGTCCATCTCCTCCTCCTGCTGGTAGCGCAGTCGCTCCTCTGGGCCTGGACTGTGCTTCGTGCCCGATTTCCAGCTCCAGTTCACGGCCACAGATCCCAAGGCTGGCGAATGAACCAAATGGTTCATTTGATACATGTAATGCAGCAAACTGCACAAAACCCATGTGCCTGCCTTGGAAGAGCTGAGTTGATTCACCCAGAATGCAAAACCTACCGCTCCCCTGAGGCTGTGTGCTCAAAACCTGGGGCTCACACCAGTAACCCAGCCCCCTGCTGGCTACCATGGAATTGTATATAAGTGAGACCGGGTGCAGACACAAAAATATTTAATATGCTGTGCTGTGTTTGGTGAATGAAGCCATCAAATCCAGACAAAGAAAGGAGGCAAAAAAAAAAAAAAAAAAAAGAAAAGCCAAGGGTTCAGATATTTCTTAAATGTGGCTTTCAGCTTCTATTTGTTTCAAATTGAACCAGTCCAATAAGGGAAAGAAAAAAGATGCAATTCTTAGAACCAGACCCTGGAAACACTACCCAGAACGAGGGAACCGAGCAGCATGTGGATTCCCTTCAAAAGTTCACAGCGCTGTGATCAGCTCCAGCTCCCCACCCCACATCTGTCAGCAGATAAACCCCTCACTGTTCCCACAAACAGAACGAAAACAGTTGGACAAACGACAGCCTGCCTGTTCTGCACTGAGCCATGCAGACAGTGAGAGAGACGGCCCTGTGAACAGCTCAGTAAACTCCCCACCACCCCTCCAGCCAGCTCCACTTCCAGGAGTGATGCTTATCTATTTATCCACAGCTCCTGGGGACCGAGGACCACAGAGATCAGCGGAGGCAGGAGGGGAAGTGTAAAACGACGCCCATCCAATTAGTTATCGCCTTGTTGGAAACATCTGGCTCCTTCTGTACGGCGCGCATGACGGATGGCAGGCATGAAGCAGGCAGCGGGCCCGATCACACTCCCCATGTGACATTCAGCTGGGGCCCACCACATTTTCCACTGCTCTCCCCCAGCAGCTGCTCTTTGCCCAGTTTGTCACCCTCAGGGCCACGATGCGCCTTCGAGCTCCCGTGCTGCTTAAACAAACCGGCCCCAGGACCCCGGCCACGCAAACAGCCGGGGCCAGGCTTCAGTCCCTCAGCATCACAACAGATGTAGGGTGAGAAAAACCCTGGATTTATAGCTCATGATTTCTGAGGCACCAAGTTCAGCTCGTTTTAGTTCAGCTCACTCTTACGAGCAATGACTTCCAGCACAGTGCCTTCTCACCAGCCTCTCCTACCGTCCCACCCAACATTTCTCAGCTCTTTGGCTCCCATTCACATCCATTGCATTCTCTCACATCAGTTCTTGTTTTCTGGCATTCATATCACAACATGCAGTTAATAATGTGTAAGTATTGAGCCATGCACTGATTTCGGATGTTTACCACAACAGCGAGCTTCCATGGGGAAAAAAAAAATTATATAACAAACATCCATCTTCATCAGAAAGCCTAACACATAAGGAAATCAGAGCCTGCTGCAGTCCTGGTTCCAGCCTGCACTGCAGGAGGCTGAGCCATGAAGGTACCAGCCAGAAATCAGATCGGTTAATGCAGGCTGACTTTGAGTTCCTGAGTTTTGAGAGCCTCTTTGTTTAATTCAGCCAGCACCAAACGGTGGCAACTCTTCCAAGATAAACATCAGCCTACACAAAATTTACCTTTTAGATTTCATTTGCTCTCGTAGTTTGCTGTACATCTCCAGGACTGGAAAGAGAAAAAAAAAAAAAAAAAACACAAGTGGTCAGACAGGAGCACAGAGCAAGGAGATGTGAATGAAAATAAACAATAAAGTGCTGAATCATAAAGAGCAATTTGAGTTTCCTCACCGGGAAGGCACAGCGTGAGCTTATCAACTGTCGCTGAAATATTCCTCTGTTGTAACCGGCACTGCTTCAGCTCCTCCATTGCTATTATCAGCTTTGGAAAGGAAAAAACAAAAAGGTCTCACTGAGAACAGTAAGGAGACGGCGCAGGAGGACATAAACTACTTTGCACTTGCCACGAACACCCAGACAGCCGGGTGACAACAGAGCGACCCCGATAACCGGGGAGCTCCCAGCGCTGCGCAGCGCTCTTCAGGCGAGCGGCAGCAACATGCCCTCAGCTAACTTCAAGCAAGCCAGCAGCAAAACCAAAGCCACCAAAACCCCAGCCCCGCAGCACGTCCTGTGAATTCCAAAAATGATCTCCCCTTCCCATTTTACCCATCTCTTCCATACTCCCTCTCCCTTTCCAAGCTTCTCTTTTCTAGTTCTGCAACAGGCAGGATGTGGCCGCTCGCTCCCTGCTCAGTCTCCAGCAGAAAAACCTGTGCATCTGGACAGCGGCAGAGCACGGACCAGCCATCACACACACAAGAGAACTCCTTAGGTTTGTTCTTACTGAGACGCAGGTCACAGCTCTGTCCTCTAGGGCACTGACATCTCCACAGGACCAGGAAGAGCTTGTGGAAGCCTTCCGAAATCCTAAGGTACACCGCTGGGGTGAATCCTCCATCCAGGGTAACAGGTATGTTTATTTGGTCCAGGTGAGAAGCTGCGTTACCTCCTCCCCAGGGGGCATTTTTATCTTTAATCTTTATGAGAATAATTGGTCTGACACAGACCAACGTGGTGTTTTCTTGTCTGTTTTTCAAACGCAGTGCAGCTCACTGGAATAGCGATGCACCACTCACCTCTCTGCCTTCGTTCTGCAGCTTTCGGTTGGTGTCCGTCACTTGGTTCTGCGGGGACATTGGGGAAGAGAGAAAGAGCACAGCTAGGTGTCACCCAGGACAACGCTTTCACAACAAGAAACGCACACACGCAGCATCACGTTGCTCAGCACACAGCATTCCCTGGCATGGCGCACATCAGCTTATTAGCAGATCTAACTGCTGTCACCATTCCGGCACATGGGATGCCAGCAATGGCATGGCAAGCACCCAGGGTCCCACAACAGGATTTTCCTCCCTGTTACTGGAGCAAAGCAGCAAGGAACAGAGTTCAGATGGACCAAGGTTTGCAGCAGAGGCTCACAGGGGCTCTCACCTCAAACACTGTTTTACGTGAGCAGCAGGGGTAGGACGTGAACTTCATGGGAAGAAATTTCCCCTGCCCAACGCAAAATAGGTTATAATTAGGTTTTATTTCCTTAACATCACAGCAAGAAAAACGACTTCATTGTGGGCTTCACCTATAGAGTTCAATTATTTTCTTTTAGACCTTCATATGCTTCTTCCACTGGATGCCTCCTCCTAGTTCCCAGATCTTTTCAATAAAAATCACTTCTTTTCTTTACTAAACTGTCTTCCTGTCGCACCCTATCATGCCAGGGCTCAGAGTTCCAAAATCTCCCACTCTGCAAGCATGCAGGTTCCCTGGATGAGCAAGACCACAGCAGTTCAGCCCTTTACGACCCTACACATCTGCTTGACTCAGTGAAAACACAGAGGAGAATAAAACTTTTTTTTTTTTTTTTTTTTTTTTT
>VXAV01006065.1:8838-47937 GCA_013399715.1 Alectura lathami | reverse complement strand
GAGTTCAGGGTAACTTAATTTTTTTTTTTTTTTTTTTGAAGGAATTTGGCATATTAACAACAGGTTCGAAAATGGAGGTTCGAAGCCTTGTTTTCTGTCTCTTTTGCCGCTTTAAAAACTTTGTCTCTTTTAAACTGATAGTGAAAAAAGATTGTGGATTTAACTGCGTGTGGGAATGGAGGGAGATGCCTGGAGCAGAGCCTGGCAAGGGTCTCGTGCACAGCACAAAGTTTACAGCAGCCTCTGGGTTCTTATAACACTGCAAGGGCTGAATACATGCCTTCAGCTAATTAGCAATAATCATAAAGAGGGGAGTTCCTTTCCACTTTCCTTGAGTGGAAAGACCTAGAGACGTGTTTGAGGAAAAATACATGCTTTTTTTGGTAGTGTTGCATTCTGGTGAAAACAAATTTATTTAATTATAATCAAAACATTCAGAAAACATTCTGTCTTAAGGAGGCGCACGTTCTCCTTCTCTAAAGGAGGTCTCCCTCATTTTATATCAAAGAACACTTTTCTTCCTTCTTTGTGCTTTGAGGATGATCTACCATGTGGCAACCCTGCCTGCAGCAGGGGGTTGGAGCTGGGTGAGATGTAAGGTCTCTTCCAACCCAAGCTGTTCTAGGATTCTGTGACTCCGTGAGGATCAAATCAGCCTGTGAATAGGTGAGCATGGTCGTTCTGCAGCTCAGACCTCCGTAACACCATCAGGGCAGGACAGAAGCCGCCATCCTGCTATGTCAGCATCATCACTTTCCCCCAGGGTCCCTGCTAGCACCGCGATGCGGGGTCTGCGGGTGCATCTGCAGGGCAAGGCGCGCTGTGCTTCTCACTTGCAGTCTCATCAAAGTGGCATTTGGCTGGCAGATGGATGCTGCAGTCAGGGACCTGGTGGAAGGATGTAGCAGCTCCTGAGGGAAGGGCTGTCGTTGGGCACAGAGAGGGGTCTTGGTGGTTTTTGGAGCTGCGAGCACTAACAGAGAGCAACAGATGTGCCCCAGGGCTCTCGCTCCCATCTGCAAATGCAGATGCAGAGGGTGGCTGGGGGGCTGTTGGAGGTGCACTGGAGGAGGGAGGACTGCTGAAGAGGATTTCTGTAGTTCTCCCGCGGCCTGCTCCAGTTGTGCCCTGAAGTGGAGCAAATCCTAATGCCCTGGGTGGGTCCTCCTGGGACCTGGGACCATTTCTTGGTCAGAGCTGAGACCGCAGTCCGTCGGGCACGTTGGTGCAGGCTGTGTGTGCGACAGGACGGGGGTGCGTTGCTCTTGGGGATGAGCATTCCGGGTTTGGAGCTTGCTGGCGGTGGTGCGGTGAGGACTGGCCTCATGACGGCCGTGTGCGAGAGGGCTCAGGACAGCTGCGTGGATGCGGGCAGTGGTGCTGGGGTGCCCAGCTGCGCATCCCCCCCCAGAACACCAGCCCTCGTCCAAGCCTTGCTGCAGGGGCGAGGGAACGGGAATACCCTTTTCCACCCTGTTCTTCTTTTCTGCTTTTCATAAACGCTGTGCCCAGCTGTGTCCTTTCCTGCAGCCTGGGAGCCAGCAACGGCGTCTCTGCCATTCATTAAACCGCCAGCACGTTCCTTGCCCTCTCCTCCAGGCTCCCACCCCACGCCCACACAGAACTGTTGGGCTGTCCCCAGCCCGTGGCCAGGCCCTCGACATGCACGGCGCTGGGGAAAACCCACTGGTGCTGGAGCAGGGTGGGAGCAGGGTGGGGCTGGGTGCGGCTGCCTGGAGGGCGATGGGGCGGACCCGCGCTGCGGGAGCCCACGCAGGAGGCGTGGCAGCGCCCGTGGCCCTCACCCCTGCTTTTTGGGGCTCCGCAGAGTGTCCCCTGACGGCGGCGGCTCAGCTGGAGCTCAGCACCGAGATGATCAAGGCGCTGCGCAACGGCGGAGCGCACCTGGACTTCCGGACGCGGGAGGGGATGACGGCTCTGCACAAGGCCGTGCGCTGCCGCAACCACGCGGCGCTGATGGTGAGTGGGGGCTCGGCCCCCTGCCCCGCGCCCTGCTCCTCCTCCTGCCCAAGCCGCACGGCGAGGCCTGCCCTGTCGCTGGGCCCCCCCCGGGGCCGTCGCACCTCTCGCGCTGCTGGCGGGGAGCGCAGCGTGCGGCCAAACTGCGGTGCCGATGCCCCGAGCCCTGGGCACCCTCGTGGGTGTCGTCATCCCCCCGTGTGGCTGCCCAGAGCCGCGAGCGAGGCAGGCGCTTCTCCCGCAGACGCTGCTGGACCTGGGGGCCTCCCCGGACTACAAGGACAGCCGGGGGCTGACGCCGCTGTACCACAGTGCCATGGTGGGAGGGGACCCCTACTGCTGCGAGCTCCTGCTGCACGACTACGCCCGGCTGGGCTGCGTGGACGAGAACGGCTGGCAGGAGATCCACCAGGTGAGGGGATGGGCCAGGCCTGGCACTCGGGCGCAGCAGGGACTTGGGGTCCCAGCGAACGGTGGTGGGGCTCCGTAGTGGGGTGAGGCTGGCATGGGGCCGGGTTCCTGTGTGGGGATTTGCACGGGGGGTTCCAGCTCTGTGTCCCAGCCCAGGCCTCACGCGCAGGCTGTGTCATGCTGGCCTCAGCATGTATCGTATGGGATCGTCCCCAGCCTTTGGCTGGCACAGGACAGCTCTTTGGGGTCTTAGTCCAATGCCTGAGGCATCCAGGTTACAAAATCACCGTTCTACCTGCACCAGTTTTACACCCTGACAAGTGCCTGTGGCGTACGGAGACGCAGGCTGGATGGTGAGGGGACCTGGGCTGGCTTTGTGCCCCAAGACCAAGCCCTTCTGGAGGAGGGGCTGCGCCGGCTCCGCCTGGGGCCCCCGGGCTGTCAGGGACCCGGGCCAGGCTGCCGCTGGGCCGCGGCCTCCCAAGGTGCTCAGCCCTCAGCCCCCATGAGGCGAAGGAGTTCTGGCACACGGAGGGATGGATGATTGGGTGAAAAAACAGGAGACGTGGCTGTGATCTCAGCTTGGTGGAGTGTCTCTCCCGCCCTCATTCTGCATCGCCACGGCAGATCCCTGAGGTCTGCTCATCCCAGGACGGACCAAGAGGAAATCACCACATCGGGTTTGGGTCTGTTTTCTCTGCTTTGCCTGCTCGAGCTTCAGGGCTTCTTTCAGCAGGCAATTGCAGCGATGCAGCAAACAGCCTGGAGGAGGCGCTGCTACCAGTATGATGCTGATCCCAAATTTGCAATCAGCGTGGAGGTAATTTATCTGATAAGTGCTCATGTGTATGTTGGTGTAAGGAGCAGCAGTGTGTGCATGCGTGTTAACGGAGCTCTTCAGGTCACTGTTCCAGCCTCACACAGCTTTTCTAGCACAGACGACTCGAGATGAGGCAGGAGGATGTTGCAAGGTTTATCATTTTCCTGCTGCTTCCCCAGTTTATTTTTCTGTTTCTTTCCCCCCACGCCCCCCTTTTGCCTTTTGAGCAGGCATGTCGCTATGGCCATGTTCAGCACCTGGAGCATCTTCTCTTCTACGGAGCTGATATGACTGCACAGAATGCCTCAGGAAACACCGCTCTTCATATTTGTGCTCTCTATAACCAGGTAATACTGTGTGATTCGGGGCAGAGGACTAAGAAAGCACAGATGAGGAACCAGCCTGCCTGAGGGCACTGCTCTGGGCTGAGGCATCTGCTTACTGCTGTTACTGTTTCAAGACTAGAAAAGTTCCTCTGAATCCTGTCCCCCCTCTGTCCTGGGGTGAGGTTGTTCTGTTTGTAGCAGGATCTGATTTTAGATTTCTCAAGAGTCCGTGGTTTATTCCAGAATTTTTTTGCTGATTTACTGCCTAACTTGTTCTGTAATTTTCTCCCTGGTTCCTATTCCTTCTTCACACCAAGAGCAGCAAGCCCCCATCACTGGCTGAGAGGGAGCAGTTTGCCTGGGTGGAGAGTGCTAATTTGGCCCAGGTGCCTGCATTAGTGCTGAGGAGGGCAGGTGCCCCAGCAGGGCTTTCTGGGCACCTCCTGAGGCCTTCACAGCCTCTGGGGGCGGGTGCGTGGGCAGGTGCCAGTGCTGGCACAGGTGCCCCTGATGTCTTATTAGCAATCTCTGAATTTAAAGATTGCCCAGGCAGCACAGGGCACCATTTCTGCTTTATTTTCTGTGTGGTCACTGACCTCAGTTCAGGAGAAATCAAGCATGGTAGAAGAGCCCTCTCTGATCTTACACACCTGCTGTTCTCTTCCCAAGATGTAGAAAGAGGTAGAGGTCAGTATCTAAGGATTTCTCCTGTAAGTTTTGTTCCTTATTAGAGACTGTATGTGTTGTGTGTTCTGGTTTCACTATAAAGGGAATTTTCTGTTTCTGAGGTGCCCGTGTTCTGAAAAATGAATACTGTTATGACTTACAGTGTGAGATGGTATATGGAAATTGATTTGTGGCTTATCAGGTGATGGGTGCATTCTGCACACCCAGGACTCTTGAACCTTGGTGCCTGCCCACTGGGGCATTTAAAGTTACAGAGGCCCATAAACATCTTGAATTAACAGTGCAGAAGCACAGAGCATCCAAACCAAAAGCCAGGAAAGGCTGTAGGAGATAGCAATGCCTGGGAGCACACGGTGGTCACTGGGCCTCGCAGCTGTGACCCTGGGCTGAGCTCAGGGCACTGCCGTGATGGCAGCATGCTGTCGTCATGCTTCTGATGGCAGAAGCACACAGAGGTGACTTGGTCAGCGTGGTGCTAGAGGTGACCAGCTCACGGGGTTCAGTGTCCTTACGCATTCCTCGCTGTTGCCCAAGGAGGCCTTCTGCGTGCAGTGAAACCGTATGGTTGGCTTCTTTGCTGTCACCAAACTGCAGTGCTCATCAGTTTCTTCCTCTTTCCTCCTTGCTTCCTTTCCCAGGAGAGCTGCGCTCGGGTTCTCCTCTTCCGCGGTGCAAGCAAAGAGATTCGCAACTACAACAGCCAGACGGCGTTCCAGGTGAGGCAGCGAGCTCCGGGCCGTCCCTGCGCAGAGCCCCTCGGGGCCCAGACAAGGGCAGCCTCTGATGCGTCCCCCAGGCACATGGGGACAAAGCCATTGGCTCAGGGTGCCTGTTGTGACACTGCCTACTGGGGGGGCAGGAGGGAGGAAAGAGAGCATGTGTTGTGCATGGGAGGGATGGTGAAGGTGGTGTCGTGGTGGGAGGCTTTGCCTGCCTGCTTCCTGTGTGGTGGGAGTGGAAAGGAGGAGTGCTGCTGTCTGTAGAAGTGTTGCAGTGTCAGGGAGGCTGCAACATCCCTAGGAAAAAGGGGCAGTTTTGCTGCAGAAAGGAATGCACCTGAACTTCCTGTTAGTAAAATAGAAGCTAGGAGACCCCTAGCCACAGCTGGAGTGAAACTCTGGAATCCCTTTCCCCCGAATACTCTGGGTAATACAGGTCCAAAAGGGAAGCTCGGTTTCTCGGCTGCGTGACTCCTTCTGAAGCTTGCAAGTCACGGGCAGTGGCTGCCTGCAGGTACCACAGGCAGCAGTCTGGGATGCAGGAGGTTTCTTCCCACCGCCGTCTGCTTTGCCTTTCTTCTGGAAAGCTTTTGAACTTAAAATAGCCGTTCTGTCTTTGCTCTTATTGAAGCACAGTCATTTGTGTGCCTGAGGACCTTTCAGAAACGTGTGTGACTCAGTGGCCAGCTAGAGCTCGTCTTTGGGTGTCCCTTGAGAGCAGCCTCTGTCTGCCAGCATCTCACTCATGTGTGAGCTGGGGTGGCTGCAGATGAGCTCCCCAGCCGCTTTCGCCTCAGGCTTTTCTCACTTCCTCAATGCTGTTTACAGAGGCTCTAGGTTGTAGGGTCTCAGGTGAGATCTTCATGATGGTGTTGCACCGTCCCTGTGAGCATCACAGAGTGATGCTGTGAGTGGCTGCTGTGAGAAGCCTTGACACAGATGCAATTGCTCTCGTTACACGTGCACAGCTGCAGCTGTTGGTGGAGCAGCAGCATGTCCTGGGAGGAGAAGGGCAGGAGATGGCACAGGTACTTAGCACCTGCTGGAAATTTGCTGCACTTGGGTTGTGCCGTGGCTCTCATGTGGAAGAACTGGGTACATCTAGTGAGCCCTGTGTCCTGAGGGATGGATGAGCTCTCCTGAAAACACACTGAACCCCTGTGCAGCTCGAGTGCCACGAGCACACGAGGGAGCCAAAGTGCTCCCTGACCTGCCTGCTTCCCGGCAGCTGTGCTGAACTGGCCGTGGTTGCCCCTGCAAAGCCTGCTGCAAGCTGCTGGGATGGTGTTATAGTATGCATCGGGGTATTTCATCCAAATTTTAAGTGTATTTTCATGCAAATTCAGCGAACGGTCCTAAAAAGAGTACATACAACTTAGCTGTACTTTCCATGATTGTATGTACAAATTAGGCAGCTGTGTAGAGATAACCAGTTATTAAGCTCTTGTGTGCACAGAACTAAAAATGCATGTGTAGCTCCAGGAAATGGTTATATTGCTGAAATTCTTAACAGTAATTAAGACTGAGGCTGCGTTGCTTACAAGCTGTGCTGCATATTGGCTCGGATGCTAGGAGGGAGCGGCACCCGCAGTGGATGTGGGAGCCTGTTCCCTGTGAATCCACCCCAACTCCAGCCTTCTGCCGGCCGTGTGCCGTCCCCCGCCTCGGGGCCGTCATGGAAGGGCTCATGTGGATGGAAGCAGCAAGGTCTGTGCTCAGGCTGCTGCTCTCCAGGGAGCTTTGCTCTGGGAACTGACTGCTCATGGTTTTAGTGTGAAAATATTTATTTCCAGGGAAGGACTTCCTCCAGGAAACTGTTGCCTCCTTGTTGAAGGAGTTGAACTTTCGGAATCAAGAGGTGGAGAAGGGGCAACCCTTTTGCTTTGGGCATTTGCAGGACATGGGGTGCTGTTGCAGGTGGCAGGAGGAGAGAGCTCAGATGGCTCCTGCCCTGATTTTGTGCATGTCCTGCAGAGTCCTAGCGAGCCCTAACAAGGGAAGAGCAGTGCTTGTCTTCCTTTTTGAAGCAGTGGGACTAACTGGACGTTTCTGTTCCAGAGAACGAGAACTGTGCTTGGTAATCCAATCGGTTTGTTTACTGACAGAAGCAGAACCTGAGCCGATCCAGAATTTGGTATCAGTGTTACATGCTCCCATCAGCTCCTGGCTTTCAAAGAGAAGCTCTCTGGCTCCCTGCTTAGACTGCTTGCTCGAGATTTCAGCATCTTGTGAAGTCGCTGCCCGCTGCAAAGTCTGGCACTTTCTCATGCATCGACTTTGCGTAGCCATGGTAATGGGGTGCTACCTCTCTGGCTGCATTTCAGCGCAGCAGAGGAAAGCCAAGCCCGTGTGCTAGCCAGAGCAGTTCTGCAGCTGCTGGGAGCTCACACAAATACCTCTGCTTCGGCACAGCTGTTTAGTCAGCTTACTGCACGTACCTTGTGCTAATTTGGTTGTTGCCGTTAATCAGATAGCTTGGTGTCAGTGGCCTGAGATGGCTTGAGATAGCACTGAGTAATTTAGAGGGTTTAGGAGTTGTAATCTCCTTGGTTACTGTCCATGAGGCCGACCGGCGTGCTCCCCGCTGGGTGCCAGGCTGTGTCTCGCTGTGTGCGTTCTCCCAGCCGCGGCGCGGCCAGAGCCAGTGTCTGCGGAGCGCAGCGCGTGGCCTGGGTGGTGGGAGCGTTGTCAGCTCTGTGGCCAGAGGCAGTCCTCAGAGAGGAGTGCAGGGGAGGCTTAGGGTGAGAGCTGAGCAGGCGTTCTCAGTTCCTGGCAGTCAGCAGCTTTCTGCTTTCCTGGGCCAGAGTTTAAGCTGCATCTGTCTGCAGTTGCTCTTAGATGGCTTCTGTGCCATAAGTTGTCTGAGTCCTGTGTGCAGTTCCATCATCCAAATATGTTCTTCTCACTGAAGGATGGAGACATCATTTTTTCTGGTAGGATATTGCATACTCAGAATACACTGGATGGAAAGAGTCTTTTTTTTTTTTTTTTCCCCTTCCAGCTCCTCCAGACACTGTGGGACACGGTCTGCACAAAACAATGCCCTGTCAGCAGGGCTGTAGGGCTCTCGGGCAGAAGCTCCTGTGGGCTCATTCCTACGTTACTCCCCTCTGCCTCACCCCTTGCAGCTCCCTCATCCCCATGGTCGTAAGGCGTGTGGGGTGGAAGGGAGCTGCTCCTGTTTGGACATGACAGCTCTGCAAGCCGGGCACTCTGGGTAGAGCAGCCACGGATCTTGTGTCACATGTCATAAGCCTGCTCCAGCCTTTCTGTCCTGTGAGAGCACAAGGCACAAGCTCTGGATGCCACGTACCCCTTTGCCCTCTAGGCTCCCTTTTCTGTCTTCCCTTGCTCCTGCTAAGGTGTTATTGGCTTGAGACCATACAGTGTGGAGGCTGAACATTCTGCCAACAGCAGAATGATCCGCATCTCCTTATTTCTGCCTCTCTTTCATCTCCCTTTTTCCAGATTCGTTCCATCAGTCTGCCTTGTCTGGAGGTCAACACTGTGTCAGGAGGAACAGAACCGGTTCCACCTTGGGGCTGTATTGTCAGGGCCCTGATGGCACTGATAAATGCCCCCTCCCTGCCTGCAGACCAGAAGCCCCATTTCAGCCCAAGCCTGGACGTGCAGTCCCAGCCTGAGCTGTGCTGCGGGGATGCCAGCCTCCAGCTAAGCCACAGCTGTGCCCATGCTTGGCCATGGACACGGTTGGTCCGGACCTGCCAGATGCCTTCCATAAATTTAAAGTTCAGGATGGCAACGTTGGCCAATGTTAGAATCATAGAATTCTATGATTCTATAACGTTTGGCGATGTTCCCCCTCTTAAGAGGGTGAGGACTGGTTAGTAAGTCTTGATCTTCAAGAGGTATTTTTACGTTGTGAGAAGGTTGACCCACTGTCCTTACTTCAGTCTTGCTTGTGCATGGGAGTGTTGGTAACTCAAAGTCCCCCCGGTCCGCCTGTCCACAGTGTCTCGGGGATTTTATCGAAGCGGTAAGTGTTAGCTGCTGTTCAGCTGCAGTGTTTTGGGTTTCTCTTTTCCTTAATGTCAGGCTGACAGAGTGATTCTGAAAGAGAAGACCTTTCAAATTCCATGAACAACAGTGTCCCTTGTGAGCATGCAGATCACATGATTTGCCTTGGAAATGAAACTATTTACCTTTGCGAGCTGAACTTTACCAGAATAGCTGTTGATTCCCAGGTGAGCGTGTTCTTCTGTGCAGATAGTCTCCCTCAGCCTCAATTTGTCACTGCCTGGGCTACCAAGGAGAAGATGTCCTGTCTTCCAGAACGTGTGGCCTGTTGCATCTTGATGAGACACAGCTGTTTGTGAACATGCATTTACTTTGTGTTCTGCACTGATCCTCAGGGCTTGGAGATTCCCATTTATATGTGACAGGATTGGGTTGGTAATGGCAAAAGCACGCCCCTAAATTCCTCTGGCCTTCCCAGTAGGATGCTGGATGGGACATTGTGGGTTTCGGAGCCCATCAGAAGTCCCGTTGCCGAGGTTTTATGGATGATCCACGTCTGGTGTTGCCAGCGGGCTGTGTGAAGCAGCCTCCCTGTCTCACAAGGAGGTCTGATGCCCAGCTGGTGGTTGGATTGTTGGAGTCCACATTAAAGTGCTCTCTACTCCTGCAAAAGTCCCTGTCCCCCTGCCTCTCACCCTGCCTATCTCCAGGGCCTTCTCTGCTGAGCTGCTCCTCAGCCTGTGTCGTTGCCAAGGCTGCTCCTTTCCCAGGACACAACTTTACATTTGTCACTTCTGATTTTTATGCGAGGTCCCGATGGCCTTTTCCTCCAGCCTGCCCCAGTGCCTCTTCATCGCAGCTCTGCCCTTGAACATGTTTGTCAGTGCCCCCAGCCTGGTGGTGCCTGCAGACTGGATGGCCCCTGCGATGCTCTGCCTGTCGCTGGCTGTCAGGTGGAGAATGACCCATTCGCAGCCGCCCCGACGTGAGCCATCCAGCCGTTTTTTCCCATCTAGCTCTCTGTGCACCCACACTGCAATGCCCTAATTATACAGCGAGAGAAGAGACAGGGGAAGGGCCCATCTGTCTTACCTCCCTGTGCCCTCTGGGATACCTGCAGCTTTTGCTACCCTTGTGTCAGAGTCTGGGCCACCTGTGCCTCTTCTGTCTCTCAGCAGTCTGCCTTGCAATGTGGGGTCGGAGAGCGGCCGGCACCACGGGCACCCTGCTCTCCTCCGTAGACATTTCCCTGTACGCAGCAGGAGAATCCTAAACTGCCGTACCAAATGTTTAGTTTCTGCTGCCTGTGTCTGCTTTCCCATGGGTTCATCAGGCCCAGCTGTTTGGAGTGATTGGTGCCAGCTGGGGGTAAGACCCTGCCTTAGCTGTGATGATTTCTTATCACCTGGCTGGTCACTGCCAGTGCCTCAGGGCTTGCTTTCCTTTTCCTCCCTGCTTTTCAGATGTCTCAAGGGCTCACTTAAGTATTTTCTTTCTCAGAAGCCCGGTACTCTGATGGGATTAACGCAGGTGTCACATGCTGGCAAGCTTGTGCTTTAAAACTCGGGGTTATTTTTTCAACTTTCATTTAATAAAAGCAGCTTTTCTAGTTGCCCTTACACCTGCTTAAAAAGCAGAAGTTCATGTGCTTGTGGAGGGCTTACCTTGCGCTGTGTCCGTCAGTGACGTGCTGAAGAAGCCAGCAGCCTCCTTCCAAGGAGCATCCAAGTGGTGTCCTGCTAACAGCACTGACTTCCCAGTTTTCTTTCCCAAACCTCACATTTCTGATGAGGAGCCTGTGCTCTCCGTGTCGAGATGGATCCGTCTCACCTGGAGAGTTCTGGAGGTTACTTACGCTGCCCTGTATGTGCCCAGGTGACCCGTGGGCCAGCCATCTCTCCATGGCCTTGCTTTGGCGAAGTGGTGTCAGTGTCTGAGTCGCTTCAGAATCACTCGCTGAGCATCTTCATGCCGGATGTTTCCAGTGTGCGCACCTGGAGCTTGGCCCCTGCCCTCTGCAGGCGCTCTGCTTCTGCAGCATCTCCGAGCTGAAGTGGCGTTGGTGGAGCAGTTTGCAGCCGGTGCATGTGTGGGAGACCTCAGGGGCCGTCTGCAGCAGGGATGCAGCTGCCTCAGCAGCGTCCGGAGCGCAGTTGTATGCGGGGGCCTGGCGATAAGCTGCAGTTCCCCACGCAGCCTTGTCCGTGTGCTGGCTATTGTGTACTCGCCTGTTCTGGACCCATCAGAGGCACTGACTTCTTCCTCTGAGGAGGGTCTGGGATGGCAGAGGGCTTGCTGTACCTTTCGTGTTCAGGCTCAGAAGGAGACAGTGGCAGAGATCAGCTTGAGCTCAGCGGGAAACGAATCCAGGTGTCAGCACCGGGGTGTTTCTAGCTCCCATCTGTGTTTACGTACGTGTGCTGGCACAGGTCAGCCCTCTCTCTTTCTGCATGCATTTTTCCATTCCTCCTTTCCCGGTGGTAGTGGAAGATATTTTACTGCCCCTGTGACTTGTCTTCTCTGGCAGAGGCTTCCCATCCTGGTCTGCCACGGGGTTGCTTTCCTTGGCCGCAGAGGTGCCTTCTCCCTCGTCCCCTCAGCAGCGATTCTGGTGTCCAGACAGTGCCCTCGGGGCTGACCCATCAGGTGCTCCGGTGCTGTTGTGCCTGACTGCTGCTTACGGTGCCAAAACAACGCAGGTTGCTGTAAAACACAGCTTGGGAGTATGGTGCAGCCATTTGTCTCCACGTGGTTTCTCCTCTGCTTTGGACACTGGAAAACCATTATAAAAGCGTGGTCTTGTACCGGTGTGGCTTTCACAGCCAACAAAGGTGGTTGTGAGAACCTACCAAACACTGAACTCAGCCCTGGAAGTTTTAATTACAGGGAATTCCAGTTCAATGGTGTAACTTGAAAAAGGCTCTCCTAATTTTTGTGCATAAGCAAATTATGAATCTGAGCAGGTGACTGGCATCAAGCTGAAACTAAACCTCTTTAAGCACAGACCCTGGTTTCTCTCCTGTTGAGCTTGCATGCCAATGGAGCTGTGGGATTGCTTGTGTTAGCTTATCTCAAGCTCTAATGTGGCTTTTAGAAGCACAGACAAGCTTCTTAATGAGCAGCAAATGTCGATTTTGCACAAATTTCTTTGTCTGCACGATGCTTGTAGTTCAGTTTCTCCATGTACAGGATTTTCATATGCTGAGCATAAAAATAGCATGAGTAGTTGCTTCAAATTTCTTCTCGTTTCACTGAAACTTAACAATCAGAGCCTCTTCTTATCTGTCAAAATGTTGTTTGTCCTTTTGATTGCTGCATTCTTGTTTGTTATTTTTTTTTTTCCCCCTTCCCCCAGGATAAATTCTTCTAATCAAGATTTTTTTGGGGGCTAAGTAATTATGTTATAGGTAAACAAGCTTCCTATTAGGAGTAGCACAGGCTTTGTTGATGTAGAGACCTTCTTCAGTGTGCTCAATCCCTTGTGCTAACAGCAGAGCTTCTCAGCTGCCAGGACCAACCTTGATCCTGAAGCTCAAGCACAAGCCGGGGGTTTTAAGGCAGCCTGGAGCTCCGCAGGGAACAAGAGCGTGGCCTCGCCTCCTTCGCCTGTAGTTCAGCCTCCCTGAGTTCACGTCAGACGTTCCCTGCGCTCCCCTCGTTCAGCCTCCGCCACCCGCTGGAGGACGCCGTGGGCAGGTGGGGCCGAGAAGGAACGAGAGAGGCCACCTCGTGCCCTTCGGCCCCCACCAGCGCCGGCTCTGCCTGAGCCTTTCGTGGCCCGTGTTCGTCCACTCTGCTCCCGAGATCCTGCTGAGCTGGACGTTGGCTGCAGTCTCTGTGCTTCGCTGTCCCCGCTGTCAGAAAGCCTTTTCTGGCACCCAACCTGAAGCTTGCTGATTGAATTTTAAGCCCATCACTCTCTCATGGTTATTGAGAGCAGATTATTTTTGTCCTTGCTGCAGCTGCCTTCTGTCTGCTTTTCTGGCCTCATCACCCCGTTCCCTCCTGATCCTCTCTTCTCTGGACCAAATATCCCAGAACATGCGGGTTTCCCTGCGGAGACCTTGAAAGCATATTCCAGCCATTAGTGTTGATTTGCTGTGGATTCTCTGTGTCTTTTATTTAACTCAGTTCCCCAGTGCAGCCTGTTCCCGCTGACACCCCACCGTGTCTGCGCAGAGCAGAGGGACTGCATCACACGTGTTAGAGGTGAGGCTGCTAATTGCGGATCCTGGTGTATTTTTCCTTTTCTTCCACAACGTGACTTCGCAGGCTCATGTTCAGGACGTGATCCTGCAGCCCTTGGGTGTTCAGCGGAGCTGCCACCTGCTGCCTCGTGGGCTGTCTGTGCCTGGCAGCACTGGCTTCCCGAGCAGACCCCAGGACACCCCCGCTGCTGGTGAGGCTGCTCAGGGCCTCGCCCTGTCGGCCTGGGGGAGTTCCCAGGCCTGGAGCACACCCCCCCCTCTGGGACGTGTCCCCGTGCTCAGCCTTTCTCCCTCTGAAGAGTCCTGTCCTTGTGCCCAGACAAGATTTCCCCCATTGCACCTTGTGCCCGTTGCCTCTTGTTCTTTCTCTGTGCACCTCAGTCTGGCTCCATCTTCTGTAACCCTTGTGCGTAAATAGTGATTATCCTTGTCTCTGCTGACTGAAATTATGCTTCCCTTTCCTCCACACGTCTCTTGAGTTTCCACCAGCCATTTCAGCGCTAACCCTCTAAGGAGTCTGCGCCTCCCTCCAGGCTGGTCTCACCTCTGATTTTAAGAGGCACGCTCTGCCCTCCATCATCCAGGTTGCTCATGGAAAACTGAGTACTACTGGACCTGGATCAGGGTCCCGTGAAACCCTTTTAGCGTATGTTTTGGTTTGGAAGTGAGCCATGAATTATTTTTTTGGTTGGTTTTTCATCTGCTTGGCAGGAGTTCCACCTAGACTTCATTTCTGTAGCTTCTCAGAATGTCACATAGGACTGTCAGTGTTTTTGCAGCAGACAGCTAGATGCTATCTTTAGTTTCTGTGCTCTTCACAGGGCCTGGCCTGCTACCTTGTAGACATAACCAGAATCCCTTAATTTGGGTTTGCTCTTTGCAAATTGCTGTGGCTGATCTTCTCTGTTTACAAATTCTCTGCTTCACCCAGCGTGGTTCTGGAGAAGAAAATGAAGTTGCCTTGTCCCTGGTGCCCTGTTCCTAGTCAGAGCTGGTGGTAATGCCTTTCCTTCTGCAGGCACCTGAGTACCTTCAGGGCTTACTGCAGTTAACCGCTGACACCGGAGAGGGACACCCAGCAGGGTCCTGGCAGCGTGACTCACTCGTGGTCTGCAGACCTCTGGTGATTTGCAGGAAGGTGAAGGCGTTCCCAGACAGATCGCAAAAACGGGCACGAAGGCGAATCGTGCCCCAAATGCTGTGTGCCGGCTGCATCAGGCTCAACTGACTGGCCCGTTTGGTCGCAGCTGGCTGTGATCATGCAGCAACTGCAGAGCAGAAAGCTGAAGCAAAAAGCCAGCGAGCCCCCGGCGATGCTGAAGCTTCCCTCCCCGCTGGTTTGCTGCTGCGCTCGAGCCGCTCGGGCAGAGTGTGTCTCTCTGCTTTGCACACCTTGCTCGTTATCTCTCATCTCACAACTCGACCTTTCTCATCTCTTCTGCATCTGTCGCGCGCATAATTGCGACCAGTGCTGCTTTGAATGGGTTGCCTTAAAGCCTTAAAGGTTTACGCTTTGATGTGAACTTAACGTGTCATTTGCATCAGCTTTTAGTACAATACAAACAGGTTGTTAGATGTATTCTCTTCAAAGATTTGTATCTCGCTGCTTTAAAATAGACATCACGGTCTGAACTCTGCAATTTGCAGGCATGTTGCCCAGGCAACAGAATTTTCTCAAATGGAGTGATTTTGTTAAAGAATGTCTTCAGTCAGCTGTGATTTTCCTAATTTCACTGAAATTTCAGCTGGCAGCGTTTGCATTTCTGGCTAACTAATGACATCATATCTTGTGACGTTGCAGGAAACAATGCATCTCGTTCTGCTTGTGTAGATTGCCAGTGCCGGTGTTAAGCGTGCTTGGAAGGAGATGACGAGGGCTCATCTTACAGCTGGGCTGTAAGCTGCCATTGTTCGCCAACACGCGTAGCCCACAGGAGCAACATCTGCTGTTTGTCGTGCTTTAAAGAGTGAGCGCTACCGCCAAAAATTTTAGCTGAAGTGAGGACGTCTATAACATGATTTTTATTAATAAGCTCCATATTTTTCTTGTCGTCACTACAACAATAACCTTGTTCTCCTCCATCTGTTCGCTCCTGTCATGTGTTCGGATTGTAAGGGCTGTGGGTTTTGTCACTATGTGCAGAGCCTGCTGATTTTGATCTCTTGCTCTACTGTAGTAGAAATTAAAATAATTTATGGAGGTGTGGAGCTCCGGTTGGCACTCGGAGTGGTTATTCAACCTGTTATGTATTAAAAACGCAACGCAGCTTCCTCAAACTTGCTGCATTTGCTCTCTGAGTGGGAAAATGTAATTTTTTTGTACGTTTAAAAGCATCTTTTGTTAAAAGTTAACATAACTGATAAAAATTTGAGACCTTTGAGAAATTTATGGTATGTGCTCAGGGCGTTTGTCCTTAATGATAGCACAGTAACCCAACTTCTTTTAACCTTTCTAATACTCAAAATTAATTAAACTTCCTCATACTCCAGATTTCAGAAGCATGGTTTGCAACAGAAATAAACTGTTAGTGGCTGCGGTGCCCAGTTCTTCCCTTCAGAGTGGTGGTGTTTCCACATGGGAGGCTGGCACTCTCATTTTTCTTAATCCTTGTGTCTCTTTTGGCCTGTTGGCAATCACGGGTAGCTTTAATCCTAATTTAATCCTCCCATCATTGCCTCCTCTGTGTGGAGCAGCAATTGGAAAGCCGTGCATTTGGACTCCTTCCCCACAGCGGAGCACCTGTACGCAGGGATCGCATCTCCGTTGACTTTATCTCCTTATTCCTCCCTTTATCTTAAGGGCTTTCGTAGCTGCTGGGTCACTTTGGGTCCATCAGGAGGATCTGACCCACCCCTGGGGTCAGGCTGCCCAGGGCCCCCCCAGCCTGGCCTGCAGCACCCCCAGGGACGGGGCACCCCCAGCTGCTCTGGGCAGCCTGGGCCAGGGCCTCCCCGCCCCTGGGTGCAGGATTCCCTCCTCCCCCTGACCCCAACCTCCCCTCTCTCAGCCCCAAGCAGTTCTGTTGTCCCATCACTATCAGACCATGTAAGAAGTCACTCCCTCCTGTTTTTAAGCCCCCTTTAGGTACTGGAAGGCAGCTGTGAGGTCTCCATGGAGCCTTTTTTTTTTTTTTTCTTTTTTCCTGAGCTGAATAAACCCGGCTTCTTCAGCCTTTCCTTGTAGGAGAGGTGCTCCAGCCCAAGTCCTTCTTTACCGTGGCCACTAGGAGTGCCCCGGTGCCTTAGCACAGGTCCTGCTGCTGCCACAGGTTGCTCCTGGCTGAGCTGATGTGCTCTGGGTGACACTTCCAATTGGTCCTTGTGGCTGTGGAGCTCTATCCTGAGGAAGTTTTCCCTTTTGTGTCCTTCTTTATAGAATCACAGAACAGTTTGGGCTGGATGGGACCCCTCAAGGCCATCTGCTCCCTGCGGGGCACAGGGCCACCCCCAGCTGGGGCAGGGTGCTCAGAGCCCCCCAGCCTGACCCTGGCTGTCCCCAGGGCCGGGGCAGCCGCCGCCTCTCTGCCTCCCTGTGCCAGCGCCTCCCTGCCCTCAGCCCCAAGAACTTTCTCCTTCTCTCCAGGCTCAAAGCTTCCTGAGTCCGTTCCTCCTGCAGCAGTGCGCTGTGCCCCTTGCTCTGCCCGCTGCCCTCTGGCAAACGCTGGGTTTTGGCTCCCGCTCTGCTGCAGCCGTGGCTGCTCTCATCCCACCGCCCTTTGTGTCTGCAGCCTCACTGCAGTCAGCGCCTTTGGCCGGGTGGTCACCGCTAGCGCAGGGTGCGTGGGGGTGAAGAACCCGAGCAAAGCCTCTGAGTGACGCCGCATGGGTGATATCCCTACAACAGCAAATGCATTTCCAGCAGGGTGGACTATACACAACAAACAACATGTAACCAATATATACCAGACCCGATCTAAATACACTGTCATGGGGAAGGTGAATGTGCTGTATCACGTGTTCTTGCACACTGTTGTCTCAAATCGAGGCCCAGGTGCCACTTTTTCTGGCTGCCCTGGGTTGGCATCAGTCCTGGAACCGTTCCTCGCATCTGCTTCTCAGCCGCCCGCTAAGGGACCTCTACATGCAAAGCTGCTTTACTCAGTGCTTGCCTGTGCTGAGAAAATCAGAGTTTTTCTTAGTTTTTAATCTTTGTTTTCCAAGTAAGCGTATTGTTTTTGTCCTTCCAGCAGTGGATTGCTAGGACAACGGATTGCCATCCTTTTCCTGGTACTGTTTTAAGATCTAAGGTGAACCAACCCGGTTCCTTCAGTATTTCCTCAGCCTTCATGGTTTCCAGGTCCCTTTTCTCGCTCACTGCTTTCCATTTGTTTACCTTCTTCTTAAAGACCCTGTCCCCTGACTGAACACTTCAGTCCAGGTGGGTCACTGCCAGCTTGTAATGCCTCGTGGCGTTAAATTTGCCTGTGCAATATCACCATTTTCTTGGACTGCGTTTGATTTGAGGTTCCTGATATTGCCACACGTTATTTTCTGCTTTATGCTGCCTGCCCAGTTACTCTCTGCCTCGTATTCATGTGCTTGTTTTCTGCATTCGAGGTGTAACAGTTTACGCTAGATCTGAATTTCATCTTTCTGACTTCAGATGTAGTTGCTTCTCTCAGCCAGGCTCATAAACCTGTCAATCAAACTTTATGTATTACCTGTTTTTCTTTTAACAAGATTTTTCCTAAAACTAAGGATATTATCAGTAAAACAAGTATAATCTAATTGGAGTCTGGGGCGTCAGAATTAGCATGAGGTGTACAGGAGAAAATAACGTAGAAAAGCGTTCTAAATGCTAAATACGCGTTAGTATTCTTCACGTGCCGTACGCGGTCTCTGTGCAGGTTTCAGAAAACAGCGTGGATGCTGTGAGGGTAGGTAATGCTCCTTATGCTATACCATCTATAAAACATGGTGATGTTTCTGGAAGCATCCTGAGCAGCAAGGAAGCTGGTCAGGTGAGAAGAAGGTGCAGGAATAGATGGGAATGATAGGAATCTGAACCCAAAAAGGGGCAAAAAATGCCACAGCATAGCAAAGAGGACGGAAAAGATGTGAAGCACCACTGCCCAAAATACGAGGATGGGTTCTGGCTTCCTCCCTGCACAAGAAACAGGATGAAACTTGAGGAAGGCAGGTGAGGGAGAGGAAGGGGGGTTGTTCTTAACCACGTTGCCTTTGCGTTTCTTTAGGGTGAAATGGGGGAGCGCGCTCTGCTTCTGTCAGAGTTTCTCTCCGCGCTCGGTCGGTGCCTGCAGGCGGAGCAGCCGATTCGGACGGGGGCCCGGGGCCAGCGCCGTGCCAGCCCGGTGCCCTGCGCTCTCACCCCCAGGTGACTGATGCCAGGCAGCTTGGGCTCTGGTTTCTGTGGTCAATGCTTTTGACAATTTTACGTGTTTGAAAGCGCTGCTGGTCCTCCTGTTCCCGGGAATTTCTCTAATTTTCCAGGGCCCGGTATTTTAGCGAACATGAACATTTCCACTAGTTTTTTCCAAGGCTTTCTGTAACTTATTAGGACTTGTCTGTTTGGGTATTGATTATGTTTAGCAAGCGCTGTTTGCCTGCCTTCTTTGTTGTAAGCCGCAAGTTTCTGCTCCACGTGTAATTGGGCAGTGCACCCCCTGTTCCTACCAGCCACCTGCCTCGTTGCCTTTCCTGCACTGCTGCCTTCAGCCGTATCAGCTGCATCTGTGGTGGTCCGAGCGCTGCCCTGTGGTTTCTCTGCCGTGTGGCAGACTGACCACGTTTTCTCCTGGGGGATCGCTGGCCTATTCAGCTTCTGCTGTCAGTCACAGTACAGCTCAACCCCGGGCTTCCCATTGCTGGAGTATCAGACTGCAGACCGTGAGGAGGTTCTCTGATGAGTGGTTTTCTGTCATTGTGTCACAAACTGAAAGCTGCTGTTTCTGAGAGGCCGAGCACTGGTCAAGGAGCGTGCCTCTGCCAAGTGGACGTGCACCCCAGGCTCGCTGCCCTGTGTGGGACGTGCGTCCCCGCCCCGCGTGCCCGTGTGTTGCTGCAGGCACACGGCAGGGTGCTCACCAGGCAGCAGCTCTCATTTGCCTGATGATCTTCTGTTTTTTAAAAACTTATCTTCTCTCTCTAGGCTTTCTTCTTAACCTCATTTTATTTAATTTATTTTCTCTCTCTTTTCATTTGAAGTTTGTCTTACAGAAATTGATCAGGTTTCTGGCCTCCTGGCTTCCTCCCACTCCTCCTCCAGTCTTCAGTGTGAGACTGATCTAATTCTGAGTCAGATGCCATCTCAGCTTCGATTACCCAGATGATGTTGCTGACTTGAAATCTTCCCTGGCCCGCAGCAGTCATGCTCCAGTCTCAGATGTCACACGAAAGCCTTTGCTCGGCACACGGAGCCAGGTTCCCTGTCCCTTCGGGCTGTCTGACAGCTCTCGGGGGGTCCGTCAGACCCATCTAACTGGTGGTGAGGGCTGTTCTGGCCCCAGATCTGTGCTGCTCTGGCCCTTGGAGCATCCTCCAGGGCTGACTGATCCAGAGGCCAGACGGTGACTAACTCTGCCAAGAGTCCCTGTCCTCCTTGTGCCACCTGCTCTAGATAGCACCATCCATCATGACCCCACCTGCACAAGACAGCTGAGAAACATACTCATCGATTTCTGTCCTCTCCGCTCTGCCTGAGGTGCTCTTTTCACAGAACAGCTGAGGCTGGCAGGGACCTCTGGGTCTGTGTGGTCCAACCCTGCTCAAGCAGGGTCATCCAGAGCTGCTTGCCCAGGCCCACGTCCCAACGGCTCTTGAATATTTCCAAGGATGGAGACTCGCAGCCTCTCTGAGCGAAATGTGCCAGTGCTTGGTCATCCTCACAGTAAAAAAAAAAAAAAAAAAAAAAAAAAAAAAAAAAAGTATTTTCTGATGTTCCAAGGGAACCTGCTGCGTTTCAGGTGCTGCCCATGCCTCTTGTCCTGTCACTGAAATGAGCCCGGCTGCTTTTCCCAGGCTCCGACCACCTGTGGACCTTGCATTCAGCCTTTTGTGATCTGATCCCTGAAGGCATGCTGCATGGCGCTGGGGGGTTTCCGTGCAGGCGCCATATAGCTCTGGCCAAATCAGTTGTTGTTCTCTCGCCGAATCTTGCTCTGAGCCTTCAGGAGATGCCACCAACCCCGCTTTGGTCTGTGTGGAAAGTCAAAGCTCGCTCTGGAGCCTTTCTGCATCACAGCCAGTTTAGGGATGTCCTGGAGGTCACAGCATCCCGTTTGTCGGCTGCAGAACTGCCCAGCGCCCTGCTGCCACGGCCTGCTGGAGGCTCTGGAAGGCTGTAGAGGAGGTGACGCCCTGTGCTGGGGCTGCTGGTGGTGCTCGCCCCAGGACTGGCTGGATAACGCTCCGCAGCCTGTGCGGATGGTTACACCCCTCCTGGCAGAGGCAAGATTCCCTCCTCTGCAGCTCGCGTTTCTTCTCCTCCAGCTCAAAGTCTTCCTCAGCACAAGGATGCCAAGCTGCTTCTTTCAGCTTCCCAGGAGCATGTGGAGTTCTGATCTCCTGCTCCTCCTGATGGAAGAGATCACAGGGTTATCTGTCCCTCTTTAGGATAGATTTGTGATGCCTTTTGTTGGGAGAATCGTCTTGTTTTTCCAGTAGCTCCGTATGCCTCATCTGGAGCTACTGTGGAGGTTCTCTGTCTCTTAGGCTAGAGCTGAATGATTGCAGCGTTGGAATTTTTTTTCTGTTTCTGAAATGCGTTTGCCTGTACCCTCCATCTGATGCAAGTCAGCAGATACTCCTTGTAGGTTAGTGGCAGAATGTTGGTCTGCTGCCTGGATAACGCACCTCTTCTCAATCAAGGCCTGTGTGTGGTCCACAGAAAAAAANGGTCCAAAAAAAAAAAAAAAAAAAAAAAAAATACTCATTTGCTGTACAGACCACGGCCTGCGTGTTGGGTGTTTCCAGCACGTTGGCCTGCAGGCACAGGGGCTGTTTGAGATGCGTCTGTCGCAGATCAGCTGTGCAGCTCGTGCACAGGAGGTCTGTCTGCTGCTTCCAGGAGGTGTTTGCTCTACAGAGCAGTCACACGGTGCCCGACCCCAGTGACACTTCCTGAAAGCATCACACTAGCTGCGTCTGTGCCGTGCAATGGCAGCACACGTTGCTGTGAGCGCATCGAGAGCTTCTGCTTGTATGGCAGTCCAGATGGAACTGCCGTATGCGAGCAGCGGGATCGGCCCAGGAGGACTGCCAGGCTTCTGGGAACCTAGAACAAACACAGAACGTGCCTGAGGGCTGCCTGGCCGGTGAAAGGAGACAGCTTTGTTCGAAGTCCGGATGTATTTCCTCAGGTAGCACCGCTATAAATTGTGGTGATTGAAAACAGTCACTTAGCTCTCCGTTACATGGGAGAGATGGAAAACCACCAGCAGTGGGAAGCCCCGGTAACTGGAGAGGCTTTAGGGAAGGTGGTATAGAAATAGCTGACATCACCACGTCTGGCTTTGTTCCAGAATGCTCCTCGGGGGCTGAGGCGAGCTGGGCATCCTGGAAGTGCTGTGGCACCAAGCTGGCTGCCTGCAGCCCGGCTGAGAGGCGCTTGGCTGTCCTTTGCCGCAGCGCGTCCCCTCCCTGCTCGCCCCACAGCGCTGCTGGTTGCTTCCTGCTCGCCCCATCGCTGCTGCTGCACCTTCGCCTGCCTCCCTCCTGGCTCTGCTCCTGCCTTGTCGTTGCTGCCTTTGCCCCCGGTGGCTGTCAGTACGGGTTTTGCACACCTTGGCTGAAGTTTTGGGCTTCTCTAATTGTTGCAGCTTGCAGCTGAGAAACACCTCTAAGAATCCCGTGCGCTTTAATGCGGAGTATAGGGAAGTTTGATCCAGAAAAAATCTTTTGCAGCTTCTCCCCAAGAGGTTCCAGCAAGTGGGGGTGTGTCTTCTTCAGGTACAAAAACATTTTCAGAGCTGTGCGTTCTGGCACCTACTGAGTGCAGTTCTGTGCTTCATCCTCACAACTTCCTTCGAAGGTATCATCAAAAAACGTGACCTCTTACCACTGAAATTTGCCTTCCTCTCTTTTGCTTCCCACTTCGTCGTCTTCCTTATCAGTTTTTGTGTCAACTGGAGGTTCCCTCGAATCAGATGCCTTTGGCTAGGACTCTGACTCATGGCTCGGTGATGTTTTGCTGCTCCTCTGTCTCCCAGCGCACCGCTTCCCTTCTGAGACCTTTACCATACGCAGTGGCAGCAGCCTGTGTTGGCTTCATGTGTCGCAGGGCCTGTCACTTCCTCAGCAGAGGGAAATGATGCTTTGAGGTGGATGCTTCCAGGGATAAGGTTGATCCGCTGTGGACGTCTCAGTGCTCGTACTGGTGAGCACAGATTCAATGTGAGTCTGCTTGCTGTTGTATTGTCATTGCACCTGGAAAGGGGCTTTACTTTTTGTTATTATTTCTTCTACTCTTCAGGATAGCTGTTCTTCACTCTTCCCTTGTAAAACACCCTGCTGCAGGCTGGAGCCTTCCGCGGGTCCTGGCCGTGGAGGCAGCCTGGGACTGGCCAACCGCACGCCCCATGCTGAGTCGGGGGCGTTAGTGGGCAACCGGGCGGTGAGCGCTCTTCCTCCAGCGCTGCTGAGTAGACAGATACTGGATTGGTACAAGGATCCCCCTGATCCTTGTGAAATCTGTTTGGCTGAGTTTCCTGTCTCTGTCCTGCAGCTCCTCCTCCCTCAGAAAAGCCGCAGGACCCGGAGCTGCTTCTCGCTGGCCGGGGCGCGCGCAGGACGTGGTCATTTGAGCCCTGCGAAGCCGCAGCCAAGGTGGCAACGCAGTGAGGGAAATCCTCCCATCTCCTTTGCGTGCTCCAAGTTGGATTGCAAAATGCCAGCAGCAGGCAAATCCTAGGGATTTGCGTGAGATCGCGCTCGCAGCAGGTTCTCGTGCAGCGTGTTGCTTCTCGCCTTCCTGGAAGCCGCGGTGCTTCTGTCTCCTGCGTGCAGGGGGCTGCTGTCGGCTGCCAGCCATGGGGCAGCGCAGGGGCAGGGGCTGCTCGTGCAGCAGCGCATACAGATGCTGCAAATTCACGTGTCTGGAGTGCATCTGATGAAACTCAATGTTTGCGCTTTGAATTTGGGTTGTTGGGTTTGGGACGACGTGGTAATTGTTTGTCTGAAGAACGCTGAAGTTAGAATGCTTTTCCTAAATTCTCCTGTCGGGTGTCTTGTTGGTCCTGGTATCTTAGCATCAGATGTCCCCAGATTCAGGTCATTTGTCCTTCGGTTCAAAAGCTTTTGTTGCCTGTTTAGAGAATGTGTCCGGTGGGACAGTGGACCCTTGTCTATGTGTATATACAGAGAGAGAGATTGCAACTGGAAGCAAGCCTGGGAGAAAACAGACCCTTACTCGTTTTCTCTGTTACTGTGGGCTAATTCTGAGGCTGCAGCAGGAAGGTTCCTTTCTCCCAGCCATCACTGAACTCTTCCAGTTCTGGCTGAGGAGGTGGAGCACGAATTCCAGGCCTCAGGAAAGCAAAGAAAAATAATATAAACATTGTTGAGCTGAGGATAGTAAGACTATTTCTGCTGATAAAGGATCATAGTAGAGAGGTGTACGTGCTGTACTGAGTCACCGGTTAAAAATATCCCTCTGTCACAAGTTAGTGGTAAAATGCAAATCAGCCTCGTATTTCTGAAAGCTGCTCTTGTGGGAGGGCAGGAAAACGCTCTGCAGGCAGCTGGAGCCGCCGGTGCTCTCCTGCCTGATGGAACTGTTGGTCTCCAGCACCAGTCCTAAGCCAAAACAAAATCCACAGCGGAGCCCCAGCCCGTGCGTGCTTACGGGAGTTCCAAGGCTCTGAGCAGCCACGCTTGTTCCTGCTGGGAACCCACCTGCCCCAGCTGCTTCTCGCTCCCCGCCAGCTGCGGGTGCTGCACGGTCCTGGGGGCTGGAGGTGCTGCAGGGGGCAGAGGGGGCAGCAGGGCACAGGGCGGCTGCACCACATGTGGGGCTCGAGCGGTCCTGTCCGGAGCAGTTCCTCCAGCTTGATGTTCTGAGGACCAGCAGTGGATGGTTGTGTTCCCTCACCCATCTCGCTTAGGTTCTTTCACCTTTTAGAATATTTTTGGACCTAGTTGTGAAAAAATTGGGTTGTTCTGTGATGCCGCGCTGTGTTCCCTCCATCCACCCAAATACACAGGAAATCAACACAGAGCTCATGTAATGTCCCCACTCTTTTGGCTGGGTGCTTGCTTCAGGAGAGCAGCGCTTTGGTCTCTTCCCTCTCACCCGTGCACTAAGCTGCCTTCCTGAGGACTGCTGCTGTTCTGCAGCTGCGCAGGACAGAGCATCTCTGGAAGTGGTTCCCGAGCAGGGCAGATGGGTTCAGTCCGTGGCAGATCCAGATTTGATTTCCCCTCTTCCCTTGATCCGTGGAGTCCTTTAGGATTCTTCATATGGAGAAAAGCTACAGATGGGTGGTGGCCCAAGCAGTACGCAGGGTTGGTGTGAAGCGTTGTGTGTTTCCTTGGGGCAGCAGCTGAGTGGAGCTGGTTCCTCGGCCAGCGCAGCCCAGAGCGAGCAGGATTTGGTCCTGTGGGGTGTGCAGGGGGCTGGGCTGCTGTCAGCTGCCCTCCATCAGCTAGCTGTGGTTCACTGAAAAGCCTGAGAATGTCTTGTAGGTACTGACAAGACTCACAGTTAATTCCTGGCTGGAGTCAGGCATAGGGCCGCCGAGCCGCGAGGAGGTGGGGACGGATATCGGCGAGCTGTTCGCCACCCTCTCAGCGCAGAAGCCATCGACATACGTTCTCCCCGCGGTGCTGGGAGTGTGTTTGCACCTTGGGGTTACCGACGGGGTGAGCTGAGGCAGAACAAATGTTGGCTCTGCGTCCCTCGGGGAAGCAGCTGTTGTCAGTCCATATGGCGTGGTCTGTGCAAGCAGGCACAGGGTCGGTGCTGGTCAGAGCTGCTCAACTGTCTTCCCTCCCTCTCTTTTCAGGTGGCCATAATTGCAGGAAATTTTGAGTTGGCTGAAATCATCAAAACCCACAAAGAGTCCGATGTTGGTGAGTTGGATTTTTTTTTCTTCCTCCATTTCTAATCTTAGTGCAGCGTGCAGGGCTGTTTCAGGGTGGATGTGTTAACTGGCGGCTTCCTGGCGCTGCCTGCAGCCGTCGGTGATGCTGCAGCCTGCAGCCAGTTCTGGGTCTGGGGAGCAGCAGGATACGTTCCCTTTCCTTCTGGGGCCATCCATACTCAGTTTATTTATTCAGTACAGTGTTGTTTCTGTTTGTTTGTTGATTGCCAAGCTAAAGAACTAGCCAAACCTCTAGTCTGCAGCGGCTCTGAGAAGCTCATTGTAAAACCCCTTTCCTTTGCTGGCTCTGCGCTCCTGAGGCCATTTCAGACCGGAGATCCCCTCCTGCTGAGGCTATTAGCTGGACTTGGTGCAGGGAGGAGACGCGTCCTCTCACGAGGTTACGGAGCCGCCCCACAACTAAGCTTCTATAGGCGAAGTGGCACCCGTTCTGGTCTGACTTGCTTCTTTGTGGAGGAATACTTCTGGGTTTCCTGCTCAGCCTTTTTCCTTGCAGCACCTCTTTGGTCCTTCTGCGGTGTAGGCGTTGTCACGTGATATGCTACATGTCACGTAAAACTGAGCTTTGGGCTAGGTATGAAACCATTCCACCTGCTGAGTGTTCCTGAATTGCTCTGGGAAGTTTGGTTCAGAGCTCTCCAGAGCAATGCAAGGACCAATGCAAAGAGTTGATTCTCAGGGCACGTGCCTCCCCAGAAGGTGCCCAGTCATCAGGTCACACCCTGATTTTGGCCGGGATAGAGTTAATTTTCCTCATTGTAGCTAGTGAGGGGCTGGAGGTGTGCAAGCCTGGGAGGTGACACAGCCAGGGGCCCAAAGGCACACTGCACACCGTGTGATGTCATCCTCAGTAGGAACAGCTGGGGGTAAAGGAGGAGGAAGGAGGGATGTTTGGAGAGATGGCGTTTGTCTTCCCAACCTTCTGCTCACCCGTTAAACTTTATCGCAGTCCCTGAGTTTCCTCACTTCTACCTTTCTGATTCTCTCCCCAGTCCTGCCTGGGGAGGGTGAGTCAGTGGCTGTGTGGTGCCGAGCTGCCTGCTGGGCTTGACTCACAACAGGTCAGCAAGTGGAAAAGTCTCGTGGAGCCTGGAACAGCCTTCAGGCGTTGGGCTCGGTTCCTGGAAGCGGCTGAATCTAGGAACCCGCGCCCTAGCTCATCCTGCTGTCACTGCCTTTCTCACTGACAGCTACAGGCAGGTGCTGAGGGCTTGTGAGAAGAGTCAGGATGTGGGGAAAAGCCTAAAATTTCCTTATAACTGCGTTAGCGAACAGCGCTCACAGTTAGCCCACCCTGTTCATTCAAGGGAAAAGAGACTGTGGTGGGAGGGGTTGGACTAGATGGCCTCCGCAGGTCCCTCCCAGCCTCAGTCCTGCTGTGATTGGATCTGTATGCAACTGAATGGCTTGATTATTTCTACTGAAAAAGCGTAAGGAAAAATGGCACGAGAGCATGTTGGGTGAGAATGAATTGCTCGTGTCTGAGGTAGGGCTGTTTGGGTAAAATAGGTCAGATAACAGTTGCAAACTAATCGTACATGAACCAGCAGGGCCAGATGGCATCCACCTGGGGTCAATGGAGCTAGCAGATGAACTTCCCAAGCAAGGAGAAATTGTTTTTTGGAGTTCATTAAGAACCAAGAAGTGCAAGTGTCTGGCTGAAGGAGAGCAGGCTGGCGTTATTTGGGACAGGGAAGGGGTCAGGGTTTGGCAGTCGGGCTGTTTCCATTCCTTTCCTCTGACAGTTCTGTCACGAGAGCTGCAGAAATACTGAAACAATCTGTTAGGAGAGGGCAGCAGAATGCAGCGTTGGAAGTGAGAGTTCTTGCAGAAATCGGCAAGATCTCTCACAGCCAGACAAGGGCTGCCTGATACTGGGAAGCATTGGTGGCCCCCACCGTCAGAAACATGCAGAGGGGTCCTGCTGTGCTCAGGCTCTGGAAGGGAGGGTGGTTAGCAACAGCTTTCCGTCCTTCTGCATGGCAGCCCTTGGATGTAGCTGTGCCTCCTGGCTCCTGGAGCTCTCATCAGGGCTCAGTTTGGATCCAGAGCTCGCTCTGACAGGGAGCTGGCTCGCTGTGCTTTGCTTCCCGACGTACTGCAGGCCTGGGGGGTGTGGGCTGAATTTCTGGTGAAATAACCCAGAAACTGTGCTCCAGAAACACACCTGGTGTGCCCTGGCTGTTCACAGGTGTTCTGCTTGCGGGTTTAGCTAGGGTAATTAGGGCTTGAAGATGCCCCGAAACACGTGCGCACGGGGTGGGTGCTGGGTGCTGGGTGGGCAGTGCCCGCCCTTGACGGCCCACGGGGCTGCAGGACCTGCCGTGCAGCTTCCTGTGCTCCCACAGCTTCCTGTGCACAGGTCTCTGTGCCCTCAGTCAGGGCAGGCACTGAGAGCTGCTTATTCCCTCAGTTCCATCGTGGCCACCAGCACCGAAGTCAGAGTGGAAGGCTGCAGGTCTGGGGAGGGAGAATGCGTTCTTACAGGTGGAAACCATTTGCAGATACCACGGAATCGAGCTGTTCCATCTTGTCCTTTGTCTCTCGTGATCCTCATGTTTTATGGCTCTGCAGACAGAACGCCATGCATAACAAATGCAGTCTTTTCTCTCCTCAACCCAGGAGGGTGGATCGTGAGGACCTGTTATGGGGTCATCACCGGCCCTCTGTGTGCCTGGAGCAGCGCGGTGTTGGTCGGTGTTGGTCTGCTGCTGCCCCTATGGGAGTGGTTTCTTTGGCACAGCAAGGGCAGCCCTATCCCTCCTCCTGAGCAGCAGGTCTCCTCGGACAGCTGCAGAGCCTGCTGTCTGACCAGAGAGAAAAAAAAGCAGGGGGTGGCAGTGGGACAAGGCTGCTACAGGAACAGCAGGACCTGGGTGGTGGGGAGCCTTGGGGCCCCCTGGAGCACGGCCATCAGCCTCCTGGCGAGTCCATCTCATAGAATTATCCAAGTTAGAAGGGGCCTTTCAAGGCCATCTAGTCCAGCTGCCCTGCAGGGCACAGGGACAGCTACAGCTGGGTCAGGGTGCTCAGAGCCCTGTCCAGCCTGACCTTGAAGGTCTCCAGGGACGGGGCATCCACCACCGCTCTGGGCACCCTGTGCCAGTGCTTCACCACTCTTAGTGTAAAAAACTTTTTCCCTTAGATCCGGTCTAAATCTCCCCTCTTTCAATGTGAAACCATTCCCCCCAGTCCTATCACAACAGATCCCCCTAAAGAGTCTGTCCCCTTCTTCCCTGTAGCCCCCCTTTAGATGTTGAAAGGCTGCTGTCAGGTCTCCCTGGAGCCTTCTCCTCCCCGGGCTGCACAGCCCCAGCTCTCTCAGCCTGGCCCCGCAGGGAGGTGTTCCATCCCTTGGACCATCTCCGTGCCCCCTCTGGACACGCTCTAACAGCCCCACGTCCCTGCTGTGCTGAGCGCTCCCCGTCGGGACGCAGGGCTCCAGGTGGAGTCTCCCCAGTGCAGAGCAGAGGGGCAGGATGCCCTCCCTGCCCCGCTGCCCACGCTGCCCTGGGTGCAGCCCGGGGTGCCGTTGGCTTTCCGGGCTGCAGGGCACGCTGCGGTTCAGGTCCAGCTGCCACCCACCAGTACCCCCAGTCCCTTTGGGCAGGGCTCTGCTCCATCCTTGCATCCCCAGCTCGCGCTGATGGCGGGGGTTGCCGCGCCCCAGGTGCCAGCCCTTGCATTTGGCTTCGCTGAAGCCCATGAGGTTCTCCTGGGCCCTCTGCTCCAGCCCGTCCAGGTCCCTCCGGATGGCATCCCGTCCCCAGGCGTGTCACCACACAGCTTGGTGTCATCCACGAACCTGCCGTCCTGTTGGCGTTCAGGTCTGAAACCTGCTGAACTCAGCACGGATCAGCCACGTGCGTAACGCAGAGAAATCAGGCGTGCACCGCATCACCTGTTTTCCACGAAGACCTTTGCGGTGGTGTTAATTGCACAGCATTTTTTATCAGTTGCATTCCTTGTCAGCTGCTCAGTAATTTTCATGATCCATCTTTCTGGGAAGTTTTCTTAGCCTGCAAGTTTTAAAGTGTTTGTTTCAGCTAATGAGTAGCTGTCTGCGCTTTGTCATCATGATGTGATACAAGTGCCTCTCCCTGCTTCTTTTAGAACACGCTTCTGCATCTACAAAACAACCCAAAGGCTTGTAAAAATGTTCCTCCATTCTACAAGCCACTTGTTTTTCATTAATGTTTTAGCTCCCCTTATCAATTGTGAGTGTATTGCAACTCCGTATTGATTTCAATTATTTTCCATAATTGGAGGATAAACAGATCCTGCGGTACCAATTGATGTCTTTGGTTTGCCACTTTCGTCCAGCCGATTATTTAACCCTAGCCGTTTTATTTCATAGTTGAGAGTGCTCATTTTTTTGAACTCCTGGTTTTTATTCATATTTGCTCTCCCTACACAAAAGTAGACCTGGAGGAGATAATAGAACGCCAGTTCAGTACTGAGGAATTAGTCTTCAGCATTACGTGTACGTGAGACTGGTTTGGGGCTGTATTCCCTTTTCTTCTGCTGGATCCAATCAGGTCATGATTCATGGTCACTAAGCAACCACCACCTTCGAGTCACAGGAATTAATTCATCACCAGCCATAATGAGACCCAAACCAGTTGCCCTATATTACGTAAAACCCCTTTTTGTCGGGAATTGTGACCTGTGTGAGATCACCAGACTGAAGCGCACCGTACCAGCTGCTTTCTTTGGGTGCACCGACAGGAGCAGGGGAATACCTCGTCCCCTCTGCTCTGGCTCTGCAGCCTCCGTGACCCGCAGTGGCCGTGCTTTTGGGATGTGTCAGCCTCCTGGAGATCCTACAGCCCTGCCTCCCTGCTGGCCCTGCCCCGGGGTGTTGCTGGTGCAGGGCCTTCCTCTCTCCTGCTGCCCTGGGACAGATTTTTCCAAGGTATTGAGGAATGCGAGGGAGCAGACTGGGCCTTGCCAGGGCCAGAAAATGCCCTGGTCACCTCACGCCTCGTTAAGTGTCCGCCCCATGCGGAGAGGTGACAGGCAGTGCATGCCCTAATTTACACCATGATGCGTTAGGAAGACTACACGAGGGTCTGGGCACTGAGTTGTCAGTTGTTGCTGAAAACCCCCGGCTTTGTGACGTTTTCATAGCTCAAACCAAAGGATAAGTTGTTCCTCGTTAATGCGGGCGTCGTGGAGCTGCCCCGAGATCGGTGGCTCCTTGCCCTTCGGGTGCCGCCTCATCCTCAGCCTGTCCCGGGTCTCTCCGGGCGCTGTGAAGCTGTGTCAGGAGCTGTGCGTGAGCTCAGCCTGGGAGCTTCCCTCGGAGAGGGGAAACATCTGACGCCTTCCCCTTCTGCTGGTTCTTCCCGTCCTCCCCTCTGAGGCGATGAGGGTTTGAAACCGCGTTTTGCCTAGTGCCGTGGCTCGTATCACCCAGCAGCGTGCTCACAGTGTTCACCTTTGCGGAGATATTTTCCTTTTGTGGAGGAAATGTGATCCCGTTCCAGGTCTTCGACCACCTCTGCTGCCCCGGTCTGAGCCTCTTCTGGCTCTGCCAAGGACTTGTTGGGACTGGGGATTTCCGCAGTGCCGTGAGGATATCTGCGTTGCTTCTGGGGGCTGTGCGGTGCTGTCCTGTGTTTGAGTAGTGTTTCTGTCTGCTCCCGAGCTCTGAGATGACGTTGTCGTGGAGCCGCGCTGTGGAACGGCGCACAGCAACGCGGGTGCACGTGTGAGGTGGGCAGAGGCAGGGGCTTCCTGAGGCTGTGATTGCATTTCTTCTACCTGTCTAACCTTTTCCCTTGATATCTTCTCAAAGACGTTTTTGGGAAGTCTAAATGAGGTAGACGCTGAAAAACTTTGAAGCCATAAATAAATGCTTGTATGATCAAAAGCTTTCTTTCTTTTCCCTAATTGTGTCGAGTGGATGTTTTTGCAGGGTTTAGTCTATTTATAAGAGTAATTGGAAATCTGTAAGCTGGCAGAGGTGGAGAGATGACTTGGAGGATGGTAACGTTGTGTGCTCTTCTTTCCCGTGCCATCTACAAAGACCTCAGTGCTCTAAGAAGAATATTAAGCCACGTGAAGCCTTGGTCTGGCCAGTGCCTAAGAAAGGATATGGCTCCCTGTTAAAACAGATGAATAAAATGCAGCGAGTGTGGTGGGGCAGCTCCTGGGTCCTGCTGGGGGTGTGGTGTGTCAGCACCGACAGCCTGTTTCTGTCTCGCTGCCCTCCAGGGAAGGCTCCTGCGTGGTGCAGCCTGCGGTGGTGTTTCCCAGGTGCTGCATCTGGCGCCAGGCGGTGATGAAACGTGCTCAGATGATCCCGAATCACCAAACGCCTGAGATCCCACTGTGCCCTCTCTTGGGTGCCGTTGCAGCAGTCGTGGCACCCCCTGCGCTCTTACTGCAAACGATCTGTGTGTGTGTGTGGTTCGTTGGTGAAGTCAGGAATGTTTATATTTCTGTCCCAGAGCTGGCTTCCTGAGCACTACTGGAAATGTTCCCCATTGCGGTTCTCCGTTAATGATTCGTTACCGCTCCGCCGTGTGTTAAAGTCTGCCCTGCTATCCTGGCCAGTGGTGGTAGCATGTCCTCAGAGCATCATCACAGTGAAGCTAACAGCTTCACCCAGGCTTCTTATGTCAGCAGTTATCTTCGTCACTGAGATTTGAGCTCTTAAAGCCATGTTGGCAGATTAAATTCTCAGTTAAATTCTCATGCTTTTTTTCCCCAATTGGGAAGTGTCCTGTTTTGGTTTTTCCAGGCTTTTCCTAGAAATGATACAAGGCCACGCTCTGCGTGGTTAGCTGAACCATCCCACTGACCCTTATCCTCTGGTGCTTTTGGGGGACCATTATGGATACAGGCCGACCCTTCAGAGAGCTCTATTGCAGATTCTTCTGAGCTTGCTGCAGAAGCTTTGGCCTGCTGATTTGCGTGTACATAACTGAATGAATGCCCTTTCCTGCTGCCCTTGGGATTGTGGGGGGAGGTTTTAAACTGTTTCTGGATGCTTTTTTGATGGTAGAGAGGCATGTACAGGAATTATTTTCAAATATGGATCAGAAGTATTCGTTTTTTTTTTTTCTCATTTTTTTTTCTGCCACTGCCACTGCTGTTCATTGTGTCCTTGCTGTAGCGGGTCTGTGCGGTTGTCAGGGTTTCCTCTGGGGGAACTGAGCAGTGGCCTGATGATTCAGGCAGGACTCTCAGTGTGCTGAGTGTAACAAGGTGAAGCAGAAGAATGAAAAATACACCAGGCTCTTGCAGGGAAAAATTCCAGTGTTGAGATGCATCAGGCTGATGGGTTTTCTCTGAAGAGAAAGGCTGAAAATCTCATATCATGTACCGCTCACAGGTGAATTGGCAGCACCTTTGAGGATTGCTTGTAGGGGAAAACTCAAGTTTAATTAACATGTATTTTTGGCAGCTTCAATTAAAGTTTTACAAATACAGAGTAAAGTCTGTTCCCAGCTCTGCAGGGCTGGCTCTGAGCGGGAGGAGCGAGAGTCCCGCACCGAGGCGGAGGAGCGGGGAGGCCCTGGGGGGCCGCGTCCCGGGATGCAGCTCAAATGTGAGCGCGGGTAGTTGGGAGCCAAACGGAGGTGGCTGGAGCAGTGGTTGGAGGATGATTTTGCTGCTTTAATTTAAAACACCCAGGCCGTAATGAGGCTCTAATTCCTGCCAGTGGACTACTTCTCAGTGCTGAGGTAAACGAGCAGCTGCCCCTCCAGGGCAGCCTGGTCTGCCCCATCATCTTGTACTTTTCCGTTCGTTCTCATTCCTGGAAAAAGCTCCTGGAAGGTCTCGTGGAGCAGCCTGGCTGCAGCACGGAGGAGAAGCCTGGGCAGCAGCGTGCTGCGTGAGGGGAGATGCTGAGCGCAGTCTTCGTTCTGCTTTGTAATTTTCCACTATTAAAATGTAAATGTGGCCTCTCAGCTCGGAACTGTGGAGACATTTGCACTTCGTGTGCTTTTGCTCTTTTACATGAATATTTAACATCGAGCCAGTAAATCTCTAAATAACCTCGGAGTGTTGATTACATTTCGGTTCATTAGCCTGCAGCTCGGGGCTCGGTGCGTTGCGGTCCCGGTGCCAGCGCAGCATCTCGGGGCCCAGAGCTGTGTGGGGAGCCCTGGCTGCACCCTGCTCCCGCAGCACCGGAGCAGCGAGAGGCATTTCCAGCCCAGGAGCTTTGCGTTCCTCCTTCTGGAGGGCAAAAGCAAACACGGAAGCGTCAGATTAACCAGGCTGGCTGGAGCATGGTTGTGCTTCTTCAAGCAGCGCTGTCATGGTAACTGGAGTGATTCATTCTGCTGCGAGAGACCCAGTAAACACACTTTGATTAAACTCTTGAGAAGGTATAGAGAAGAATCTTCAAAGCTGATTGAATGAGCTGCACAAAGTTTTCTCTTTATTGCTNGAGCCCCCCAGCGCCCCCCAGAGCAGGGGCACAGGGCAGCGCCCAGGTGGGGCTGGGGCTCTGCGGAGGAGGAGGAGACTCCCCCGGCCCTGGGCAGCGTGTGCCAGGGCTCTGCCCCCTCCCAGCACCGCAGCTCCTGCTCCTGCCCCTGCCCAGGGGGAGCTCCCTGGGGGCCAGCTGGTGCCCGCTGCCCCCTGTCCTGGGGCTGGGCAGCACCCAGCAGAGCCCGGCCCCAGCCCCTGGCCCCCTGCAGCCGTTGCTCAGCGCTGAGCAGACCCCTGCCAGCCTTCTGCTCCCCAGCAGGAGCAGCGTGATGGAAACCTTGCTCGGTGTGCTTCTGATCAGCTAAGCTCCCTGTGAAGCTGGGAGTGCCCCCGTTTTCCAGCTGAGCGAGGCTGTGTGGCAGTGCCGGAGGGGGCTTCGAGCCGATGTAGAAGGCAGGAGCTCAGCATCCCCCCCCCGGCCCCCCGTGGGAGCTGAGCTCCTGCTGTCCCTCGGGGCAGCCTGGCAGGCACCTCCTCCCGTGCTTCAAGATGCTCAATGGAGCTGGGGTTACTGCTTGCCCTGGAGCCCTGGGTGTTGTTACCCAAGTGGTTTGGCTGTTGTCAGCTCGTGGCTGGTCTGGTTTCCTCTGCTAGATCGCCAGCGCCTCCGAAACACGCTGCTCAGAACAGAGCAGTTAGTTCAGCACTTTCAGCCCTAATAGGGAGTTCTCTCCTTTCACTTGTCTCCGACAGAACAGTGCAAGGTTCCTCCCAAATTTTTGCCTTTTATTATGCAGTGCTTCAGTGGGGGGGGAGAAGTAAACCCCATGTGGGTCGTTAGCCCCTCGCTTGCTGCTCCTAGGGGAGGCTAGCAGGGAAGGACGCCTGCAGTGCTGGCAGTGCCGCGCAGCTCCTGCACCCCGTGTACGCGGTGGCCTCGGTCCTCTGTCTGCTGCAGCCCCTGGACGCGTTCCTGGTGCTTTTGGTGTCCTTGTGACTGTGCCTCTGTCGAGTGCTTGCTGACTTTCTGCTGGGTTTTTTTGCACAAATCAGCGTACCCATAGCACTCTTCAGCACCAAACTGCCCCTGGCATTAGCTCTTCCATTTTGGGTAAAGCCTCCTAGTTTCCCCTGTCCACCTCCCATGCAGCATGGGCATCTCTGCTGTCCCGTCTGCCCTCTGGCCAAGGCACAATCTTCTCTTCCACAGTTCCGCCACTTGCAGCAGATTTTGTCTCCCTTGCTGTCTCCGTCTTGCTGCGTAGCACGGCTGAGCCTGTTTTGTATCTCTGGATGTATCTCACCTCTGTTGCGAGAGCGGGCCCGTGCTGCACTGTACCTGCGCAGCAGAGCGTCCAGGCTGGCTGGCTGTAAGTCTGTGTTTGGATGAGGGCTTTGAGGAACCTCTGGAGCGTCTGGGGAGGAATGCCCTGCATTGCTCATAGCGTGGTGTCTGTGTTCCTTCGATTGCCCTCCTCCTGTGAAGCTGCCTGGATGTCTGCTCATCTGCACTCTCAGTTAGAGCCAGGCTTTCCTGGGCAGGTGTCAGCCCCCCTGGATCATCACCTCCGTGCAGAAACCCCTGGTCTCGGCCCCGTTGCCTTCCCAGGTGCTCAACGACCCTGAAACAGGCCCTGAAGCGGTCTGGGCTCCGGAGGCCGAGCCCCGGCACTGGGGCAGGCGAGGTGTCCGCAAGCAGTGCCTCTGCGCCGAGGCTCCCGAGGGCTTTGCTGGGCACCCTGAGCTCTCCTCTCTGTGCCCCAGGTCCCAGGCTGCAGCCGCCTTGGCTGGGGGACATTGGGGTGCGAGCCTATGAAGTTCACGGGCTGCGTGTACGTCATCTGAGGGTCTCTGCTCCTGTGGCCCTAGGGGAAACCAGGCTGTTTCACTCGCTTTCTGGACTCACGATTGCCCCTAAATTGCACTTTGGCAATGAAGCAAGCTCTCCGTCTCGCCTCGCGTGCGGTGACTGTGGGCTGGGGGCTGAGGCAAAATTGCTCCGACGCTGCAGGTGTTCTCCTGGCTTTCAAGAGGCCGCCTTTGCAGCTGTGATACCATTCTCTTAACGTGCTTCTGGAGTTAAATGCTTGGGAAAATTTGGCTTTGCAGCCTGTGACGTGACCTGGAAGCCTCGTTTGCTCCTGTAAATGCTGGGTTATGTTGTGCTTCGGGGGCACTTGCGGTAAATGGATTTGAGCAGCCGAGTGGTCCTGAGCCATTTTCTGCAGCCCCGCTGCTCTTCTTCCCTGATGCGAGCCTGAGATGCAGGCTGTGTTTTGCTTTGGTTTTAGAGTGGATGATTTTGGTGTTGGGAGGGAGCAATTTGAATACGTAAGGTGGCGGCTGCTCTTGTGCAGAGCGTGGAAACGGGTGGCCGGGTGATTCACCTGGCAGCGTAAGTTAAAGCTCTTACCCCGGCCTGTGTCAGAAATCGTGAAGTGCCTTCCCTTCGGCCAGGGCGTCCCCAAGCAGCCCGGTTGTGTCTTGTTGCCTAATAACTGGTGCTTGCTGTGAGCATCTCGCGATAACGGCGTGCCGCCCGTGCTGCCGCAGCGCAGGGAGCAGGCTCCGGGTTCGCTGCTCCTCGGTTAAGCTGGGGCTGCCAGGAGCAGAGATCTCGTGCAGACCAGAAGCATCTCCTGCCAGGTGTGCGGCTTCCTTCCCTCGCAAGATTAGTCACTGCTTTTCAAATTGTTTTTTTTTTTTTTTTTTCCCTTTTCTCTTATTTTGAATGCTAGCGATGTTTTCCAAATTTTTCCAGGTTATCCCCAAAATGGTTTTCTGTTTTATTTTTTATTATTATTATTTTATTTTATTTTTATTTGTTTGGTTTTTGTTTTTAAATCAAGGACTGTGCCAACTGCCTGACTCTGGCCAAGCTCTGCCAGGCCTGGTTCAACGGAGTAAAGGCAGCTTGCCATGAGGACACTTTTACAGTAAGCCTGTCTGCGATCCCTTTGCCACACAGTAGTGATTTTTTTTTCTAAGCAGTTAATATCAAGGAACTAATCATTTATAAAATGCACTCAAGCCAACCAGGCTGACTCCTGCTGTCCACGGTTTCCATTGCTGCACTCTTGTTGTCCTCCTCCCTTCGTTCTGGCTTTGGTGCCAAGCCCAGTGATGCTGAGCACCAGGCATGGCAGCGCAGCGGCCGCACCGATGCCTCGTGGCCGTGGCCGCTGGAGCTGCCGGCGTCTGTTTGGCCTCCTGGCAGGGGATGGGACTGTGCGTGCAGGGGGGCCGAGCTCTGGTGGCTCCGGCTGGCTGCTGCTCCTGGCTGCGTCCAGGACAGACGAAGAAAGGGCCAGGCAGGTTCTTCCAGATCTTGAATTTCTCCTTGATGAACATTTTCCGTTCACCAAGGTTTCGCGTGGCAGGCGTTTCTCCAGCTGTGGCTTTGCCTCCTGGTAGAGCACTGCTGACAGCACCCCCTGGGGCCTGGCTGCTCCCCAGCTTGGGCCACCAGGCTCGAGCTGTTCCTGGTGGAGCTGCACCCAGCTTGCGCTTGTTCACAGCTCGTTCACAGCTCGCAGCCCGTCGCAGGTTGCGGTCCCACAGTCGCTGTGTTCACACACCTGGGTGTTCACGCACCTGGGTGTGCCCGTTGCTATTTGTCCTGGCCTCCGGTTTGGGAAGGCGTTCAGGAGAGCGCTGGTTGACGTGCGTTCATCGCTAGTCAGCGTTCAGCGCTTTTGGTAAAAGTAATCCTGAACCTTTTTTTCCAAGAACCACGCTTAAAGCGAGGGGATTGCTTTGGTCTGAAAGCAGATCTTTGAGACCAGCAAGGAACTTCCTTGTGTTTCCAGTGACTATTTCCAATTTCTGATGATTTTTAAATCTGTCAGTTACGGTGACATGCACCCATTTAATATTTGCTTCTCTGGTTCTTTAAAGTGTTTTTCTACGAGAGGCGATGTAGTACAAAATTAAATGTCTCCTGGAGATCTGTCACGTCCGGATGACACACGAATCCCGGTGGGCCGTCCTCGCCGAACGCGCTGAGCGTTGCCTTTGAGAAGGCGCTGGTTAGCCCTGACTTTGGCTTCAGCTTGAGCGCGTTGCGCTAACAGGACCGGCTGCGGATCAGAGTCCTGTTCACACAGCCCTGCAGGCTCCCCCGCACCTGAATCCAGAGCACATTTTACACAGCCCAGACCGTGCCTCTTTCCATCGACCATCTCCCGTTGTTTCTGGGTCCCCGTTTGTCCTGAGGGTGCCCTGGGTGCGAGGTGCTCGTGGTGCTGCCGCTGTGCCCTGGTGCTGGACTGATGGCCGGGCTGAGCCACGTGGGGGCACAGACGCTGCTGGCAGAAATCCCCCCGCCACGTGGCTGGAACCGCAGGGAACAAACGCATCACGTTGCTATGGTGACAGGAAGGGAAGGTTTACAGGAGCCTGAAATTCTTGTACTTTGAACCTAAAATATTCCTCAGAAAAATATTCCACATGTGGCCGTGCAGCGCAGCTGGGAAGTGCTCTCAAGGCAGCCAGGCAGTGAGACCTCGCTGAATGTCAAGCGGTGTCCTGCTCGGGTGCCTGGCAGCAGCACCTGGAGCGTGCCCAGGGTTCAGCACCTTCCTGCAAGTCAGGTGCACGTTGTCCTGGAAGCAGCACCCTCGGAGGGGTGAAGTCGGGGAGCCCCCTGCCAGCAGGGTGACACCGCGTCCGAGCCTCTGGGCAGGAGCGCAGGAGACCTCCGCAGTGCACCAGGTGGCACTTTGTGTCCCCTTGCGCTTGCCACTGGATTTACACCAGGCTTGGTGGTCACAGCACCGAGCTGCCGGAGCTCAGGGAGTGTTTGGACACCGCCCCCAGACACAGGGTTTGGATTTTGGGTGGTCCTGCGTGGAGCCGAGGGCTGGCCTTGGTGATCCCTGTGGGTCCCCTGCAATCCGGGGCGTTCGATGGTTCTTTGAAGTGAGATGGATATTGTTGACCATGGGTTCCCAGCTGAAGCTTGCCACAAATGTAAGACTAAGTTTAAGTACGTTAAGCTTCAGGGTAAAAGTGGATTCGTTCAAAAAAAATTTAGGAAAATGCCTTTCCTGACCTGAGGTCTGCACCACTCTGGCTGCACAGTGCACACGTGGGGGTGCACTGGGGGTGCTCAGGGCCAGGCTGGGGGGGCCCTGGGCAGCCTGACCCCGGGGGTGCCAGCCAGCCCCCGGCAGGGTGGGGCTGGGGGGCTCTGGGGTCCCTGCCCACCCAACCCAACCCATCTACGGTTCTATGGTATGGTTCCACGACTGGCTGACACCAGCCTGGCCCAGCAGCTGATGCCACTTTCCTGGCTCTCTTGCAGTGCCTTTCAGAGAAACTCCCAGCTACACGAAGCGGCGGCGGATCCTCGGCGCCGGCGGCCTCTCGTCCCCGCGCATGCTGCAGCGCTCGGCCAGCGACAACAACCTGAAGGCGGAGAGCCGGGCGTCCTACTCGCCGGTGCCCTCGCTGCGCAGCCTGCCCCCCCAGCTGCTGGCGCAGATGCAGGAGGCTGCGGCGGGGGCCGGTGCTGGGGAC
>VXAV01006060.1:768-20713 GCA_013399715.1 Alectura lathami | reverse complement strand
TGACAATTTGAAGACCTTTTTCCTTAAATTATCTCAGCTTTTAACTTCATTTAAAAAAAAAAAAAAAGACTTTTGTCTAAAGAAGAGTATTATTATTATAATTATTATAATTATTATAATTATTATTATGTGTTCTCTCAACACCCTAGGATTAAAAAACCTAATATGCAAGTAATTGGAGTACAAACGTGAAAACAAACAAACAAACGAGTGGAATATTTGCGAATAAGAGTATAAAAAGCACAACGAGATGCAGTAAAACAATGACAAGGCTTGATTTTTTTTATTCTGTAGAGAAATGTTTGTGCAAATTCAGTAATTCAACTGAAGAGATAATTTTACAGCAATGTTCAATAAAGCCTCTTTCCAGGTAAGGTATGCCACGTGGTGCGTGTGTTTGTTGGGCGAGGTGCACGCGCACCGCTGGGCGCGGCTGGGATGGCCCGGCTTTTCCTCTGAGGCGCTGCTGCTGTCTGCGGATGTGGTAACGGCCCGTGCTGGTGGTGCTGGGGACATGCCGAGGGTGCTCTCAGCGCTGGCTTGCAGGCGGTTTGCGGTGCCCGACGCCCAGGCTGCGGCAAAAAGGCTGCTCGGAGGACAGCGGGGGCTCCGCTGGATGGACTGTGGGGTTGGACACCGCGGTGGTTGTAAATAAAAGGACATTTCCCACTGGAAGCATTGGATTTTAATTGCGGATCGGAGAGCCGGGTCAGGTGAGACCCTGGTACAGAATTTTGCCTCGGAGGTTGGCGTGCCTCGTAAATCAGGGTTTGTGGAAATCGGGCCTCTGGGAGCAGCATCCTGCTGAAAGGCAAAGGACCGCGGTGTGGCTGAGGGGGACTCGGGGGCTCTTCCGGGTGGCTGTCCCCAGAGGGGCCGCTTTGCGCCCCGCCACGGCTCTGTAGCCCTGCCCGGAGGGAGCCTCGCTGTCTGCAGCACAGTTCTCTGTTAGGTTTCCCATTGCACGCCTGCCCATCATCACGGGGCGTAAGGAAATAAAGATTGGCCACGTGTCGGCCATTCTGAAGCAAAATGTGAACCGTTGCGTTCCCTTTAAAACGTTGTCCCTCAGATTGATCCCTTCCAAAACCAGCCTCAAAGAAAGCTGACGTTTGGAGACGGTCGTCCATCAGCATGGGCCAGGACGAGCGACTCCGAAGCTGCCGCTCCTGGCGACCTGGGAAGCGCGCTGCGGGTGCTGAGCTGCAGGTTGTGCGTGTTGTGGGGATCGCAAGCTGAAATCCCGACTCCCTCCTCCTATTTTGAGTTGTCTTTCCTTGGCGGAGGACCACGATGAATATTTGATGGAGGTTTTCAACTGACGGCCAAAGACCAAAGTTGTTGTCTTTCAGGGCACGATGAGCTGTTTGTCCTGAAAAGGGCGGGTGTTTGTGGAAAGGGAATTTATCTGCCCTGCCTGCTTCAGTTTTGTTCCTCTTCTTTGGCTGCAGAAGCAGGTGCTGAGAAAAGCAGGTCGTTCTCTTTCAGACACTGATTTAGCAGTAGTGTTATCTTCCTTTACATTCCTAATATAAGGCACTGAAAAGGCACTGAGATTTTATCTTGGGCTGTGAGCAAAAAGTGCAGACTGAGATATGTATTCCTAGTCTGGTTTTTTTCATTTTGGTGTGGAAATGAACGAAATATTTGTAAATCTTTTGCGTGAGAAGCAGACAGAGAGCTTGAACTGGGGGCTGCTACAGTTCTTGGGTTCCCAATCTAGCGTTGTCCCTGGCGTGTTTTGGAATGGTTCCTCAATAGATCATTGTGCAAGATTGGACTTGGAGCAACTCCAGCACCTGTGGAGTGCTGGGATCTGCCAGGCTTTTTAGGGAAGAGGCTTTGGGAGCCAGATGGGTGCTCCCACAGCAGAGGTAGGTGGACCCTGTGGTGAAGTTTCCAATGATTTTTATTCTTTCTCAGGATGGTCTGGGAGAATAAGGGCATGGAATCATAGATCATAGACATTACTGGAGCGTTCCCCTTCTGTTGCCTCTCGCAAAGGCCTGCAAGATCTCTTCATGCACAAAGCACACGGTTTGAATGGGAAATCCCACGTAGGATTGCCAAGTGCTCTGATCTCAGTGTGCTGCCAACCCACCGCCTCTCCAGCCAGGCTCAGATCCCGGACGGGACAGGAGGGAGGATGAAAGAGCAGACTTACAGGGGGCAAACACATCACAGGACACATTACAAATGTGCAATTAAGATCTGACGGCAAGGAGCAGCTCCTGGGGAGCCTGTCAAAGTGCTGATGCCTCGTGATAAAAATGATAAAAATAAAAGCATCAACTGCTGGATATTACAGAGGACATGTTCTGTAAGTCAAGCTCAGATCATATCAACCAGCTTTTGGAAATGATTGTCTTAGTTTATGCCCCTGTAAATCCTTGGAACAGTGAAATTCCTTTTTGAAATCAGAGGCTTTGGAAGAGGAACTGATGGCTCAGCCACAGGGATGGAGCTGCTGCTGCCTGTTCTAGGCAGGAATGGTGACCTCCAGGGATGCCAAAGCAGTTTCCTCGCCGACACCAAATGCTTGGATCTCTGCATGTAAATGGCATATGTTGGTCTGAACAGCTCTCGAGGCAATCAGACCCCCAAACTGTAAAACAGAGCTGATCAGTCATAACATCAGCTCCTTCTTCGAACTTGGTTTCTCTTTTACTGCCTTGCAAGGCCAGTGAAATCCCTTTGTAGGTTTCATTTTTGGAGGGTTTACTCAATAGTGTCATTTTTTCATGTATCAAAGGATAACTGAACTGCTCTTCCTCCCCCGAAAGAGCTGTTATCCATCAGCAGAATGGCTTTCTGTAGCAGTTCAATAACAAGGGTAGTCTCGTGTTACAAGCACTCTCCACCTATTTATGCTAATAAACAATTTGGATGTCATCTGGATTAATTCTTATATTTTCCTACAAAAATATAAAAACCTACCAAAAAAAACTTATTATATTTCCATTTTTTTTTTTGTGAGCAGCACCACAGGAGCATGCTCCATCATTTGTGTCTGCAGCATCACAGCACAAGTGTCAGTCCCAGCAGCATGGAAGGAATTAAAAACCTGGGTTTTCCTTGGTGCCAAGGAGCTCATGACCCCACAGCTCGTACACTCCTGCAGCCAAGGGATATTCGGTCTTTGGAAGTCTGAGGTCAGTTTTTGCCTGGCCCCTCCCCCAGCATCTCCCGTAGATCCCACGGGGCCGCGTCCCAGCACACATGGGCAGGGAAGGCGCTCAGAGCAGGGAGGGACGTGTGGGGTTCACCTTAAAATCAATTAAAAGGTGGAAGGGGAATGGTGCAATTGAGTTTTGCCCTCTGTGCCGCTCATAAGACCATTGCAAAACCTCATGGCTGGGAGATTTATGATCCCCCCCTTCTTGTTACCAGCATAAAGGTGCTCATGGAAGTTTGTTCTCAGCCAGCAGCATTATGTTTCTGGTGTCAAACCCCTCTCGCTCTGTACTCCCAGACCACCTCCAGGTCCCCTTTTGCCTATTTTTGGCCAAGCTACAACACTTGTATCTCTGGTTTAGAAAAGATATATAATAATAACCCAGAGCTATCATCAGCCCAAATTCAGGACACTTGGGATAGTGCATCCTGATGTGAGTTACTAAAATGTGATGGTTCACCATTGTATCTGTCAGATGAGGAAGCCTGCACCACGAGTTTTGTGCTATGGGAAGGATGTTGTGTCTTTTTCCCCAGAACACGGCCCGTGAAGATGGCATCCAACTTACATGAGTGCTTCTGGACAGCAAGTCTTCCAGAGGTTTCAGTGATGACACTAAGATTGTGCTTTACTGAAATAGCATCTTACACTTCTCAGAGAAATAGCTGTGCTATGATGAGACTACTCAAGTGAGAATAAACTGATCAAGTCATCAGAGACAGAAATGACACCACGCATGGCGGGTGATTTCCTCCTCCCATCGAAACACATCCACGTTCAGCAGAGAGCTCCCGATCCAGCAGCACGTTTTGCAGCTCACTGGGAGCAACCCTCGCACTTTAGGTATGAGGTCGGTGTTGGACGCCTGACAAGCAGCTGGCACGTCCGTAGGAAGGTTTTGTTTGTGTTCCCTCTGCAGATGTTCCCGTGCATCCTGGCAGCCTCACCTAACACGGTCTCTCCCAGCTGGCTCTTTATGACACAGTCAGGTTTCCCCCTCTTGAACACAGCCTTACTGGAGCCTACCAAGGACCTATGACAGGTGACTTGCAACCAATTTCCTCCCATTTCTATTCCCTGCGTATTGTTTCCCACTGAGAGAGAGACTCAAATGCTGGCAGGTGCTTGGACAAATGAATATTAACGCAGCTTTGCTCACAGTGAAGGTCACGGCTGACAACGGGAGACGTGTCACCACTGACGCCTCGGGAGCCAGGATCTCTGCATGCCACAAGTCTTCACCTTCTGCAGGCTGGAGGTTTGCAGTCCTCCACCCAAAAGGAAGAAGGAGGAACACGGCAACAACCATGACGTAAAACCTGTCCGGTGGAGTCTGGCAGGTGTGACCGCAAAAGAGTTTGAAGAAACACGTGTTTCTGTGAGTAGGAATTAGCAGCCTCAGCACCTTCTCAGGAAAGATCGGATGCGCTTCTGCTTGCACACTACCAACTGCAAAGGGGAAAAAAATCTGTGTGTTTGTGTAAATATTATATAAATAACTGTAATTGTATGTATTTAATGTATATATAATGATTATTACACTTTAACTATCTTGAGTATTGTATATAGCCAAACTTGGTCTCTTATTTTACTAGAACACCCACTGTAGATTTATTTTTTGTCATTGTTGTTAATGTATCTGGTTTAATTACAAACTGGTCTTACTTTTTCCTCAAAGGATATATGTTCTTTATGTACATTTTATAAAGAAAACAAAATCTCTCCATATTTTTGGTTACCTCTTCAATTACCAGCAGTATTTTCTGTCTTTTCCTTTCTGGCTATGTGCTGCCTTCGCTCCTGCCCCCAGATCCACTGCAGGGAAGGGTGGAGAGCAGTTGGGAGGGGCCGGGCTTGGTGGGCAGTGCTTCTTGCACCTGAAAGTGGTAAGAAGGGAGGATTGTCCCCAACCCATCCTCTACCCCTCGCTTCCGTGTTGAAAGGTTTTGATTAGACCACAAATAAGCTTCGCCATCCCCTTCACTGCTGAGGCCTTTCCTCTTGCTTGGTACCAGCAGTCACAAGGTTTTGCCAGCTGAGGGTTGAGGGCATTCCTCTGACTTTCAGTGATGCCCAAATGCAACCTCTGGGACAGCAAGCACGTCGCACAGACGTGGATGGTGCTTTTAGGTAGGTAGAACGCAGTCCAGCGTGCGTCCCTGCCTTTGTGTGGCAGCGTGGCACGGCATCCCCAGACGCAGCCTGGATCTTCCAGCGTGGTGAATCCAGACGCGGTAAGGTCAACGGCTCTGTCGTATTGGGTTGGGGGATGCCTGTGTGAAGCTCAGCGGTCATGGGGCTGGAGCCCGTTTCTTGTCCAGCTTTTCTGCTGCGGCTGAGACAAAGGCCAGGAGCTGTCAAAAGCTCTGGGCATGCAAAGCACAGTCAGGCACACTTTTAATCAGGGGTTTTCCAGAGAATTGTAAGGTGAGGAATTAGAAGAGCTACTTGGAAGAGCCTTTACTTGCTGTTCCTTCTGCAGCTATCTTGCATTGGTTTGTTGTCTATTTTATTGTTGGTTTTTTACAGCTCTTCAGAATTAAAAGTCTGTTTTTACTGTAGGTGAAAAGAGCAAGTGAAATGCTTATGCAATCTACAGAAATAAAAGCATACTTTGTTCCTTGCTGTGTTTTGAAAATGCTGACATTCCTTTGGCCCTCTCAGGTGCAGTGATCATTTCTTTGATGAGATCCGTGACTGTCAGCTTTTAAGCACATGCTCAAATTAATTCAAAAGAGAAGGCTCCAAGTTTGCAGGCAAGCCTTGCCCTGCAGTGGCCTCCACCACAGACGGTGACAAACAGCAACACTCTGAAGTTCACAGAGTCAAAAAGAGGACTACTTTTCATCCTAAAATTGTCACTCTCCTGCTGGACCTCAAAACCTGAGCCTCTAATGCATGCCCTCATTCTGTCCTCAGGGTACCCTGTACTTACCCCAGAGAGCTGAAGCACTTTCTTCATGTTCTTTCAGACACATTGACCTGCTTCTACTTCCCCTCATGATAACTACGTCTTAGGCAGACACTCTGCAGGGGCCAAGAGGCAATCCAAAGCCAGCTGCCACGCAGGATAAACACAGGCATTGTGGTCTGTGCGAAATACAGCTGGGTGGGCTGCCCGCTGGCAAACGCAGGTGCTCTGCATCCTTGCCTCCAGTTGCCACCTTGTCTCCATCGTGCCTGAGGGGCTGAACCTCGCTGTCCACATCCCACTTGATTCCATGCATTTTTGTGGAGGCTGGTAAGATTTGGACAAGCACTTATGCAAAAATGATTGATTTTGGCATTGTTTCCTACCGTCAATGTGTTTTACCCAATTTTCAGTTTGTGGAAACTTTGTGTCTATGGAAACTGCACTGTTGCAGAGTGAAATTAGCAAGGACTTAGTGGCAAGCCTAACCTATGGGACAGGCTGTGTACCTGCTCCTAATCAACTGCTTATTTCTGTGGAGCGGCTGTATTAGTGCTCCAGACATGAGGGGCACAGCATGCTGAGTTTCCCTGGGGAATGTCTTTTATTCTAGTTAGAGGTTTTTTTTTTTTGTTTGTTTGTTTGTTTTTTGTTTTGTTTTTAATGACAGGAGAACAGGTGATGTATTTGCAAGGATTAATGTACTACTGTGGTGGTTGTAGACACAATCCCTGTTATTTGCATCAGTCCCACTAGAACACAATACTTCTCTCATATTCCTTAACTCTGGAGTGAAAATTAATAATAAGATATTCTGATGAGGGTTGTGAATCCCAATTTATTTTGGGTGAACAAAAAATTTGCCATACTGACTAAAACTTGGCATTTTTAACTGGAGTCCTCAGGAAATGAGGCTTATCCTTCTGTGAGTCCTTCTGTGGATCACGGTGCTTTCATGTTAGTAAGTCCTGACATTTTTTATCCTGCAATAGCTGAATTAAGGCAGGAGGTACATTAAGTAGCAGCAATCACAAAGAGACAANTTTTTTTTTTTTTTTTTTTTTTTTTTTTTTTACTTTTCTTTTTGGATCTGCTAGGATCAGTGGGGATGAAGACCCGATATAAATATTAGGCACCACCTAGAATTTATTCTGCTAATTTACTGCTAGGAAGGCGCCCAGTTACTCAACAGCCAGATTTTCACCCAGAAGCTCCCTCCTGATGCTCATCCCCTCCGGCAGACACAAGCTCGGGCGCCCTGGTCCCAGATGTGCTGTCTTTGCCATCTGCACAGAGAGGGCAGAAGCGGTCAGGGAAGGGTTCAAAAAGGTTTTGCTCAGGGAGAGATGAAGTCAAGACTCCTCAGCCTGCACGAGAGGCACTGAGAGAGGATGCAACTGTGAACTGAGTGGGGTCTGGAAAAGAGGTGGGAAGGACTGTGCATTTTTCTCGTCACAGCAACAATCGCTCAGCCTGACAATAGCTTTACTTTCCAAGATTGTTTCTGTTTATAATCTGCAGAAATAAAAACGGTTTCTGCAAGTAACACCCACCTACACAGATGAAATGACTGCAAGAAGCCACAGTGAGTGTGGAGAGTCACCTGTCTGGGTGTGCATTGTGTGCTGGCACGCTGTCCTCCTGCGGTGCGGTCTGGCTGCCCCATCCCGCACATTCCCACCTACTCCCTAGCAGATGCCGTGGGCAGGCACCTCCTGATCTAAACTACCCTCCCCTTCCTGCCTTGTGATGGGCAAGGTGAACGATATCTAGTGCAAACAAGGTCCAGGACCTGTTCCAGAGCAGTCTGACACAGGAACATCTGGAGCTCTCCCGGGGCTGATGAAGCTCTGATAACAGACGGGCACTCCCTCCCCATGCATCTTACTCCTTTTCCTCTGGTCATTATGATCTTTGTCAACTCTCCTTTGATGTTATTTTTCTGATTCCCTTGAAATATCAGCAATGCTCTCTTGTGCCTTTGCCTCATCTCAGTAGCTTTGGAGAGACTGTTCCAAGGGGTTAATAATGTCCTTAATCTCAACAAATACAACAAATCCATACTCTTGTTTTGCTTTGAAAGGCAAAATGTTCAAAAACTTACAAATAAATTGTCTTCATTGCTAATAGGTGGTAATTGCATCCTGTGTGAAGGCACCGAGAGAGCCTGACTGAGGCTTAAAAAGCCTCTAAACCTCCTCCAAATTGCCGTGATGGGCTCAGCCGCTCACTCAAGCAAGGGTCTTCCCAGTGCAAATCCCATTCCCTGCTGGGGTTGAACGCAGATGAGTACTAATATGGAGCTCATGCAGGAGAGATTGACCACTTGAAAGAAAAGAAAGCATTTGATTTTAATAAATTAAAAAAAAAAAAAAATCAAGAACTCTTTCTAATTAAAGAGACTTATTTAACAGGATAACTGTCTGAAAGTGCAGTCTGACATTTTCTCTTTGATTCGATGTTGGCAACATTTGGGACACCTTACCTCCATGTGGCAGGGAATGCGTGTCCCCAGATATTTGCACGATCCTGGGTATAGTGGGGCTGCCTGGCAGGAGCACTGGGTGGGAAGTTGATGTTACTGCTGCTGCCAGGAGCAGCATAATAATAATAATGATAATAATGATAGCAATGCTCTGTGGGGCGTGGGAGCCGTCAGCAGCGAGGCAGCTGCTGTCTGCATTAGGTTTACCTCTGGATAATGAGCACGTAATCATCTTTCATAAAATAAAGGAAAATAGGAAGGTGCAGTGATTTTTACCTGTCATTGAGTCCTTGTGGATAGAGACAGCTGTGTGAAGCAGGGACTGACTGCGCACAGCTTGGGCTGGCGGGTGGCTGCAGGTCTCCCAGCTGTCCGTAAGCATGAAAGCTTGCACACCAGGAACTGACTATGAAAGCATCTTTTTCAGTTAAAAATGCTTTGGATGCTAGAGGACCATTTGTCCCCACAGGTGTCAACATGCCAGGGTTAGAGTATGCCTGTGATGCTGTCTGTTCGAAAACTCTCCAGGTGTGTCTGTGAGCGTGTTGATGCTGGGCTAGGTCAACTGTACCCATACAAAACAGATAGAAATGTGCCCAGTTCTGAAACGTGGGTTCAGTGTCTGTCAAAAAGGTGGCTCATTTTCCTGCTCAGGCTTACAGGACTTTAGGACAAGGAAGGGGAGAATATGAAGAAATCTTTTATTAGCTTACAGTACCTCTTTCCTATTAAAATTAAACTGACAGGAGTGATCAATCCTGCAGTCTTAGTATCTCATAGGGAAATTAAGATCGTAATGGAGGAGAATAAATCTGCCATTATCTGACCTATGAAATAGGACACTGCTGTAGCCAAGCAGTAAGCAGCAGGTGTGTGCTCCTAAAAACCAGCAGTTCGTTGCTATATTGCATATGATATCCAGCCCCTCCTTCAGGGTCAGCATTGCCTATGGCAGTGGTGAAAATAAAATGTTTTCCATGCTCTTGCATTTGTGCTATCAGCCTCTGAGAAGAGCCTGGCAAACTTTTGTGTGTGTTTTGTTGTTTTTTTTTTTTTTTTTTTTTTTTTTTTCCCAGTATGACTGCTGACTTTTATTGTCAGAAGAGCTCAGTTCTCAGAAAGCAAACTAAAGTTTGACGATCATCGAATGCAAAAGCCTCTGGTTATTCCATTCCAGAAACACAGACATTGCCTGAGCATTGCTGTGGGGGTTTTCCAGGTGAGAAGGACCCAAGCAGCACCTTCCCTGCACTGCTGGACCCACAGCGCTGGTGGGAGCTGGATGTGTCAGTGGCTAATGCATGACATTTGTATGAAATCACACACATTAACATGGAGCTGGCAGAGCACATGCCAAGAGAATTAAATCTGAAAGACATTAAAGCTCAGGCACCAAAGGGAGGATGCGAGTTGTTGGCATTAATTTTAGTGAGGCCTTCCTTGGTCAGATCCTAGGCCTGGAGATCTTAGAAATAACTCTGAAGGAAATAGTAAAGCCTGTATTTTTGGGATAGGAGATGACACCACGCAGGCCATTGCTGTTGTTAACTGCCCACTATGAGCACTCTGTAATGCTATAGTGAAAAGGGACGATGCCATTCGTGATGTCACCTGGGTGAGGAATATGAAGGAGAACATTGCCTCCACAGCCATCTCAGTGAGCCCTGTGCAGGTTCCAAAGGCCACGACAGCAGGTTGGCCATGAGCCAGCAGGGTGCCCTGGTGGCCAAGAAGGCCAACACTATCCTGGGGTGCATTAAAAAGAGCGTGGCCAGCAGGGCGAGGGAGGTGATCCTCCGCCTCTGCTCTGCCCTGGTGAGGCCACATCTGGAATCCTGTGTGCAGTTCTGGGCTCCCAGTACAAGACAGACAGGGATCTGCTGGAGAGAGTCCAGCGCAGGGCCACAGAGATGGTCAGGGGTCTGGGGCATCTCCCGTACGAGGAAAGCCTGGGAGACCTGGGGCTCTTCAGCCTGGAGGAGACAAAGAGGGGATCTAACCAGTGTATATAAATGTCTGAAATGTGGGAGCCAAATAGATGGGGCTGGGCTCTTTTCAGTGGTGCCCAGCGACAGGACGAGGGGCAGTGGGCACAAACTGGAGCACAGGAGGTTCCATGCAAATCTAAGGAGAAACTTCTTTACTGTGAGGGTGGGGAGCGCTGGGATCGGCTGCCCAGAGAGGCTGCGGAGTCTCCTTCTCTGGAGATGTTCAAGACCCGCCTGGACGCCTCCTGTGCGACCCGCTGTAGGGAGCCTGCCTGAGCAGAGGGTTGGACTGGGTGATCTCCTGCGGTCCCTTCCAACCCCGGCAATGCTGTGATTCTGCGAGCTGCATTTGGTACATTAATCCTGGAAACAGGAAGCCTGTCAGAGTTCATGGAGTGTTTGAACAGCGCTCTCAGACAGAGGGTTTGCATTTTGGGTGGTCCTATGTGGAGCCAGGAGTTGGACTCAATAGTCCCTGTGGCTCCCAAAATAAACAGCTCAGTCCTGCTTGCATTTGTCCCCATCCATCCCAACTTGGCTACAGCTGTTCCCTGGTTTAGTATTTGGGACCCCACTGAGATACCAGGCCTCCCCCTCCCAGGGGACCAGAGGGGCAGGCGCTGAGCTCTGCTCTCTGGGGACAGTGACAGGGCCCGAGGGCACGGCACGGAGCTGTGTCAGGGGAGGGTCAAGGGGTTTTAGCAAAAGGTTCTGCATGAGGAGCGAGTGGGCGTGATGGGCATGGCCCCAAGCTGCCAAAGCTCAGGGGGTATTTGGACAACGCTCTGAGACACAGGGGTTTTGGATGATCCTGCGTGGAGCCAGGGGCTGGACTCCATGATCCCCTGCTTGGGATATTCTGTGATTCTATGATTTGCTATCAGTGTGTAGAAGCAAATACTGAACCAGGAGAAAAGATGAATTTATCCCTGGCTTGGTTGTGTCACCTGAGATTAAATTTCATCTTGAAAGATAGGCTTTTTCTTGGGAAGGAAAATCTATATATGCCCAGTCTCAGTAGTCCTTTTTGATTTTGGGGTTTATGCCCATAACCTTTCACCCACTCACCCTTCATGGGTGAGAGAGGAAAAAGGAAAGCCTGTCTTGCCCTGAGCATGCTCCAAAGACTGTGACTGTAATCAAACTTCACGTCTTGTGGCTTCAGGCAATAGCCTGCAGGTGCCAGGAAGGAATTCACCTGTAGACAGAGCTGCTCATGCTCATTCTAGCTGTGTTTGCTTGCTTTCATTTGAAGCAGCAGAGATTCACCACAGGACAGAAGGGGTGGCTGTGCTGGTACTACTTGCTATGACCACTCTGTCTGGATGACTGCTGGCCAGTTCTTCTTCACATTCATAGGATAAGCTGACACATTTGCAGGTCATACAGGAGTTTTTGACCAGGTGGAACTAATAGAGATTGTTTTGATATTTCCTGTCTTCCTCCACAGGACAGTCTGGCATGGGTCATCTATTCAATTCCCTGCCCAGGCATGCACGGCATGTTGGTCTCCTGTGGCACAGAACAGCTTATCCTCTTCCAAAGAATGAAAGATTTCCATTTACTTACTGTCAGGATAGTGGATGTAGGGGTTTTCAGTGAAGTTTAATGGTCTGTGACATTCAGGTTATGATCCAGGTGATCTAAGAATTTCATCCGCACTTAAAAGCATATGTTTTTCTTAGTGTAGACACTAGGCTCACAGAAGAGATACATTTTTCAAATGAATAATCAGGCAGGATTTCATAGAATCTTAGGATTGTCCGGGTTGGAAGGGTCCTTTAAAAGCCATCGTCCAACTCCCTGCAGGGCACAGGGACACCCACAGCTGGGTCAGGGTGCTCACAGCCCTGTCCAGCCTCACCTTGAAGGTCTCCAGGGACAGGGCAGCCACCACCCCTCTGGGCACCCTGTGCCAGTGCTTCACCACCCTGAGGGTAAAAAACTTTTATCTTACATCCAGGCGAAATCTCCCCTCTCTCAGTGTGAAACCATTTCCCCCAGTCCCATCACAACAGACCCTGCTACAGTCTGTCCCCTTCTGTCTTGTAGCCCCCCTTTAGATATCGAAAGGCCGCTCTCAGGTCTCCCCGGAGCCTTCTCTTCCCCAGGCTGAACAGCCCCAGCTCCCTCAGCCTGTCCTCACAGGGAGGTGTTCCACCCCTTGGACCATTTCTGTGTGCTCCCCTGGATGCGCTCCAGCAGCTCCATGCCCTCCCGTGCTGAGCACTCCCCATCTGGACGCGGGGCTCCAGGTGGGCTCTCACCAGCGCAGGTCCCCTCCCCTGCCCTGCTGCCCACGCTGTTCTGGGTGCAGCCCAGGATGCGTTTGGCTTTCTGGGCTGCGAGGGCATGCTGCTGACTCACATCATTCACCAGTACCCCCAAGTCCCTTTCCTCAGGGCTCTGCTCAATCCTTGCATCCCCCAGCCTGTGCTGATAGCAGGGGTTGCCATGACCCAGGTGCCAGACCTTGCATTTTGCTTTGTTGAAGCTCATGAGACTAGCCTGGGCCCACAGCTGGAGCCTGTCCAGGTCTCTCTGGATGGCATCTCATCCCCCAGGTGTGTCTACCACACCACACAGCTGGTGTGATCTGCAAACTTGCTGGGGGTGCACTAGATCCCACCGTCAATGTCAGTGATGAAGATGTTGAAGAGGATCGGTCCCAGAACCCCTGAGGGACACCTCTCATCACTGATCTCCATCCGGACATTGAGCCGTTGACCACCAGTCCCTGGATGCAGTCTAACAACCAGTTCCTCATCCATCGAAGAGTCCACCCATCACATCCATGTCTTCCCAGTTTAGAGAGAAGGATGTTACAGGGGACCGTGTCACAGGCCTTCCTGAAGTCCAGATAGATGACGTCAGTGGCTCTTGCCCTGTCCACTGATGCAGCTACGCCATCATAGGAGGCCACTAGGTTGGTCAGGCAGGACTTGCCCTTGGTGAAGCCGTGCTGATTGTCTCACATCACCTCCCTGTCCTCCATGTGCCTTAGCACAGCTTCCACGAGGATCTGTTCCACGATCTTCCCCAGCACAGAGGTGAGGCTGAGAGTTCGTTAGTTCCCTGGCTGATACTTTCTACCCATCTTAAAAATGGGTGTCACACTGCCCTTCTTCCAGTCACAAGGGACTTCACCTGATTTTACATTCGTTATGTAGTTAAAGACAGATACAGTGGCAGGGGCCACGTGCTCCCTTCCTGATGGTAACCTTGGTCTTTTGCAGACATGTAAAATGAGAAGCTACTTATGACTTCTCTGTGTGTCTAATATAAATCTCACAAATCCATCATCGTGCTCTGAGAATGGACAGGTACATGGGACTGGTGTTTGTAGAGCAGTTGGCAAAATTTGCCTCTGTAGATAACAATATTTAAGTCACCTTGTGTGGAAAATTTGTTATTTCAGTTCGTCTGTTTCCATGAGCTGCTGTCATGTAATGATCAGTACGTCATATCACAGCACGCTTTACCTTGAGCATGTTGACACTTCATAAACATGACAGCGGCTGTCAGCTTTACTGGCACCAGATCATCACTGTGTTCCTCCTCCTTCCTCCCATTCTCTCTCTGCAAGACCACTGTTTCTCTACCACTGTCTCCAGCACTGCTGTCGCTGCCTCTCCACGCCCCATTTGACTTCAGTTTATGTTGAGGCTAGAAGCACCTTGGGGAAGCTGGAAACACAGAGATGTTTTTTGGTCAGATAGGAGCTATGAACTCTTACCTGCTAAGACCAAATATTGCAGGGGTACCGGGGCAGTGTGCATGGCCTACTAAGTCTAGAAGTGAGAGGTCTGGCTGAGCTGGGGAGTTGCCTGGGACGCTGGAGCTGAGGCCAAGGATGGGGGTTGGAAGCAGGAGCTGGACTTGATGTTAGAATATGGCCCTGAAAGGATCTCCAGCCCACTCCTCTTCAGCTGAACTGTGGTGTGCAGCTGTGGTGGTTTAACCCACCGTAACTCCCAACAATGGCTCGCTTGCTCTCCCCCAGGCTGCAGCTGCAGCTACGTGGAGAGGCCCAGGCCTGCCAGTGTACCACCAGCAGCCACCTCAGCGGGATGGAGGTGGGAAGTGAAGAAAAAAAAGGTAGAGCTCAGGAGCTGAGATAAAACTATTTCACTAAATTAGATAATAAACAATAGATAATAAAATGTAAAAGGGATAAAATAGTAATGATACTGATAATTGGGACCAGTGACTTACAGGAAAGACCATTTCTCACCCACATGCAAGCCCAACCCCAAAGGAAAAAGACCGAAATGCCACGGATTCCCCTCCTCACCGGAAAGCAGGGGGAGGGCCATGACATGCTGTATATGGTACGGAATACCTGTTGGTCAGTTTAAGTCAGATGTCCTAACTCTGTCCCCGCCTCCCTCCCCTCCAACTTCCAAATCCCTTCTTTTCCAGCGTTTGCAGATTTTACTATGCTAGAAACCATGACAGCAGCCGCAGTCCAAGTCAGCAGTACTGTGACCCCTGCAAACACAGCTGTAGACAGTTCCTTCTGATGAGTGCTTTTATTTCAACCTGTGTCACTCCCCATCATGGTCTCTGCAGAAAAGAACCCCGATGAAGCCAGAAACATCTTTTCCCCTGACTTCAGTTGGCTTTTTAGGTAAAAATCACAACATGTGCAGGACCAAGGAGAGTAAGTCCAAAAGGCTGCAGAGCTGTGTCACCTTGTGCTGCAGGTGAAGCAGGGAGAGGTTCCTGCTCTGGCCTTCTGCAGCTGTGAGCATTACCAACAAGACACTGTCTGTGCTTCAGCGCAAAGGAGGAACACTTTGGAGCGATGTGCCTCTTCCAATGCTCCTCCTGGACCTGTTCATTTAACCACAGAAGCAAAGGATCTGGCTCATTTTGAAAGACAATTACATGATCCCCAGACATATTCCATGGGACAGAGATGGTCTATTGAGAGAAAGCTGAAGAAGTCGTAGTACAGTACAACTTCTATTTTATTAATTGAATCAAATTCTTCCTTTGCTGATATGCAGAAGACCGTATTTTCTAGCTTAATGAAAATCTTCTCATCTGGGATATATATTATATACCCAGCTAGCATGTTAAATGCATTTCCTCTATTACATAGATTTTTTTTTTTAATTTAAGATGAAAAATTAATTGAACAACAGATCTTCCTGCTTCTACAGTTGCTGTAAGTAGTGAAATCTAATTTCATTACTAAAAGTACATGTTCCATTTCAGTCTTTAAATGTCATATTTATTTTTCTAATAAATGTTAATTTTAGTGCCTTTAAGGAACATGATCATATTGAGATCCAGACTAAATTCTGCATTTCTCTTTGAATTTTAGACATTAGTGAGAAGGCATTAGATTTATTGGTTCTTTTGACTAACCTCAAAGGAGACGACTTCATAAGTAACCGTCTCTGGAAACTTTTACTCTTTTAAATGTGTGATACTCAGTTTTGCAGGGGCACATCTCCATGTGTTGCCTGTATTGCTCAGGATTGTCTTCATCTTGTTTACTTTAATCCAATGGAAAACTCGTGTCAGTTCTGATTGTTCCAGCTTTGGACTGTATTCTGAGTCTCACAACACCTACTATGCTCCACTTTGAACCAGATTTGGAAATGCAACTGTTCTTAATCCTGACAAACTTGTGCGTATGCTCAGTTCTGCTTAAGTGAATGGATTCCTGGAAGTGAGCATGTGCGCAAAACTCATGTACCTAAATCTATGGGACATGGAAGCTTAAGGGTATGTCCGTCAGGCAGCACACGTCAGAGACACCCAGACTACGCCCTGCCCCCAGGTAGGGCCAGAAAGCATGGTGCAGTGCAACACTGCTAGAGCTTGTGGATGGATGCAGAAAGAGACTCATTTCCTCCCTAGTGCCACTGAGCTAATAAATCCTACTTCCTGGCTGTGGTGGTTTTGCTCTCCAGACCTCAACGCCTCCTGTTGTGAGACGAATCCTTTCTGAGAAACTCCAGCGCCTCCTCTTTTGCTAGCCTTTCCAAAGACATTAGGAGCCACGCTCTAAGACACCCACCATTTTCGTGGCTTTGCTTTTCTATACATTTAGGACCAGATGTCAGCTGAATATTGTGGTGTTTTTTTCTCTCTCTTCAAGACAAAATTATTGAATATCCCTTTTCATATAAGCAAAAATTATTAAACACTCCAGTTACTTAGAAATTCATTCAAATGGATTATAATTGAAAGCTGAGATTTTCATATCACAAATTAAAATTGGCAAGGTCAGCTCAGTTCATTAGGGGAGATGCAGTCTAAAGGAGAAAATGGAAACATTCAAAATATTCCACGGATGGATCACAATTCCTGGACTGGATTTAGTCTACAACTCAACATCTAACTGAAAACTCATTTATTCCCTTCTCCTTGGGAAGATAGTCAATCAGTCAAATAAACACCAAAACCGAAAAGCCACGAGGTTTGATGTGGAGAAGTCAGTGTACCCTCCACCAGTACAGGAGCCTTTGCTGAGCCGGAGGCGTAAGAAGATGTAGTTGGAATCAGGAAAGGAAGAGGTGCTTATTCCACTTACCAATAAAATATGATTTTCCAGCAAAACAGAACAGCCAGCACAGAATGCACTGACTTCCTTAGTGTGCAAATAGACCATGATTTATCTCCTAAAACTGCACTGGGATTGTTAGAAAATGTGGTGTCAGCACATGATGGATGAATAGGTGCATGGTGCATAAGGCCAGGGATATAATTTCTGCAGGCTGCTCAGCACTGGTGAACAGCAGTCTGGAAAGTTGTGTCCAGTTTGGGGCTTTACAATCTGGATATCCTATAGGGCACTGCCAAGAATGAAAAGGTCTTTGTGCAAGTTGGCCTTTCTCCCTAGGAAAGGGGCGAGAACTGGCTTTGTGCTGCCTGGAGGAGAGAAGACAGAAGGTGTGATAAGATTTTTGATAAGGAGGCACCAGCAGACATCAATGTGGCCCACATAAAAAATAAAAAGCTGTGTAGTCTTCTAAGAGATGGGAAGTCGTGAGAGGGGGTTGTTGGAAAATGCTGGTAAGTAACATTGAATTAGTTCTTGGTCTGTGTCAGTGTCAATTATTTTTACTGAAGAAGTCTAACTGGGTTTTCCAGTCAGGTCCTTTAAGGGGATTTTCCTGTGTCCTTTTCGAGGACTTAGAGCTCCTTAGGAGATTTTGTTATGAATCTTCAGATTTGCAGATTTTTAATGAAGAGTTCAGTGGCCATATCTTGGAGAATAAATGGTCTGTGAATGGAAGCAGTTTGCTTATCCTCAGTGTGCATCAACAAAGCTGTTTCTTGTATGAATTTTTTTCCATGATTCAAATAAAGAACAATGGGAAGAGTTTTCAAAGCCAGTAAGTCACTTAGAGAGACAAGTGGGCACAGAAGCTCATAAAAGGCACCCTGACATTTTTGCTGTTCTAAAGACATTGGGAACCAGCTCACCAGCTGAGCAACAATTATTTACAGAATTTGAGGATCTGCTCTTTTTTCATAATTTGTCTCCTTTCCTGAGAGTCATAAAATGATGAATCAAAAATGAAACGGGGCTTTGAACACTCCCCTTGTCCTGAGGAGCCATTCCTGTGATTGCTGGCCTATCATTTCCTTCAGCTGACCTTTGATTGCTTTCAGCTGTTCTAAATTTTTGTCTGGAATCACACAGCTTTAATTTAAGTAGGAAAAAAGGCAACCTTCCTTCTAGGTGAGCTTTGGTTTTGCTGGGGTTGAGCTTCCTGGAGAGTAGGCCTAACTTGTGTGATGTTTTAACATAAGTAAACAAAGTTTTAAGAAGAAAAAAGGTAAGCAGACATTCACAGCACTCTTGTTTGGCTAACTGGTGCATCAGAGGTCTTACTAACTTTGGGTTCTGCCTTTTAAATTGTGCTTGATTAAGATGTGTCCTCCAGAAAGGCATTATTTTTGAAGGTTTTGAGAGATTAATGACAGACGCTTTTCTTGGCAAGTTGATCTTCAGAGTTAATGACTCTGGCTATTAAAATATTGTGGTTTCCTTCTGTTTGGTCAGGTTCAGGCTGTAATGTCTTCCTATTTTTTTTCTCTGTTATTTTAAAAAGTTAATTCCTGTTCTATACTCTCACTTATCATATGTGAGTCTCTTCCATTTCAAGCTTTATTTATTGGACAACTATGTAAGCCATAATTTTTAAGTCTATCACTTTAAGGTGGCTTTGGTACAAAGAAGCACTCTTCTAGTGAAATGCAAAGTGTCACACAATTATAGAAGTGAGAAGGCCAAAGCCTCTGTGCAGGTGGATCATTCAGTGATTATGAAATACTGAGGAATATGTAGCTGGAGCCACGTTCTTTGTTTGCCAGCTGCCAGCAAGACAGGTTGTTTATTCACCTCTATTTACTTGCAGGTGAAGCCAGCATACTTCTGTCTGTATTATGAATGAGAGGAATTTAAATTATTTACAAGTCTGTTTAGAAGTAAAGAAGTAAAAATATTGTCAATATTTCCTTTTTAAGGTAATATATGAGAATATATAAAACAGGAAGGAAAACATACCAGATATCTAAATAACAGGATTAACAGAGGAATCTTTTTTTGGGGAAAAAAAGTACTATTTTTGAAACAGAACATTCACCTTGACTAAACCACTAAAATCCTCCAGCTGAAAACCTGTAAGAGAGATTTCTAAAATGTTATCACCTGCAGGGTAGCAATGAGAGCGATGGAAAATCAGAGACCTGAAATGCAACACTTGGCCATCAAGTGTCTACCAGGAGCAGCACATTCCTGCTTCCCCCAGTGCCGATTTGCCAGCAGGGCTGTGAATGTTAAGGGAGAGGATGGACAGCGGGGTGAAATCCTGCCCTGTACTTCTGGGACAGAGAAAATGGGCACCTGAGAGCTTACCTGAGAAATAACTGGGAGTGATTTTCTGGGTCTTTCTGCAGTAAGACCTCAGAGAACTGTATTTGGGATGTTTTTTCTTTTAAATTGTGCTATAGATGGAGCCCACACAGCACAAACATGTCAGGGTAACTCGCAATACTGAAAACGTTCCTGTCCCTCTTATTAGTTTGAATGATCGGGTCAATTCTCCAAAAGTGCCCTAAGATAGAAAGCTCCTTGTTCCCTTGCCAAGTGCTGTAAGTGAATTAACTGTGGTACGGATGCCTTGGCTTGTCCCTGGGGTGTGACAGGAGATGTTCATGGCAATCGTTTGCAAGTCCCTGTGTGAGTGCTCAGGATGTGCTGAGGACATCTGCTTTCCTTACTAACAGTTCAGGACAAACATTAAGCATGACACAGCTGCATGCTTCTTGGTAATTTATCTAGTGTTAGGGTTCTTGGTGGATTGTTAAAGAATAGCAGACTTCAGATTTCTCTATCCAAGGTGAGGTTGACCTGAAAA
>VXAV01006059.1:60461-78086 GCA_013399715.1 Alectura lathami | reverse complement strand
CTTGAAAAGGCCAAAGTTGGCCCTTCTGAAGTCCAGGGTTATCTGGTCAAAATTTTCTTAATTACTGCTTTCATCCACTGCACACCTCTGAGAAGTGGCTGGCTTGATTTTCTGTATGTCCTTCTGCTAGATAGCTGAAGTTTTCCCTTCCCCAGGATGAACAATGACAGCTCTCTGAGTATGTCCTCACCTGTCCTTTAATAGTATTTGTAGCCGTTTGCAGAACTTTCTCCAGCAAGTCCTCGTTTTGTTGGTAGTGAGGAGCCCAAAACCAGACACAGTACTCCAGGCACAACCTCAGCAGAGCTGAGTACGGGTGAAGGATCACCTCCCTCAACCTGCTGGCATTATCTTCCCAGGGAACTATTCGTGGCAAGGATCCTTCCTTGTGCCAAGGGCACAATGCTGGCTTGTGTTCAGCTTGGTTTCCCCAGGTTCTTCTCTTCCAAGCTGCTTTCCAGCAGGTCAGCCCTAAGCCTGTACTGGGGTTATTCCTCCCTGGGGACTGGATTTTTAATTTACCCTTGTTGGCTTTCATAATGTTCATTCTGGCTCATTTTCCCATCCTGTTGTGGCCCCCCTGAATGGTGGTCAGACCTGCCAGCATATCAACATCTCTCCCCAGTCAGGTATCGTTGGTGAATTTGATGTAAGTGTATTCTACCATGACATCCAGGCCATTTAATAAAGTCACTGAGCAATATTGGCACCAGCACTGATCCCTAAGGGGCAGAAATTGAATTTACAAGTTGCCATTCTCAAGAAAATCTGTGGGGGTTTTCTGTGACTGCTGCTCCAGACTGTCGCAGCTCTCTGTGGAAAGCCAGGGGAGTTTTAAGCCATCAGCAGCCTCTCAGGTATAAATGGTGAGTGAATTATGCTGCATCTTCTTAACAATAACAAAAAATTTTATTCTCTCACAGTATGTTAAAGAACACTAACAGCACTAACAGATTTGATATTTTTAATGCATTTTTTAAATATATTTTTCAAGATGTCTGTATCAAGATTATAGAATAGACTTGCCTTACAATGCTGAGAAAGGGAAGAGTGCTTATAGCTCCAGGGCCCCAGCTCATCCTGAAAGGTTCAGGGGGCTGGTTTGGGACACTGGGTGCTGTGCTCAAAATTTTATCTGCCTCTGCCCATCTGTCATGGCAAATAACTTCAATGCATCCCACCCCAAGGTTCTTCACAGGATTAGTAGCAGGGAGTGTATTTAATGTCTTACACTAGTATGTGTTTGAAGACAGCATTTTCTGAAAGACTCAAGTGTCTTCCTTCTGTCTGACTTCTGATGATAAAGTTTTGCACTTCAAATTCATACAGTAAAATTCCTCTCTTTTAGAGATTTGTGTGGGCACACACTCATTTAAGAAAAAAAAAAATGGCTTTTAAGAGATTTGCTTCTATAACTGGAACCGTCATACTCTATGGTTTTAGGAAATTAGACACAAAAGAATTCTTCAGCAGTTGTTTTTCACTGAAATGCTTTAAACTGGTAAGAATGGTCACTCTGAACGGGAAAACAGGCTCATTTGCTATAACTACTATTAGTATTACTAACAGTTCTTTAATTGGAACAAAGGACATGAAAAACTGTTACCTAAAGCACTGCGGATGAGCCACAGTGGGCACTTAAAACCTACTTTCTGATGAAAGAAGTTTGTACAGGAAAATTAAAACCCATGTGGGGAAATAGCTTTATGCACCACAGGAAGCTTCTCCTGGTCTCGGTTTAAGTGTCTTCAGACAAAGACACTGTAGATTTCTGAGGACTTTGCCTTAGGAGCACAGTATTATCGGCTGAAGCTGTTTATTTCTTCAGCAGGAAAAAAAAAAAAAAAAAAAAAAGTTATTTAAGAGGACAGATAAAACCTCAGTCTGTAGACATCTCTGGAAGCTACTGCCTGGGACAGTGATGTGTTTCTGATGCCCTCTCCATGGCAGTGTCCCATGGAAGAGGTCCCACTCTGCTCGTTGCGATGGCGTGATTCTCTGCTTATTTCTCCCTCATTTCCTCCATTCCCCTTGACACAGCATGATGTATGAGCTTGGCAATGGAGTGGAAGGTGTTTTACAGCCACTACCATTTGCTCTGAGCTGGAAATGGCTGGAGAGGAGTCCACTGTCTATGTGCTTTACTGCATTCACAGACCAGAGGTACTTGTGTCAGCGGGAGGCACTAATTCAACGAGGCACCAAAGAACATGCTGACTTCAAAGCATGTGAATAACAGCATTATAGTCACGTGGTTATAGTAATAATCTGCTTAGAGGATGCTGAGGAGCAGCTTACTTCTGTCAGGTTATGCACCCTGGGTACTGCCAGGCCAGATGTTCGCACAGTGCACAGACATTTCAGGCCAGTGCACACAGGCTGGTCAAAGCCCAGGCACCTCTCAGGTGCTGGTTTAGCTACTCTGTGCCAGTCGTCTCAGCACTGCACTTTTTTTTTTTTTTTTTTTATCAATCATTATCTATCAGTGCTAATAATATCCAGACTTAACAGTGGAAACAGAGTGCAAATGTAAGAACAACACAGCAGCATATCTGCCTGACGTTTTTTCACAGTACAAACCTCAACCGAAAAATCTCTGCAGTTTGTCTCCTCCTCCTCTCAGTGAAAAGATTTCATCATTTTTCAGGAGCTCTGTTAGAATCTGTTTATGGTTACAAGAATTTTACAGGCAACGGGGTAAAATACCTTACAAGTGTGAGGTAAATTGCAGATTCCCCTTCACGTCCAGTTCAGGGTGTTACAAATGAAAATACCCACAGTATTTATGTCCATTATCTTAAAATTGCTGCCATGTGTCATCCAGTAGCTCAATAAAAACAGCACACGAGGTTTTATATTTAATAATTTTTTTTTCCATTTTTTTTTCTTTTTCAATAGTACAGGACAATTTTGTCTTTTTTTTTTTTTTTTAATAGTTTGTGCTATTACACCAGACTAGTATTTTGCTAAGTAAGAAACAGACGCTGCTGATGAGTGTAAAACCTGTCATTATTTTAAAGTACACCAGCAGCTTCAATAAAACCTTTTTGCAGGGAAAGAAAGAGCTTTACTGTAGGGTCCGGTGGGAAAGGCAGGCATTTCCCTTCCCACCACATCCTGCCCTCTTAGTACATGGCAGTGCTAAATCTGTAATTGCTGTTCTCACAGCCCCAGTCTGCATCTGCCAGTGGCTGGGAATTTAAACAACTAACTCCCAGAGCAGTGCAGTCTCTTCCTCAGTCTTTGCATGCTTGTTAGCTTTCTTTTCCCCTTATGTTTTTTGGGAATGCCATATGCAGGTCATTAGAATAAACACTTTGCCACATTAAATTTTCTCCAGTATATTTCAGCAGCTGTATAATATGTAGGTGGTTTTTGTAAGTACAGTCCTTGAGGATGTCAAAATAGCAAAGTATTCATTGTGTTTTTTGTTGCTGTTGTTGTTTTTTCAGAACAGGTTGGGTATCACCAAGAGAAATACATAATGTGCTTCAGCTCTACAGAAACAAGCATCTGGAACAGGGAGACTGTCTTACCCCTGGCCTGCCCATGGAGGGGACAAGAGCTAGGTGCAGAAGGTTTCTCCTCCTGCAGCTCTCTGAACAAATTCTCCCCAAGAAAAAAATATGGAGGCCACTGTTTGCACCCATCACTTGCAGAGACGTTTGGGGCTGGTAATCAGGCAATCAACCTGAAGTCCAAGCCCACAGAAATTGAGAGATGGGGAGCATTGCTTTACACAAGGTAGTATTGGCAATAAAGGAAACACAAGGTGGGAGTTAAGGGTGAAAGCGTGTAATTTGAGATCTCCTAGGCATCCTTGTACAGAAACCACTCTATGCTCATTTTAAGTAGTTAAAACATTCAGAATCCTGAATGAATTGAATGACGATGTTATCAGGCATCCTAACGTTTCCTTATGGTATGCAAGGATTATGATGAAGAAAAGGCACGAGCCAGAGTCTTTGAGGAAACAAAAGAATACATATTAAGTTATTTCTACTACAAAGTAAAAAAATAATATGTGAGAGATTTTTGATGTGTTTGTACCCATAGACTGCCCTAGGATCTGTCCTATGTTGGACAAAAGTAGTTCAATCCTGTGATGTACTGTGCCTTCCTGGTAACAGTGCAAAGTCTAGAATTTTAAAGGCATTTAGATATTGCACTTCATTGGGTTAAACTCCTTTATTTTATGCTGCTTTACATTGCAAAGTCTGTTACTCAAATATGGTTTCAAGCACTTAAAAATTGGTATATTTTTAAGTATTTTTTTTAAATAATAGTATTTAGGCAGTTTTTTCCCTGTGCTTTCTAGAAAAGAAAGGAGTGGATGCACAGCCAGGCCTGAGAAAAGAAGGAATGAAAGACTTTTGCCAGGTGCTCAGAGGGATGGTGTAGGGTTCATGCAACCCAGGTTTGCAGGAACAAGTGGTCACTAATGGTGACCCCAAAATGTAGGTCTCACCCTGCAGCATTGCAGGGGGCAGTCTTTAACTAAACCTTACAGCTGTTTTCTGTCTCATTTGATTTTTCTTTATTTTAAGAAAGATTGTTTATGTTAATTTTTAGGCTAATTGGCTTTTGAGATTAAAAGAACTCTTCCTGATTTGCAAGAAGGTCTATGGTACTTCATGAGCTCAGACAGGACTTGGTTACCTGTCATGACTGTGAACATGTCCTGAAATAGATCTTGGTTATGTTTACTTTCCATCAATGCTTCCTGCAAGCTGGAAAGTGCAGGAATGTCTAAAACCTGAGCAGAGGGCAAGAAACTGGTTCGTATTGTCTGACATGCAGCTTGTACTGTGTCAGGTTCCTAAGCCATGACTGCAGTCTGGGTGGTAGACTATTGCAGCTAGGTGACTGCTGATACGATTGATATGAGTTCAGCTTTTGTTTGCCAACTTACATATTTACAGATACTGTGTTGAACTTCATGCAGGGATTCAGGCCTCTTCTTAATGCACTCATTCATATTTTTGGTCAGCTTTCTCATTTTTCCATTTTCACGGGCCAAAGTCCACTGGTACCGTGGGACCTTGCTGTTGATTCAGGATGTGGCTTTATGTAGGGCACCAGGAACCTGGTGAGCGTCTGTTCATGTTGATCTCCTGTGTTCACCCGATGATCTTTCAACTGACAGAGGACATCAAAGGAGCTGTGGCTTCCTCCAGAATCTCCACCATTCGGAAAACAAGATAGTAAGGCAAAGACAGAACTCTCATTATTCCAACCCTGAAAAATGATCTGTAAACATATAACAGTGCAAAATAACAGAAGGGTTTTGTACAATGAACAATTAAATATCGTATGATCGTTGGTGTTTTGGAGATGCTATGAATACATTATGCCTACAACACTTCTTTTCAGTACTGCCCGTAGGTATTTCATTCCACTTTTTAGCTAATCATATCGCAAAAGTATTGTTTATAGTTGTTCCCATGCCAAGTCTCTGATGCGTCTGAGTGGACAGCATGGGTCATCTGCATTTCCTCTGACAGCATGGGTCATACCATGACCCCAGGCTGCAGCACAGACTGACAACCTGGCAAACACCCCCAGGCCCAGGCAGTCTTATTCCAGCTATCAACCACACCCAGAAACGTTGCTGCATTTTTTAGTGCTGTGCTGGTGCCACTGCAGTCTCTCCACAGTGTTTTGTGATATCTCCATGCTAAAGATCAGCCTGGAAATTTTGTCAGTGGGAATATTCCTTACATGTTGTTGGAAGAGGGTTATGAGGAACAAATATTGTCTGTGAAAAGCCCAACAAACTAACAAATTACATATTTGCATTCTCAAAACACAAACTAAAAGATAATCGGTAATCATTTTTGCTATACAGTGCTTGTGCTTGCTTTCCACTCAGTCACATACTGCAACAGAGCCATGATTTTTGCAGTGCCTGATTAGAGCAGCCAATTTCTCAGTAATGACTCAGATAAACATACTGTGCTGGCCATTTCAGAGTGGTTTATGAGCTAAAGAAATTGAAAACCTTGGCTATAAGTTTCCAAACCTTGGTTTGCATACAGAAGAGACCTTCTGGTAACATAACTGTAGGTCTGGAGACAGAAGCGAGTGGTGCAAGGGAGCTCTAATAAAGCACAGCCTGCTCCAGCGTTCAGCCGTTAGAGGTAGATGGTGCTGTTGACAAAGAAATCCTGCTGCACAGGCTGCGGAGCTCCGGCTTCATGAGGCAGACGCCTACAGACAATCGCAATAATTATTACTCTCAGAACTCCTTTGAGATCAGCAAGTATTATTCTGGGTGGAGATGCTCCCAGAATTTAAAGTAGCATTATTACGATTTTACAACTAGTAGTACATGAGTTGTATGTTTGGAGGTGCATCGTCAACTGTGTTTGCCCCTCTCAGGGTGTGTGAACTGCTCAGACTTTTGTGGGCAGAAACCTGACCAGAAAATCTTCTGGGAAAGGTCTCTCCCAACATGTTGGTGTAGAAACTTCCCAGTGGTATTCCTCAAATGCATTGATAAAAACAACAACAAAACAAGAACTGTTACACAGAGTTAATGCTGTATCTGAGAGGTAGAATGTCTCTCTGCCTGGTATTAATCCTATGTTGCTTTACAAACATCATCCCCCATCACCCTCTAGGCTTCATTGCACATGTTAGGGGGGCAACAAAACCCAGACCTTGTCCAGGGGGGTTACTCCCAAATATGTGTTTATGAACAGTGGGGAAAAAGAGATAGCATTCTAAATATGGTTTGCCATTCTTACTGGCAAGTTAACACTTAGCAGAAGAAATACTATATTTTAATGAAGAGCTCAAAGGAAACCAAAGGTTGCATTTGATAAGCTGTGTGGGCAACGAACACAGTTCCTGCTGCATGATTCATAAACCAGCGAGAGAGTCTTGAGACTGAGAACTTATCAGGAAGATCATTCACACCAGCAGGAAGGAGTGCTGGGGCAAAGCAGTTCATGGCTTCAGGTAACAACCTGCTGCCCCTGTGTTGCACTCACAGTGACAGAATAGGATCAGGCACCTGACTAAAAGCAAGTGCAAGGGACATGGTCAAGGATGTAAAGGAAGTTGAGGAGAAGGTGGGAGCCAAGTGTCCTTACATTTTCATAAAATAACTTACCTTCTTTTTACAGAAGCTCTGTGAGTGCTGGTTTTATGCTTATGATATTGCTGAACCCAAATGTTGAAGAATGATGGAATCTAATAAAGATGCCAGCCTTTTTTATTTGTCGTTAGATTCTGAACGCTTTAGAATTCACTTGGGTCACATTTTGAAACTTTTCTCTGCAACTATCAGGGTTAGCAGGGCCGTTTTGTGAAAACAGGACTGATCTATTCACACATTCACAAGATTCCTGAAACGAAAGCTTTAAGAGCCAGCTGTCACAAAAGAGCTTGGCAGGGCCAACACTGCTGAGGAATGGAGGAGTTAACTGCAGATTCCTGTGAGCTGACTCAATATAAAGGATATGTAGCTAAGGAATGTGGTTTTATTCCTCTGTTTTTTTTTTTTTCTTTTTTTTTTTTTTTTTTTTTTTTTTGGTTGAGAAGGTTCCCTGCAAGATAAATCTGAAACCTCAGAGAATTTTTCCTCCATTTGCTAGCCCTCTTTTCATCTCCAGTTACTCAAAATCAAGTTAAAAGTATAACAGAAAAAGCAACAGTCTTGATTTATGATACAATGTCTCTGAAACAAAACTGCTTTTGTAATTTCTTATTCACCTTTCCTCATGTTCCCTGTGTTCCTGTACTCATTGTTAAGGTGCTGGGTACACAAAGACAGGGAATTTCAACTTGCAAGTTATTTAAAATTATTTAAAGGCTCTCTGAATTTTCAGTTGGTTATCTGCAGGTGTGATTTTAGAGTTGCAAGGAAACCTGTAACTTCTAAATAAATGCTTTTCTTGAGTGCAGTGTTACTTTTCCCTAAGCAATAGAATTGTGGTGGGTTGATTTTTTTTGGCTTCTGAGTAGTGTCTGTTTATCATATCTCACTAAATATAATCTCAAAAGAATATCTAATGAAAAAAAATTATCAGACAGAAAATTTATGCTCTTGGTAGCCAATTTATAATGGATAAGTAAAATAAAAAAGAATAATGGAAAATCTCACTTATTCTTTTGTTTTGAATAAGAGCTATAAGCCAGTGCGGATTCATGTGATGTGGAGAGAATATTTACTCCCAGTTAAAGCAATTTTGATTGACCCTACTTGATCAGGATTCTTGGTTTTATAGTTTGCTTTTCACTTTTTCTTCTTCCATGTATCTTTTGATAAGCTCTCTTTCCATTTTTTTTTTTTTTTTAGTCAGTTCATACTGTGATGACTGCTTCACAACACTTGTACACCACCTCAGCCAGGTGGACCTCAGCTGCTGTAGAGCTGCTGTAGAGCTGCATTCCCTCCATGCTTGGTCGAACCAAGAGGCGGAAGAGTAAGGGTGAACTTGCAATAGATCACAGCCCTTAGTGCTCTCTGGAATATCATAAGGCTTCAATTATAAATTATATTTTGAGATCCTGTTTTCCTAATTTTGAATCAAAGAAAGAAGTTGCCCAGCAGAAGGAAACTGCCGCCTTATGGAACCCTGATCACCACTGTTAAACTCAGATATATGTACTCAGGACCTAGATCAAAGCTGCTTTATTCTTACAGTTGGACTTCTCTGGATTTCAGTACATTTTCAAACTCTGATTATGTGAAATATTAGTCTTTGAGATTGTTTTGGGTTAATAATGATAACAATTCTAAGATAACCTTCTTGTTCTATATATATATACAGAAAATCAGTAAACCTACAGACTTTTACTGATTAAATAGCTCATTATGTTGAAGTCCTGAGGATATTTAAGAATCATTAGTATTAAATCTCCTCTTGAAAGAGGACCAGCACAAATATTTTTCTTTTTCTAGAGACCTTAACTGAGAATTATATGGTCTGTTGGCTTCAATGACCATTGGGAAGGGGTGATTTTCACTCTACTGTTGCTGTAGTTTTCAAATCTTTGGAGATATGAACTATGAGTACTATCTTCTGTTTTGGGCCCCTCGCTGCAAGAAAGACATTGAGGCCCTGGAGTGTGCCCAAAGAAGGGCAACCAAGCTGGTGAAGGCTGCAGCTCAGGCCCTCACTTGGTCACTGCCTGAGCTATGGCACAGCTAGGCCTGGGAGGGGCCACCCACCACTCTGATCCTGAGTGACACTGGCCCATGGCTTGGCTTCCCCGCTGGGCCTTGGGCCTCGTCCCTATGGACTTGCACAGGGAGCCAGACTCTTGGGTAAGCCTGGCCACATTTCTCCCTAGCCTGTGTGATCTACTTACCAAATGATTTGTGTTGCTGAAAAGACTGTATTAATTCTTTAAGCCAGATCTAAAATAAAGTTTCAGTGTTAGTCTGAGCAGGGCCTGAAGCCAGCCCCTTTGTCTTTACGGTGAAGGGAGCGATCAGCTCAGACACTAGTAAAAGGCAATTGAAGATGTTAATACGTGACCCAAAGTTAATGTTGTTAACAGTGGCAGTCAATTTAGTACAGATCTTGTATGATATTTCCCATTAAGGGTATTTCACTTAGAAAAAAAATGAATCTTGATGATGCTTGAAAAAGTAGTAATAGTTCTGCGTGTTTATAAGCACAGTCAGTTCTCCAGCAGAGGAACATTACGTTTCTCTGATGGTGTCACCCTGATCATGAGGTTAACTGTGGAACCACTTCCTATTTTGAGGTTTAACCCAAAGAAGAAAATATGTGCAGTTCAGTGATTACTTGGCAATCGTCATTTCAGAGAAATTCACATGTAAGGAACTGAGAGGAGGATATCACTGATACATAAGGATACGAAGATAAGTAGATTTTTTAAAAGGTAATATCTTTAACTGATAGCCTGTTTCAGAAAGAAAAACAGAATACACACACACTCACAAAACAAACAAACAAACAAACAAAAAAACCAGAGAAAAGCAGTCTCTTCATTGGAAAGACTACACAGTGGTGATTCAAAATCAGATTTGCACTAGAGTTTAACGAAGGCTGTTCATTGTATGAGTACCCCAGGTTGTAAATCTCCCATTTCATTAAACAATATACTATTAATACGGCCTTAAGGATGTATATTATAAATCCTGATGAACTTTTAATGACAGTGTGAGTGTTACAAAATGGGTAGCTCTGGGCACATAGAACAAAGTGGGTTGAAGACAGAACACATTGAAGGAAAAATCTACCATGAAAATGAAAAAGGGAAATGGTCCTTCCTCTTCCTCCTTGTTCCCTTCTTATCCCCATGCACGCATACAACCTTTCATGTCATAATTGATTTACATGCGGGCAAACATCACCTGGATGACTTACTTTTAGAAGAATTTTAATGTCTGGAAAGTACTTAAATAGAGAACAGCTAGATTCATAGCTGGCATAACTCTGCACAGCTCTGCTGAAGTCAGTGGATTTATAATGACGAATACTTTGGAACTAGGTTTAAAATATGCAGCTACAGAGTTGTAATACTTCATATTCAGTAAAAGTTTTCCTTTGGGTAAATCTTACGCTAGAAGATAACACACCTCTTCCTTTTTACCAAAAAAAGGTGTGAATGGTTAATATTGGGTCTGTCAGAGAAGCACCATGTCTCCTGTACATGGCCTTAGGAAGGTCTGTCTGAGCACCAGAGTACAGGAGATCCAATGAGGGAACAGCTGTTTCTATGTATATCTTTCTACACTGACTTTTCTGACGGTACAACAAGCTTTGTTCTATATCTGCAGGGCAGCTCCATAGCTTCTTCCTTATCTAAAGAGGGGATTTGGACAATCACTGTCCAGATGGTGACAGAGTTGGTCAAGGGGGTCCTTGCAATGGTGTCTCCAATGGGATCAAACTACAGTGTTCTAGTGAACTCCAGTTGTTTAGCTGGTCTGTGGACTTATGTAAGCACTAAAATGCATGCAAGATCCATAATCTTTACCTTGAGATCCTTGCCACAAAGTGAGAGGACTAAACTGAGAAGCTGGTCAAAACCAGACAGCTAGAGGAAGTACTGCACCTATAACATCAAGTTTTCTCTAAGATCAAGTGTTGAAGAAGTCTACTTGCTGTGCTGCAATGAATGGTGACCTCACATCTGGCTTTGTAGTTAGGAAAGCTCAGAGGAGTATTTAGATCTGGAGCAATTAAAATGTTCAGGATCATTTCAGGGTCAAGACAATGCACTCTCATGGGACCATTTTATATTAAGAGGGGTCACAGAGGCCTTTGTACCAAAGGGAAAAAAAAAAAAAAATCTTTTAAAAAACTTAAAATACAATTTGCGTGCAAAATATAGGCAACATATGTTAGAAATATAACTCAATTATGCACTACCAGTAGCCTCTGTGCATGTGCTGCTTATCAGTCCTTCCAAGACAGTTGGCTAACAACATCATCTGGGAATTTCAAGTAATACTCAGAATTCCTTTGAACATAGCATTCCATTAACTGCAAATTAATTGGATCTGAAGGTCAGTGTGAAGTGGATTACTACAGTGGAGGAAAGCAGACAGAATGCTGCTCATTTCTAGTACATTAGTAAACGTCTCTTGGAAACATTGACATTGCAATATTTCAGCCTGTGGTGCATCCTCTAAGCCTTAGTATTTCAGCAGTAGCCTATGCCTCCAATGTTGACACATGCATGTTTGAAATAATTCTGAAAAGCCTTTCATGGTCGCAGCAACCTATTTTACACGTTCTTAACCTATTTTAGAGTGAGTGGATTGGCTTCCAGCATTTGCTTTTAATGCAACTTGAGAAGCCACATGTGTGTATTTTAAGGACGCTGAGCTCAGCACCACAAGGATGACAGTAAAGAAAGAACGATGGGGGAAATGAAGCCATACACTGAAAGGACTGTTGGTCATGGGTAAAGCCCCTAAAATTTTTAGCTTGATTTTAAGCAAAAAAGATGCTCAAAATCTTCTGAGATTTTAAGTTTTCCTAAGTTTTTTTTTTACGTCTCCATCTACTTTTTTTTTTTTTTCTTCTCCCCAACAATTTCCATGAATTTATGTAATCAATACCCTAATTCTTGTAATTTCCACTCTTATTATTCAGAGAATCATAGAATCGTCTAAGTTAGAAAGGACCTTTAAAGGTCACCTAGTCCAACTCCCCTGCAGTGCGCAGGGACACCTACAGCTGGGTCAGGTTGCTCAGAGCCCTGTCCAGACTGGCCTTGATGGTCTGCAGGGACCGGGCATCCACCACCTCTCTGGGCAACCTGTGCCAGTGCTTCACCACCCTTACTGTAAACAACTTTTTCCTTATATACAGGCTAAATCTCCTCTATCTCAATTTGAAACCATTTCCCCTAGTCCTATCACAACAGACCCTGCTAAAGAGTCTGTCTCCTTCTTTCTTGTAGCCCCCCTTTAGATACTGAAAGGCCGCTCTCAGGTCTCCCCGGAGCCTTCTCCAGGCTGGACAGCCCCAACTCTCTCAGCCTGTCCTCACAGGGGAGCTGTTCCATCCCTTGGATCATTTTTGTGGCCCTCCTCTGGACACGCTCCAACAGCTCCATGTCCCTCCTGTGCTGATGACTCCCCATCTGAACGCAGCACTCCAGGTGGGGTCTCACCAGCGCAGAGCAGAGGGGCAGGATCACCTCCCTTGCCCTGCTGGCCACGCTTTTTTGGATGCAGCCCAGGATACGGTTGGCTATCTGGGCTGCGAGGGCACACTGCTGGCTCGCGTCCAGCTTGTCATTTACCTTCATGGTTTCCTTGGTGAAGCCACACTGATTGTCTTGCATCGCCCCCCTGCCTTCCATGTGCCTTAGCATAGCTTCCAGGAGGATCTCTTCCATGATCTTCCCTGGCACAGAGGTGAAATCTTATCTCTGTATGTGTCTTCTCTTTAGTTAAAACCTTGCAGTCTGCTTCCTTCCTTTTCTTTTCCTTCTTTAATTCTTTTCTGAAACAGAACACTACTGGTTTGCTACAACTGGAACTAAAGAACTCCAAACAAGTGCCTGTTGTTCAGCATGAGTCCACATTAGGTACTCAGAGCTTTCGCCTGTCAAACTACATGATCATTTTGATCACAGATTTGGCTGTCCTACTAATTCATTTTTGTAGAGAGAAGATCAGGAATGTGGCTTTAAGCAGCTAGTGAGAGAAACCTGGAATTCAAAACAGGCATTTTACACACATTTTCTTTCTTATGAGTCCTGGCTGATATACTCATTTAAGGACAATGAATGTACACAGCCTGAAAGCAGCATCCATAACAATGTTTGCACTGAAAGGCTCAAGGCCAGGGCAAAGAGAAGTGCACTTTTCAGAGGGCAAACCAATTAGGAGATGAAAGGTCGTGAAGGACTTCTCTTTGACAAGAATGAATGCAGTTAAAAAGGCATTTTACTTCTTCCTTACATTTTCCTGAAACATCAGCCGTTACATTGCTAGTGAGGCAGTGATCTGGATTCATCCAGCTTAGTGTTTCATCTCACAAGTTTACAAGTTTTCAGATTTTCATAGCCTTCCAGAAAGCCCAGCAAGGGATGGGGATTCTTGCCATTTCTATGAATTTGCAGCTTCCTCATTGTGTATAATCATCATTTTCTGATATGTAGAAATGAAGAAAAAATGCAGCCTAGTGTCTACAATCTGTGATAATTGATGCTGGTTTTATGGATTGTATTTTCTTTACTGAGGACCTTCTTGCTGAGCAAACCTCACAAATGAAAACACTTGCTGAGATTTTATTTCTATGGCAATTTTCTGTATGTTCTTCCATAATATGGCAATATCAAGCAGGATCATATTTCGATTTGCGAGAGGAAGAGCTATAGTTCATCCTAGTTATTTGCCACTTAGAACTGAAACAAAAATAACTGATATTGAGGACACATTAAAATCGAAGCAGGTGGAAAAGAGCAGATTTATTAAAAAAAAAAAAAAACAAAAGCATTAGGGCAAATTTTACAGGCTTGGTTTTGGAAAATTATTACAAGTTACTAATGAAGACAAACTAATTTATCTTGTGGGGATATTTTGCTCCTTTTATCTTCCTGGACATCCTAACATGATAAAACACACTCTTAAGAATTCTGTTTATTTGCATTACTCTGGTAAGTACAAAATCTGGGCTTTATGTTGTGCAGAAAATGCATAAAAAAAGGCACCTCATTTACTGGGCATATTAGGCAGAAAAAAAGAGTTGGGTTGTATTGGAAAAGCCTGGGAGACAACCTGTTTTTTACAAACTCCCTCTCTAGATCAGTCAGTCCCCAAACCCCTTCCTACCAGTCCTCAGGAAAGAGATGATTCACCTGTGGCCCTTGGGAAATGGGTTAGCAGTACCAGCAGGAGCTGGATTCCAGTCTCTCTGTGGGTACTTTTGTAAAATAAAATGTCTGTGGCTTACAGCTGAAGTTTTGCATGTGAGACATCATTGCTCTGGCCTCACTGTTTGCTGGCATCCGCTGGGAAGGGGATGCAATGAGAAATACCTCAGTTATTCTTTCTGGAAAAAGAGAGACTCATCAAATGTAACCATACATAGAATGATCCACAACAAAATTGGCACAACACAGTCACTGCTTTTGCAACATCGCCAACACCACTTTCAGTAGTCATTTGGCTAGGTGTGGCCCAGAAATGTTAGTCATCAAGTAGCTTTCATTTATGCATTCATTTAGGCATTTAGGCACCAAATGAAGCTCAGGGTGTGCCTAAGATGCAGTTTGGTGGTATTTATTCCCATAAAGATCTAAATGAATTTCCTCTATCGTTAGCTAGCCCAGACTTCACCACAGGCTGCAAAAGCTTCTTGAAACTTTGGGTAAGCACTGAAGAGGCCAGCCTGCATTCATGGACTGCAGCCGTGCTTCAACATGCTCCCCAAAATTTTGAGGGTATGTCTGTGCAGAAGCCAGATCACCCGCTGTTATCTGGAGCATCTGCAGGGCTCTCTGTGGCTTGGGCTTTCCAGCCCAGGGCTTGAGATGGCCTTTCTTGCATCACACTCCCTACAACAGTGGCACTCCCATGCCACATCCTCTGCCTGGATGGTGTAAAATAAAATCTGGTCTGGCCTTACTGGAAGCTCCAGGGCATAGTTTGCACAATTCATGCTTTTTCAAGGATGTATAGAGCAACAAATTGATTTTAGGTTTTCAAAAGAGAAAGAAGACAAAGTTAAAGAAGGCTGTTCAGTTTGGCACATAACTCTGTGTCACACATGGAAGTGAATGGGAAATAAATTCTTTTCTCTGTAAGTCTTGCAGGCAAGGGGCTTTCAGATCACAAGTTGTATATATAGAGAGAGGTAGGTAGATGGGGCATAGGTGAAAAGCAAATAACCTGAGAACTGTGATAACCACACTACTCTAAATGGAACAACTTTGCTAATATTTCTTTTTTTTTTTCTTTTTTTTTTCTTTTTTTTTTTTAATTTTTATTTTTTTAGCTGAAGAAACGTCACTGTTAGATATCAGTGAAAGGGAGATAAGCACACCAACAGCTCACACTTACAGCATCAGCCAACGAAGACAGGTGGAATCATGAGATGTGCATGAAGAACATAATGTAAACATGTCATTATGATGAGCACTTGAAAAGGGAGAATGCAGTTCCTTAGGTTATTAAAGCAACTGTCCTGAGCTCAAGAGTCAAATCATGTAACAGTTTTATTTGTGCAAGATCCTCCCTTGATAGCCAGCTAACTTCAGGGCACAGAAGATATTAGAGAAGAGCAGCAGGAATTTGTAACTCTATAAGACCTGAAGGCCTTGCAACTGTTTTTGGTGCCATAGAAATCCAAAAGGCAAAAATACTTTTTGGGAAAGGAGACTAACTTTCTTCTGTCTATTGTTGATTCTTATTTTTATGAAGACCAACCTGTCTGCTAGCAAAGCTGATCTTACTGAATATTTCTCATTGATTTTCGTTTTTTTTTTTCTTTTAGAAAAATAATAGAAATTGTCAAAGCTGGTAATTTTCATCACTCTGTAATATTTCTATAAATTAAAAAAAAATCTTAGCTTTTTGTTAGAAACTGTTAGTTGATTCTAAAAGGATTTGCACAAAATATATGTATGTATAAAAAAAAAGAATATTTGATCATGTTTTTAGTTCAATATAAAATTTATATGAAGTCTTAAATTTTAATGCAACGAAGATATCCTTTCTTGCCCAGAAGTAATAGCCTCAATCACTCTGTCTCTGAAATCTTATCCATACTGTACTATGATCCAATGGGACATACTTAATTGTCACTCCATAACAGTCTGTTAAGAAAACTGTGATTGATGTCCTTTTAAAGATCTTCAAAGCTATCTTAAAAATGAAATAGACTTCTTGATGTTCACCAATGCCCAAATTCTTCCATTAGGCATGCCTGGAGCTCCTAAGAAATTTCAGATGTGGCTGTAGTTATTTAATGTTCTCTTGTATTTAACCTTATTAAGTGACCTTAAAGCCATGTGGACCTGGCCTAGTACTACTGAAGTAAGATTACCTCTTGAATTTCTTTTGCAAGCCATGCATTAACCAATCTTATAAAAAGTAGTGTTTAGTTGGAGGTGATGGAAAGAAAAAGTATTTCCATTTTTCTGAAAATCATGATTTATCATTCAAATTCTGTTCATATGTTATTATCATCATTTGTATATCTTTATCTTTTAAAACAAATTAAGAAGAATGTGTAATTAAAGGAAAAATTGGGTGGTGATATGAAAGAAGAAGAGGACAGTTATTCTACGCTGTTAATAGAAGAATAATCCATAAGTCGTAGTAGGGATTTTTTCTCTCCCCAAACACTTTTCAAAAATGTTCATATTCTCAAAAGTTTTTAATTCATATCTTTAAATCTCCAGTCATATAATCAGACATTTTTCAGCAAGTGGGCATTGTTAAATGGCTCTTGAATACATATGAGATGATTGGAATCTCTACATTAATTCCGATAGTCATTTTTGAAGAAGCCAAAGGGTAAATAAAATACCCTACCACAGAGCAGATTGGAATGTAAATTCCCTAAAGGGACGTGTTTTGCTGCTGATACTCAAGAGAAATAGAGCCAAGTCTGTTCTACATGGCTGCATGCAAAAATGACAAAAAAATGGCTGTATTGTTTCGACTTTGCTCAGCCACCAAAAATAATCCGTATTGGCATTTTATTTGTTGCTTTGCACACCTTTAAGGTAACCTTCACTGACCACCTCACAGCTGTTCCTTGCTTCTCAAGAGGTATTTCAGGCATTGATGTAGCTATTTCCATGCAGATCCCGTTTTCAGGAGCGCAGTCCATGGCATGACTGAATTTGCCAGCAGCACAGACAAGGACTTAGCTGCTGCAGCAGAGAATATTCTAAGGCTGGTTTCATTATTCTAACATCGTTTCTAATTGCTTATAATGAAATAGATTACTATTTAGACAAAGCTATTTAAAATGTTTAATTTTTTCAGTGGAGGTTTCTTCTCTGAGTTTGAAAGTACTTTGGAAGAAGTGAAACAAAGTTAATCTCATTAGGATCAGTGAAATTGGCACATATGGGGAGATTTAACACCTTTTGAAGCATTGCTTATGATAGTGATATGTATTAACTAATTGTCTCTTACCGTGGTGTGAACAATGAGACGGGTCTGGG
>VXAV01006059.1:26261-55743 GCA_013399715.1 Alectura lathami | reverse complement strand
ATCATAGCACCTCTTGGCTCAGATGGTCTAATCTTGCATGAAAATTAGATTTTAATTAATCTCTTGCAAAAATTTCAGTTCTGTGTGGATGATGTCACGTTTCCATTATCTAACCCTTAATAACTGATTATAGCCTAATTGAATGTACTAGAGGAAAAACGACAGGATGTCAGGATATAAAGTTCATTAAGGAAAATCAATTTGCAAGGGTTTAAATTGCATTAAGGTCTACCCTTTAAATCATTTAATGTATTTCTTCCTGGTTTGGGAAGGTAAATAGGCATACTGTGGAGAAATATGTGCAACAAAAACTGGTACATTTTTTGGGTAAATTAAATTGCAAATGACTGAAAATCAGAAAACAATTCCATTATCAATGACAAGCTGCCAAGGTACTCAAAGAAATACTTTGCCAAGTTCCTTCTATTTCTCATTTGTTTTTGTCATTTAAAACAGCATAAATCTCACTGGTAGGTTGGACCGAGATGTATCTCATTTTCAAAGATGCAAACAGAGAAGGGTTAATGAATACCAACTGAGTTATTTGCTGTGCAGGATGGATTTGGCACCCCTTTACATACCAGACTGGATGTTTTCATCTTTTTTCAAGTCTGTAAACAGTAGAAGCTGCTTATAGTCATATTCTTGGCATCATCATCAGCTGGATGCATTTCAATTAGTCTTTTTTGTGGTACCAAGTCAATACAGTACCTTTGTGAACTGTTTAATGCAGAAAGTCAGTGGGAAACAACCTTGCCTTCGTTGTTAACTCCTGACAGTTATTTGAGTAACAGGTGAGGCTGGAAGAAGGTGACAATTTAGGTTGCAAAAAAATAGTGTGTTTAACTGTGGATTCAGATCTTGGTTTTCTGGATGCCCATGGAAGATAATTTTGGAGTAACTCTGGAGAGGGATGATAAAGATGATAGTTTGACGTTGAGACCTGGACCTGTCTATGCTACCTTATGTATATTGTTGTGGTCTGACTGGAATAGGAATATCTCTTACTCAATGCATGGCCTTTGAGCTTTACTACCACTCAACAAGGTTTTTACTCAAAAGTTACAAAAAATTGGTAGAATATGCATTATATTTAAAGCTACAAGGATGTTACAGTCATAACTAAACTGTTTCAGTCCTGAAACAGAGGCTTTTCTCTACAGCTTTATGGTTTCCTCTTGTTGCTATTTAGTGCCGGATTTGGGACACAGAACATGAGTTGGGCCATCTGTATCTTTTATCCTGTGGCCTTTGACCCATTCACAGCACTCCAGTGGTTACAAAGACCCCACTTCTGACCAGGACTGCCATATGGGGCCAGGGTGGTACAACAAGGCAGTGAGACCGGCGTGTGACGTCAACTGTTTACACAATGCAGATGAGCCTTTGCTAAAGGGTATATCCTCACAATAAATGGAGTACCTGGGACATATTCTGTTTTTTCCCAAGGTCTGATCACTTCTTGCAGCCTGCTATGGTCTTCCTGTGCATCAGTGGGGCACTTACAGAGGTATAGAACCATTGAATCATAGAATGGCTTGGACAGGGCTGCCAACCACCAGCTCACTAGATCAAACTGCCCAGGAACCCATCCAGCCTGGCCTTGAACACAGCCAGGGATGGGGCAGCCACAGCTTCTCTGGGCAGCCTGTGCCAGCGCCCCACCACTCTCTCAGGGAAGAATTTCTTCCTGATGTCCAACCTAAACCTCCCCTCTTTCAGTTTTAGCCCATTCACCCTTGTCCTACCATTGTCCACCCGTGTAAACAGTCAGTCCCCCTCCTGCCTGTGAGCTCCTTTCAAGTATTGGAAGGCTGCAATGAGGTCTCCCCAGAGCCTTCTCTTTTCCAAGCTGAACAATCCCAACTCCCTCAACCTTTCCTCACAGGAGAGGTGCTCCAGCCCTCTGATCATTTTGGTGGCCCTCCTCTGGACCCGCTCCAACAGCTCCACATCCTTTCTGTACTGGGGGCCCCAGGCCTGGACCCAGCACTCCAGGTGAGGCCTCACAAGGGCAGAGCAGAGGGGGATGACCCCTCCCTCTCCCTGCTGGCAGAAGGTTTCAGAGGAGATAATTAATAAGAACTTGAAAAGAAGAAGATGGCACATTCACCATAAGTTTCGAGTCACATTTTGTCACCTTCTCTTAAGTTTTTTAAAGATTGGAGAAATGGTATGGTGACTTTCCCTTTGAGATAGTTTATGAAGAGCTTTTAATTATGTTGGAGATTTCTTAAATGTAATTTCGTATGATGGCATCTGGTACGAACTGGATGCCTCACTTTGATCTCCTGCGGAGTCAAGGTTGACAGCAGTCTTCAAATGAAGAGTAACATCAGCAGAAAAACAGACGTGAAATTAACATATTGGAGCATTGCTTTTCTTGTAATCATCACCACATTAAATATGGAGGGAGTATTCTGAAACTCAAGTTTGCATCTTGAACAGTATTAGTGGGGCTGAGTTGCCCTCATTAGCTATTTTGTATTAAATTTGATGAGAAAATTGATGCTGACAAGAACTGGAAATGCTTTTTTTTTGTTGTTGTTATTTTAATCTTGGTTTTAATCAGTTTAGATCACCTGCTAAATGTCTTGTAATATTTTAAGGAGTGTCTCATTCCTAGTGCAAAAAAAAAAAAAAAAGTAAATTGAATATGGAAAATAAAAATTCAATCTTCTCAGTCTCTTTCTCCTTGTAATAGTACCAGAATGAAAAATATAGTTTGTCTGTATTTTACTTTACTTTCAATTTATAACCATATTTTTTTCATATTTTGATATGATTGAAAAAATATTTTGCATATTTTTGCAATGAGTTTGCATTTTAGGTAGAAAGTTTTCATGAAAGATCCAAAAGTTATGCACTGATACATTTTGTTACTTTTCTTGTAAAACTTACATGACTGTAAATCATTTTTTTGCTAGATTTTAAAACATTCCCGGTGTCTTCCTTCATTGTAAACGAGATGCATCAAAATATAAAGATGTTCTCTCTTAATGTGTTATTGTTATAGTTGAGCTTATAGTAAAAATTTTGTTCTGAATATGTTCATTTTTAACAGACACATGTTTTGGCATTTTAGATGGGGAGAAGGTACTTCTTATAATTCCTTGCATTTATTGTGAGAAAAACAAAAACAGAAACAAACCATATGTATTACAAACTCATTGAAGACTTTCTTTAATGAAGATTTTTATTTATAAGAATATGATATATATACAGTATGCAAAACACATCAGGTTCATTTTTGTCCTTACCCTAACTCCAGGGGAGTCACTAAAGTTTTATTTTTCAGGAGACAGATGCTTGCATTTTGTAGGCACTGACTTCATCCCACTCTTCTTCAGTGGGGAGGGTCCCAGACAGAAGAGGAAGGACAGCATGTTTGCCTTGGTAACCTGAAAGAGTCAAGGCAGACAGAGCAATATCTGCTGCCTCCCTTTTCCTGAGCCTAAATAAATAGGTGGATTATTGTAGTTTTTGTTATGAAGGAGTTTAATAACGGACCATCGCACTGCGTTAGTGGGATGAGTTAAAATGTGAGTGGCCATCTGGGATGCTTGAGATGAGTTTCCAGTGCTCGTGTTGAGCCCAGGCCTGAACCAAAACTTACCATCAGTCAACAGAAGAAGCTACTTCAGAGGAATAAAATTTGCTTTAAGCAGGTTCTTACTTCAAGATCATTCATGATTTTGTCTTTCCTCTGTGGCGGTGGCAGTAGATGGTGGCACTTTAGGAATATCAGAAATGGCCACCAAAGACCCTTCTGCTGGAGAGCCTACTACATTTAAATTTTCAGAGAATCACAGAATCACGGAATTGTAGGGGTTGAAAGGGACCTCTGGAGATCATCTAGTACAAGACCCTGCTAAAGCAGGATCCCCAGAGTAGATTGCACAGGAAAGTGTCCAGGCGGGGTGTGAATATCTCCAGAGGAGAGTCCACAACCTCTCTGGGCAGCTTGTTCCAGTGCTCTGTCACAATAAAGAAGGTTTCCTCATGTTCATATGGAATTTCCTGTGTTTCAGTTTGTAATTTAAACACTAGCTGCTGCACTGCTGTTGGGAAACAGAATATACTTGTGTCCCTGAACCTTTTATGGGCACGTGAGCTCAAAGGGTACCGACTAATTCAAAAGTATTTTGGGATTGCTGGTGTCTTTCTTTCTTTCTGTACAGCAAAGCAGAATCAACGTCATTGATACAAGCAGGCAGCTTTGTTTCTCATGTTTGTAAGAGCTGGGGGCACCTCTGAAAAATAAGATTAGCAAAAACTACTAAATATGGTTGACCTGCTATTTGCAAGTAAGAAACCTTGTCATACAGTGATTGTCTATCGTTTAGCACTACAAACAGCTAGATAAATACAGAGCAAAGCTACAGCAGAAAAACAGTGAAAATAGTAAGAAATAAGTGTGAAACCTAGTCTTTTTAGATGTGGGACAGTGAGTGGCATGATGAGAAAATTCATTGTGTATTTTATATCAGGCTGAAAATCGACTGCAATTTAGGCAATGAGAAGCTCTTGCAGCATTGTGCCAGTACTGCTGTGGTTCATGCTGCTCATGGATGGCAGAGCAATGGAAGTAATCTGATAAATGAAATGTAACCACCTGATGCATAATTCAGTCTTGCAAGGGCAGTGTAGGAAAACAGTATCATATCCAGACAAATTAATCTGTCCTAGGTTTCTGACTGTCTCAAGGCCTTCTCTTTCATTGTCAGTTCAGTCACAGATACATATATGTGATTATTATTTCAAATGGAAAGTTCTTTTCCAATAGCTATTTTTGAAAGATGCTGTCTCACAGCAAGATCACTTTAGTGAAGTATGCCTTCATTTTGAAGTACAATAGGAAAGTCAGTTAGAACCATCATTTGTTTTGCTTTGTTTCTATTGTTTTGTTTCCATTATTTGTGTATTATCAAACTCACGAAATACATTTGTATGTAAGCAGCCAGTGCCAGAAGTCTGAAGTTTCATTTGTAATTTTAGACTTTGGCACCACTGTAGTGCGTTATGCTCACAACCCAGTCATAAGCAGCTGGTTATTAACAGCTGCATGAAGTTACCTGTACCCCATATAGCAACACCTTAATAAATACAGACGGGAACAGGACTGTTACGGCACTTTGCAGAAGATTTGGTCATGGAGGGATTTGGTCCCCTTCCCACAAAGGCATTCGAGGGGCCTGATTGCACAGACCAGGGTCTGGTCCAGACCCTTGTTCAGCTTTGTGGTGGTTTGCCTACACACAGTGAGTGAAGTCATACAGAAATTGGTGGTGCAACACGTTCTGAGGGGAGTTTTTATGGTCAACAAGCTGTCCTGAGAACCTGTTTTTGTGATACCTTGTCTTTGGCCAGCACTGAATTTGACTGTAGACTCCACCAGAATGGCTCTAGTAACTTTAATGACATAAACAGGTATTTGTTAGGCCTCCGGAGTGATTCCCATTTGCTGTCCCTTCCCCAAATACAACTCTTCTTTTTCCTCCCACTTTCATTTGTTTGTTGCACAAAGCATAAATTACTCAAAATGAACAAGCTGCTGAGCTCTGCTCGGCTTGCAGCCTGCAGCCTTTACATGCTGGCTATTTTACATTCCTGCAGACCACATCTGGGCAGGAGAGGCTCCCTGCCAGAGCAGAAGGAGCTCAAATGTGGAAGAACTGCACTGAGAGAGGTAACGGGGGAAGGAAGAGTGATTTCAGGATGGGTATTAGGGTTTTGATCTCTTAGAATTGAAGATCCAATAGCTTCTGTTATCTTTAGTAGTAGACAAGCAGAGAATGTGTCTGTGTCTCTTATCTCTCAGGCTATCTGTAAAGATTATGGATATTCTCTGCATAGCAGTGATATAGTGAACAGCCAGAGATCTCATTCACATATCATTGTTCACAAACAGGGTCATGGCTTTAACATCCAGGGATAGAAACATGTCCACTTGAATTAGTTCACTTCTTATTCTGTGCTTTCTGTCTGGTTCTCCCCTATTAGAAAGGCTGTTCTTGAAACAACAGAAAAGAGCAGATAAAGAAGCAGGCTACAGCAGACGTAACCACTTAGTTTCTGTCACCTAGACAAGCACACTTTCTAATGTAAAGGCACAAAATGTGAACAAATCACATTTTCATTCACTAAGTTCCTTTAGTGCTGGAACTGATAAAATCTTAAATGCATCCAGAGCCAGCAGCAGTTGAAGAAGGAAAGGGACTCTTTCTCAGTGGATACCAAACAAATGAAAAAGGAAAAAAATCCTAACGTTACCCAGAGCTGAGGCAAAGGCAAGGAATAAACGTGTTAGGATTCAGGGAAGAAAGGCCACTCTCTTTTGAGAATGGTTTAACATGACGCTGCAGTTTAAATTTGTGTTCAGGAAGTCCCTAAACTGAAGACTGGCAAAAGCTGGCAGGGAATAATGAGGAGAGGATCACTTTTTTCTGTCTTTTCCTAACGATTATTTCCTAAATAGCTACCACTAAGGACAATATATTAGACTTACAAGACTTTCGGTCTGTTGCAGGGTGTTTGTTCCTTCCATTGTTCAGTAGGTCCCCAGATGCAAGGCTGAGACAAGTGTCTTGACAGTTTGATGGCAGCAGGGCATGGAGAGAGATGGGTAGGACTGTCCTCAAATTTTCCTTTTTTTTTTTTTTTTTGGTTTGTTTGTTTGGTTTTGTTTTTTAAATTTTTCACTTAGACTTTTTTTTTTTTTTCTGGGTCAGTCTGCAACATTTGCTGTGGAAACTAAGCAGCTTCAGACAACCAGCCTATTCAGCAAGGGCAGGCTTGATGTTTAAATAGGATTTATACTTCATATCTACAAATGTTAATATTAATTTATACTTCATTTTACAGAGTTGTCAGTATGCCATGAGGAAATGAACAGTGTGTCTTGTTCACAGAGGTTCAGTTTTACTGAAGAATATATCCAGAAAATATTAGAGGAGCCAGGTAAGACGTGTGGAATATTTGGAAGAAAAAAGCAGCACAGTTTTTGTACATTGGTATAGGAAGAGACTTTTCCTTTTCCACCCATGCCACCAGACACTACCCAAAGGAAATGGTGGTCATATGTATTGGTGTTGAACAACTGTTTTTTTTTTTTTTTTTTTTTCACTGAATAAACCCATTTTTTCCATCTTGCTTTCTAAGTACTTTGTTACGTACATATCTATCATATAAAGGGGGTCATGGCTTCCTTCTGCAGACGTCTGAAAGCGAGAGATACTGTTCTAAAGGCAATAGTATATATTACAATATGCCTCTATATATTTCATGTTCATCATAAATGAATGTGTGGTATTGGTGTGATTTCCATCTGCTTTAAGGTTCTTTTTTACCATCTCATAAAAAGAGATTTCCAGAATAATTCTGACAGATACTGTTTAAAAAAAAAGTTTAAAAGATGCTCAGTTTCACTCCAATAGAATATACATGTTTGAAAGAACAGAAGCATCCTCTTAATCGTATAAAATCTAAATTGCTCTTTGTATGACCATCAGGAGTGAGTGCATATTTCTAAAGAGTTTATTCCTGAAGGCTCTGCAAATCAGATTTTTTTCTTTGTGCACTGAAATATTAATAAATATTGCATATCTATTTTTAACATTTCTTTGTTTCATTGAGTATGGTTCAGAAAATTGTCTCTTCCTCCACATACTGATCTCCAAATTAACCGAAGCAGCATTAAGACAAAGCACATAAACATGGCAGAAATATAAATAAATTTTGGTAACAAGACCTGCTTAAAAAAAGTCTTTACAGACAATAATATAGTTCCTCCAAAATGTCTTAAAGACGTACTCTACCTACTGCACATAATAAAACACTCAGGGAATTATATATTATGTCCTGGAAAACATTTAGATCATTATTTCTAATGACAGCAATACAATTCTTTGAGCAGAGTGCATTTCATATATACAGAACAGCAGTAGAATAAATAAGGTACATATTGCATTAAGAAAAAAAGCTACATTTCATGATTCACTTAGGGTTTGGCAGAAAAATAGGAGAAGCTAGATATTATCACAGAATGACTATAAGCTGCAAAGTGAAGATTCTGTGAAGTCAGTGAATAATTACAGGCAATCTTTTGCTTTCTGTAATTTGATATAATATTATATGTACAGATATATCAACAATGGAGATAAATAAATCTTGACAAGTGACAGGCCTCAGTTAAGTACCAGTTTAAGGACACATTTTTTGTTTGTTACAGGGCTTACAGAAACACTGAACAGTGTCTTTATCTGAAGAGCTGATAGGAATCTTCACAGAATTATGGTGTTATTCCTCACTCTAATTAGCGAGCACAGCTCACATAGTGACACAGCAATGTCAGCATGTCCCAGGCTGCTTCTTCAGGTCTCACCTTTTGTTGGCTCCTTCCTGGTGATGTGCTGTTGCCTCTGCAGACCGACTTATCAACGCTCCTGAAGAATTTATTTTATTTTATTTTATTTTAAAAAGCTCTAGGTTGTTTTTCTTGGTCATTCCCTAGCTAATGGGGCCTGCTGGGGTAGTATAGGACCGTTGATCATGCAGGCACCAAAGCACCCAGGAATAGCCATATAACATATAGCAAGCGCAGCAGGAATGCAGAAGGGCCCTGGATCTCTCTCACTTAGGTGTGATTTCTGGCACTCAGTGGAGAAATCATCCTTGGCACAATGGAGACCTTGACCCAGGCAGAGCTCCTGAGGGAGGATGGGGCTGCCTTAGCTCTCTGTGCAGCACTGTGTGCCTCTGCTGGGGACATGGTGGTCTCACCTGAACAAGGGATGCTCTGTATGAGCTGCTGAGTCACCAGCAAAAGAAAGTGAGCAGACCATGTGCCATCAAGCACGACAAATGGGAGGTCCACAGGGTCTTCATAGAGATCCTGCAGAACCACACAGCAGAGTCCCACGTTTTGGAGAAGGAGAGAAAATAGTCAACAGGGCAATGTTTGGAAAACTTCCAAAGCAGAGGATGCTGGAAACGTGTCACTTCCTATGAAGCCACAAATGCTCCTTGTCTGGCGGTGGTTCTGCAGTGGGCATAGGGCCTTCAGGTACAGGGCGATAGGAGCAGATGATGTTCCATCAGGGGAGGCATCGGAGCCAGCTGAGCCTTAACCAAGAGTATGTATGAAGGAAAAAAGGGAAGGTGATAATTGCTGGAGGCTTCCTCCTGTGGGGGTGAAGACACCTATCCATGTGTCTGGGGGAGCAGAAATGGGGGAATTGGAGGAGATACCTGTGACTACAATAAAGGAAAAAATTCCGCTTGTTTTCAAGAGGAGCAAGAATGAGTGTCCATTTTCATGCCAGTCCCCGAGAAGCTTATGCTATTTCCAAGAATATGCTGGTGGCTGGATTTGTTTTCAGACTCAGGTGTCTTAAAACATATACAACATTCAAGAATAAGGTACTTCTGTAAGCATACAGCAGGAGGATCGTCATGAGAATAGCATGTCAGTGTGGAAGTGACAGACCATATTTTCACTGCACTGCTGACCATTCCCAACGCCAAAGTTTTTGTATTAGCTGTCTCTGTAGAAGAGACAGGTGCAGAAAGCTTGAAATTTCAGACTGGAATTATGCTTAATTATGCCATATCACTATTTATTCTACTGTAAGATTGAGGAAGGCCAGGAAAATGTTCAATACAATGGATGAAACACAGCTGATGTTCTTCATGCTTGCATGATAGGTATCACTAGTTATAGGTTAATCATTAGGATTAAGGTTCATTAGATAGCATTACGAGTACTGTCTATCTAAGGGATCACTGGGCCATGTGGAAGAATGTCCTTTTGACTGCACTGATGGCTGGAATAAGCACTGAACCAAATCAAAAATCTTTAGTTTTTGGACCATTTGGACAGGTTGATCTGGGAATAGTTTTTGGAGACCTGCCAAAAGTCTAAAGGATCAATGGCTGCCAGGGATCAGCCAAGTCTCACTGCACAAACCAGAACAAACAGAACAAAATTAAACCCAGACACAACCAAAAATCATTTATCGTGGAAGCTTTATGAGCAGGAATTTGCTCAGTTAAATTTCTGTCATGCTGAAAACAGCTTGCTCTAGATTAAATTAATTTTTTAGGTATGTGACTGGGAGTCATTGGCATGAAATCAAAAGTGATAAACACCAATAACTGGATGCTGGATTAGTTTTCCTAGGTTTGCCAGCTTAATTGCTTTCGTCCTGACTTGAAGATTTCACCCTTTACAAAAGCTTTGGCTGTATATCTTTATAGATCATATTTTCGCAAATCTTGATATTAAAAAAACCTTCATAATAAACTGTATCACAGAACCTGAATGCTTTTACCAGATTTTGTCTGTTCTATTTTAGAGATTAATTTAGGTGATATTTGATTCCCCACTGTTTATCTGTTATCTTTTCTTTTCCTTTCCCTTTTGTTTCTTGCGGAGATTGGCTTTATGTAAATGTGTCGTCTGTCCATAATACAAAGTATCTGGAAATAGCAATATACTATAGTCATGTATATTCGTCATTCATCAGAAAAAAACATTAACACGTTTAGATTCTCCATCATTACACACCATTTTATTTTCGGGGAAAAAAAAAAAAAAGAAGAAGAAAAATGTGCCAGTAAACTCATGTATTTATGACAGTAAATTTTTAAAGCAGGTAGGACAATAAATCACTTTTTCTTTCTAATTTGGTAATTTGTAAATTAACAAGAAAAAAATATTTTTCCTGGTTTCATCAACAGGTTATGTCACAAACTCTACCCTTGTAATAATAAGTGCAGTTTATGCTTCTCCCCTCAATCATGTTGAATTTGTATGCTCTTCAAATAACCACCAGAGCCACTTTGACAAGTACCTACACTGGTTCTGGAGAGACTGCAGCTGTTCTGCACAAGTTGTCAGATGGATTTTTTTTTTTTTTTTTCCCAACCATCACCTGCCGGTATTGTTCATATCAAGTTTATTATCTGTTACTTAGGATTATAGCTGGGAGACATCCCTTTGCGCATGCTCTGTGTTATCAAGTGTGTCATTATCCAGGTGGAGGGAAGGACGGCTTCTAATCTGGAGAGTTTTACCCTGCAGGCATTAACAAGGGCTCAGCGCAGTGCTGAGTGCTCCTCCTTTGGCTACCATGGATTACTTAACTGAATTTTATACTTAGCAGCCACAGCAAAGATAAGTATCTCCTGCTGTTAGGCCTGCTGTGCTGCCATAAGATGACAGAATTACTGGTCAGTAGATGTTAAAATTAGGGTAATTTTCCACTTGTCTGTTTAGGGAGGAGTAACAAAATCTCAGTCATTCTGCCCAACTTGCTGAAGGTGCCTAGAAAGTCCAAGGTCTCCCTGATATCTGAGCCTGGATCTCCTGAGAGCTGTCTCAAGACTTTTTCCAGGTCAGAGGGCACAAAGATTCTACAGCCATATGGGTTAGACACAGGGCCCAGCAAGAAGTGAGTCTGTACACTGGGTCTCACGCACATCGTGTAAGACTATTCAATGTGCAAGTTGGATTTAGTGCGCATGTCCAGAAAAATGCCAGTTCATGCCTGTGAGGACTTCTGAGGGATTTCACTGGAGAGATGGGGTGAGGGGTTTGATTGGGTATGTGGGCACATGGAGGACATTGACCCTAATGAATGTTGAAATGGTTGGTGGGCTCATTACTGAAGTTAAATGTCTGACTCAACAAACCTCAATAGACCACCTGTGGGTAGCTCAGCAAAATAAAACGATAGCTTCGCCACATCTTTAAATATTTTTTACTTAATCCAGATGAATTCTTCTTGTTGTTGCTTTCCCAGTAGCTCTGTCTTTGTCTGAGGTAGTGTGGGTCACAGATTAGATTTTCTATCCCATATAACATCTGTGATTTGACAAAAGAGAGGAAGAGATCATTCTTTAATTTGGGAATGAGAAAATGAAATTCCAAAAGTTTCCTGAAATGAAAATAACTTGAAAAAAGTAAGATTAGAAATATTAATGACATTATGAAGCCTTTTAAGAACTAGAGGCTGGAGCTGAGGTTCTGGGGCTTCCTGGCTCAGTGGTGGCTTTTACCAGGACCCTCCCCATTCTCACAGCCTCCTCAGCACAGGACAGGAACCAGGAGACCCAGAGTCCGAGATCTGCGGTTCTGCGCCAGAGTGCCCTTGGACTCTGAGAACGTGGCACAAGCTCTCTCTGTTTCTGGCTAACAAGCTTGAGACATGAGAAGCCAGTCCTGATTAGAGTTCCTTTGTAAGGCTTTCATTCCTGTGTTGTTGCTGAAAAAGATAAATGAAGTAAGACTTGCCACTGTAAGCTTAGATAACCATGAAGAAGGGAAAAACGACAATTACCAGTTTGATCTTATAACATAATAATGTAAGAAACTGAATTAAGCATACAGTAAAACAATATGAGGCAATGGAGATACTGTAATTAAGGAAATAACTTAATATATATGATTAATTAAAAACACCATGTATCTAAGAACATGCACTCTGTTTTGAAAAGTAATTTGGAATCACTAAAGCTCTAGTTGAACAATATAATTTTCATTTAATATTAATCTTGGACCTGCACATTGAAAACATTCAGCACAGAGGAAATTAGATTTTAGTGACTTGTATAATGGATCCTAAGCTGTGAAAAGTAATGGGAAACATGTAAGCCCAGCACGTAATTGCCCTTATTGCATAATGCCAAATGTAACACTTAGAACTGTCCAGCTTCTAGAATAATCAGGGCTTTTACTTGTAATCTCTAGGGCTTTGCAAGAAAACCCCCAGTTTATTACATGAAGGAATTCTGAAATGTCAAATTCCTCTTTTATTGCCATTTAAATTTATTTCCAAATTGCATTCACTTTGAATAAAATCATAGTGAATAAGTCTAGTTGCTTTGTATTTCCTTTGATGTTTTATACTGCATATTTATAGATGTTGGATAAAATAGTACAGTACTGAAAGATTAAAGAACTTCTTTAATAGTCTTCTCTTCTTCCTTTATTCTTTTTTTTTTTTTTTTTTAATCTTTATGAAACAGATGAAATACTGGGGAAAAAAAAACAACAACTCACATGCATTTCACAAAATGCTTCCAAAATCAATTTCCAAATAAAACTTGCCCATGCAAACTCAAGTAAACTGAGAAACTAAAAATTATGGTATAGAAATGTTACAAGGTGTGAGAGGAATCTGTATTAATGAAATGAGATATTTCTAATGAGTTCCAGAAACTGCTTGGTACTACATTATCTTATTATATGAATTCTTTTCATTCTTCAGGAGATTTTTTTCCATTTCTTTTATAATTTTGCAACAATTTGAATGCAGATTATAAAATTAAAACTTTATTTCAGTCTTTATAAAAGCTTCTAGAATGTGGTGTTTTCATCTTTCTAAGTCATCAAGCTTAACCTCAGATATCTTACCAGAAGACTTAATCAGGTCAGTGAAAAAATATATTTTCCTGAGTTTTCTTTTATTAGAGTTTCCACATGTCCCCTCTCATTGTCTCTGCTGGGCTTTAAGCTCCTTCCCATATAATAGCAAATGTTATTTGTGAACATGGCTGTCTGATATTCACTTTTTAGAGATCTTTCTCATTGTGAAGTTGTGTACCTTCTCGATGTACCGTCAGAACTGTGATAGACCCCACGTCATATGCAGTTCATTTTTTATTTTTTCCTCTCCTTGTTCTTACCATGGGAATTTTGAATTAAATATCATGTTTGTTACCATCAAAAATATAAATGAAAGATAGTAATGCCTGTGATTGCAGAGATCCTGGAGAATGATTAAACCACAGTGTCAGACTAAGCAGTGAGAAATACTTTTCTGCATGTGGGAAATTCATATGGAGATTTGAAACCAGGAATTCCTACTTGTTGTTGGGTACTGAATGCATTAGATGCAGTGAAAAAATGAGTGGCTTCTGCAGGGTGATTGTAGGATATGTTTGAGCCTGACCTCAGCTCAGCTCTTTTTGGGAAGCTAGTATGCCAGAAGACTTTGATATATTGCAGTAACATCTACCTGTGATGATTTACTATGTCTTGGACTAGGTAATCCCTTTGAGAACTGTCTCCTACATTTCTGGGAGATAGCATTACTTTCCCCAAATTGGCAGATAACAAAGATATTTTGGAGCAGTATGTTACTCATATTGATTTATTAGAACAAAACAGAGGGTCTTAGCCAGCAGTGGTTGTAAAATGCACAAGAATTGCTGTAATTTAGGCACATAAGTTGCATGAGAATGAATTCCTTCCCCTGCAGATTCTGTATGAAGTAGGCATGCGAGCTTTAATAATCTGTGTTTTAACAGATCTGAGGTATCCAGGGGTCCTCTTGAACTCTATACATTTTTTTTTTTTGTCCACTGTTGTGCCAAAGGCAGAAAATGGAAGCTGTGGGNTTTAACAGATCTGAGGGATCCAGGGGTCCTCTTGAACTCTATACATTTTTTTTTTTTGTCCACTGTTGTGCCAAAGGCAGAAAATGGAAGCTGTGGGCTTTCATGTTGGATGTTACACAGGCAGAAGATGGCTGTTGAAGCCTTCTTATAATAGAAACCAGATGCTCTAGGCTTACTACAGGACCTTAGGCAGGTCGTTTATGTTTAAAGCTGGTCATTGGTTTTCCATCTGAAATGGCCTTCTTGTTTATCATTGAAGCTTTAAGAAAGAGCTTCTTTTGATGAACTTTCTGTTCTAGTATTCAGGTTGCTTGATTTGTTTGGTAAAAGGTCAGCTCTCGAAATTTCAAGTTTCAAATTTTACAATTGACTTTTACTGAAAAAAAAAAAAAGAAGTAAAACACACCAGAATATTTTTAAGTTTGTTGAAGTTAATGTTTCAGGGGATCCAATACACTTGAAGATATTTTAAGTCTGGAATGTCTCAGCTTCTGCTTTTTGTACCAATTCAAGACAATCACTCTCAGACTGAGATATTCTTGCAGGGCTGGTGATCTGTTTTTACAACGCTTTATTCAATAATGCTCTGACCTCAGAATCAGGTTACACTGATTGTTTCACTGTAGAGAAAGCAGCAGATGTTCTAAATTACATTTCATTTTGAGGCTATATTTTTTTTTCACTGTCACTTCAGGTGATGTTTATTTTCTGGCTTTTCTTTTTCCTCCCACCCAAAAAATACTAACAAACCCAAGACCTCAACGTTTTCTTGATCAGGAAAATACCATCTCATTTCAGGACTTCACTGTAAAGTGAGTAAAGGCTCCCACTATTGAGACTTTCTGCTGAATTTTCATTGAATTGCATGATAGAACTCCAGCTATTTTGCATCTGGGAATCAACTTCCTCTCTCACTGAATGCCAGCTTAAAACTCTGCAACTGCCTCTTACTTCTTCCATACAGAATGGCCAATATCTGCCTGGTCCTAACTGAAAGTCTGCTGTGTCTCTTCCCATTAAGCTGTGTGCTTTTTTGCAACCTTTGACATCTGAAGCTTTTCTTTTTTTTTTTTTTTTTCCTTCTGTAGTTTTAGGTGAGGTTTTAGCTGATAAAATATGGTAATCTGGATATGTCTGCATTTGAACAAAATAAAGTGATTTTTTTTAAAAGCACACCGCTTTTCTTCCTGACTGTATTTGGAAGAAAACATAACTGGTAAGGTAGTAAAAAAACATAAAAAGTAAGTGATCTAAATGACTGGCATGTGGTAAAACAGATTTTCTATAAAGAATTACTTTATTTAAATAAACCTGTGGAACTGAAGTCACGTGTAACACTGGCAGCATAATACCCATGAAATCACTGCTCACCACAGCCAGAACAACGCAAGTCCTTGCAGGCCTCCTGATTCACTGTGCGTGTGGAGTGTTTCAGGGAATGAATTAGCTACAGGAGGAGAGAAAAGCAGCTTCCAGGAAGTTGGCTGGTTTTCTAGCTAGCAAAGGAGCCATGATAAAATAATGCATGTTTAAATGTTTCATGTTCTTCATCAGCCTGATAACTTTCTCAACATCTTTTATACTCTGTTGTTATTTTTTTCATGTGCTAGTTTTCAAGCTGACATACATTTAGAAGGCCTAAGTGCTCTGGTGTCTGGTCCATCTTAGAAAAAAATATGTTAGGCTAATTAAATGCTTTGGAAAACCTCTAGAATAGTTGTTCAAATAGGGACTATACCTGTGCCTTAGTGAGAGTCTGCAATACACTGAAATAAAGCTAATCCATTTCAATGAGGTCTGTAACGATTTCAGTGTCCAAGCTTGAGGGGACTGCACCAATTTAGGAAACCGGTCTTTTAAACTACATTAGTTTTATCAATGTGTTTATCCATTTATTTCTAATTTAACAGTTGCCTCTAAAGAAAGCTTAGTGATAGATAACTGCAAAAGACAATATGTCCCAAGAACCACTTCCCCATTTGGAGCATTACCCAGGGAGCGTGTAAGTGTGTTCCTATTTGGCTTAAGCGGCATCAAGGAATTGCTTGCTTAATCCAAATACCATCAAGAATCTCATTTGGATTGTTAGTGAGCTTACCACAGTGAAATTCAGACTGTCATTATTCAGGCTTTTTTAATTGAACCTCTTAAGGATGCTATGTTAAATAATCTCTACATCTGAATGAATTCTTATTTTGGAAAAAAATAGTGGAATAGAAACACATGGTAGGGAAATACTATTCTGTATTGCAAAGCAGTTCTGGTTGGAACAAGGGAGTCCTGTAAAATAACTTCAGGAGTTTGAGAACCAAAATACTTCTGTTGAATCATAAAATATGGACCTAGGTGGGAGATTCAGCTTTGCAGCACGATAGCTTTCCCCCTGCACCACAGCCAGCCAACACCTCAGCTCTCCTCAGATAATTACTTGCATTTCTCTGTGTATGAGGGAGTTTGATCACTGCTTTCCTTGCGAACATCCCCCTCTGTTCCAGAGTTGCTAACCACCATTTCCTCTCAAATTGTCAAACTGATTAGTGTAATTAAGTTAAACTCAGGCTGCCACTTACAACTGCAAGTGGCAAAACCATTTTAAAGAGTTTGCACCTTTGGCCTATCACAGCTGACGCAACATTGCTTTTTTTCTGAGAAGTTGTCAGCTTCCCTGCTCAGAATACTTGGATGAAAAAAAAAATCTTGTGCTGGTGCTGTTGTAGCTCTGCCATTTCATGCCTCCTTTCTGCCTTTCTTTTCTCTTGTTTTGAGAGAGGTACATGTGAGACTTGGTGTGCGGACGAGCTGTAGAGTTTTAGTGAGTCTGATTTTTTTTTCTGCTATCAAAATCATCCTGGCTAACTTGATCAATTGGGAAGAAAGGATATGGCAGCAGCATGAGCTGGCAACTCTGAAGGCCGGAGATCTTTGGCAAAAGGGCCATGATGAGCAGTGGGAACGTGTGGACCCTCTCAGTAGGACAAGACATAGGGACTTTGCCTCACTTGCACTGGGGCAGAGAGCTGACTCGTGTCCTGCCAACCCATCTGGGGTAGCAGTGACCTCTGGCATGGAGGCAGGCACAAACACCTGGGCATCAAGTGCTTCCAGAAGAGGCTGTGGGATCATAAATTTAATTCCCTACTTCTTGCAGAATAAACTATATTTGCATCAGGATACTGCATAACTGTGCCAACATCATGCATGGGAAACTAGTGTTTTGAGGACAGTAGTACTGTGAGAATGAAGTGATCTTTGTGTCAAGAATAGCTCAGGGAGCCCAGGTGATGGGGAGCTTGCAGTGTTCCCTAGGAGATCTCTTTCACTGAAATTTAACCTATAAAACTACTCTCATTTCCAGCTGTAGACTTTGATATAAAATGGTGAAAAATAAGTTTAACAGCCTTCTGCTGTATTCTGTTGGCTTCCCATCTGTCAAGCCTTTCTTTTATAGTTGAGCTAGCTAGTTTATATTAGTCATTTGGGAGGTACTGCATTGATTTACATTACGGCGTGTCATAAACCAGGATGTGATGAATCTAGTGTGCTAATAAAAGCTAATGATACACGTAGAACAATATAAGCTGGGACAATGCTAATGTTAATACCTTTCTGAAAACATATAATTAAACCTTCCTCAAGCTTTCTACTATCTATGTGGCTTTTGCTCCATAATCTCAAGGTTACATTTACATATTATTTTTAAAATGGTTTAGTATTTTTCTTTAATTCCTCCCCATAAGGGAGAATAGCAATGCATATATATTTTTAAATCAGTGATTGATTTGTTCTATATATATTTTTCAATTGTTCTAGCTACAAAAAAACATCACTTACATGGAAATCAATGCTGATTTTCACTAGCTGAAGATCTAGCCTTATGTCTTATTGATTTTAGTTTTTGTAAACAAAATGCTGTGCTTTCTCAAAAAGCAAATTAGGTAAAGATATTACATCCTGAACATGGAAGAAATTCTTATTTGCTATGTGTTGATACAGTGATGCACAGACATCCTTCACACGGGTCTGGCAGGAGAGAAGCTTAACAGAATTTCAGGTGTCAGGAATAATTAGGTGTTAATTAAAATGATATATTTTCTTGTCCCCAAGGTCCTGTACTCTAGTTTTATAGCAATATGCAACAAAAATATTGGAGCACTTTTTTTTTATTATTATTTTTTCCCAAGATGTCTCTACAATACAGCAAGGACATTTATTTTTTTTACCAGTGAGTGAAAACCCACTCTGTCTCTTGTGATACAAAGGGAAACCTTGCCCTCTGCTAAGCTACTTTTGCTTGGGCATCTTGTCCTGTGTGCAGAGAGACCCTGTGGGGCATGATACACAAAATGCATAATCTACGAATACCCTGGAAATTACTCGTGAGCTAAGACACATAGTAATTATGCTAGTGTTAATACATTTATTATCCCAATAATGGGGAAATACTGGCATCTGTTCCTGTTCAGTATGACCCAATCTTTGACCTTGTGGAGTTGCTGTCTTATTCTTTGCTTTTTTTTTTTTTTTTAGTTTTTTTATTCCTTTAAATATCAGTAATTTTCTCTTGAGTTTTAGTAAAACCTGCGTCAGCCTTTCTGTCTCCACCTTTACATGTGAAAATAGTGAAATGTTCTGCTGTGCATCTTTTCTCCCTCCCTCCCTTCATAAGAAGCTGTGTTATTTGCTCCCCCACTGACACTTTTCTTGCTAGCTTATGCTAGAAAGGTTAATAATGAATAGAATGTGTGATGAGCCTTAGCTAACAGATTTTCCCAGAGAGAATAAATCAGAACAAGCCTGTTTCTCTGCTATCTTTTCCACTGAGATTCAAAGCCCTAGTGGCTGCTTCAATTACTAATTATAAGTTACATTCAGCCATGAAGGGAACAGAACAACAACCATGTGACTTGTGTGAATAATCACACTTTGCTGCTCCAGCTTGAGTTTAGATTTTTGAATACCGATGGGCTGTAAAAAAATTTTTTTTTGAGGTCAAAGAAAGCAGAAAAATCTGTAAAGGCAAATAAAGAAAATGAAAAAGGAAAATAAAAATAAGAGAAAATGGAAAAAAAAAAAAAGGAAAAAAAAGAAAGAAAAAGAATCCTTGTGCAAGAAAGAATAGAGATGCAGTAGCCTAAGTCTGCTTGATGACATTAGAAGCTGAAAAGTAGGCTAAAGTTATCACATAAGCATTTGTTCATTGTTTGTTTGTTTGATAGGTGAAGGGTAGTGGAGGAATAGGAATGGCACAGTAAGTTTAGCAGATAGTATTGTACAGAACTCCTCACTTCTTTTTATCTTGTCTCCTAAACTCTTCCTGCCTTATTTCCTGCCATCCTGAAGACTCCCTTGTGACCTCCCACTCACACTAGCAGCTCAATATTCTCCAGTAGTTTGTTCTCCAGTCCTGCACTGCTTCTGCCCCACCCTGGCTACTCTCTATTAGATCAGTCACCTTCATCTCTTGTGTCTCATTATCTTCACCCATCTCAATTTTCATCTTCATTCCTTGTCTCTTTCACTTCTAATTCTATGTCCCAGCTCATTCATCACCATTAATCCAAGTCCATAATATAATTACAGATTCATTTTTGCTCTCAGCTTGCTCTTCTCCTCTCTACATTCTTGGGTCTACTTCCTCTCCAGCTACTGTGGAGACGGCCTAACTTCCCACATCCTTCACCTCATCTTCCTCCTTTTGCTCCCGTCACCACTATCACCAGTCCAAGGCACATCATTCTGAACTCAGCCCTGCCCTTCTGGGTGTTCTTTTACAAGCCTTGTGCCAAGCAGAACACTTATATTTATCAGAAGCTCAACTACCTGTTGGCATAGCAAATAAACTGTTCTGAGTGTACTGAGTTCCAACAGAAGTGCTAATTAGACCTTGCTTATTCACCAGAAGTCTGTAATTTTATAAGAAAATGAAGGAAATAAGGAGTCAAATCCATGATCGAAGCTGAACAACAGTTTTCAGATCCCCTCAAACCCTTCATCTATGGAACTGCAAGTAGTATTAAACAACATGACCCAGGACAATGGAAACGTCACTTCAGTTTGGCTGCTTTAAGTGCATTTGGATTTATGCCCATAAAGAACCATAACCTGATGATCTCTCCTGGATTTTTTTTCTGAGTAAAGTTTGGTTCTCTTCTGTTGATGCAACAAAATGTAATCTTTCATTGAAGTGCTCGTAAAGGGGAAAGGATGGACCGTGTGATCTATGAATAAAGATAATTAAAGCAGCCTAAAATAATACTGGCAGAAGGTACCATGGCAAATTAAGAAGCAATAAAAGTTTGATATCCCACAGAGGAAAAAATATCTTAAATTGATCAAATATTCATCAACTATTTACTGCTGAGAGCAAATTACAAGGTAAAAGACGGTCAAAAAATAATATCGAATTATATCAGTAAGAGAGACCTCAATTTGCTACAGTGTTTGATGTTTAGAAGCAAACATTCATGAAAGATGAAATGGTTGAAAATCTTTATGGAAATCAGTACTGTACAAAATTGTGTTCTTTGGAGCTTCTCTCATCTGTGTGTTTACATTAGGATTAAAATTTTGCCTTTTTTTTCTTACTTTTTTTTTTTTTTTTTTTGATCAATCTTAGATGTAAGAACAACTAGATCAGCAGTTTTGTCACCAGAGAACTGAAGAAAATATTCAAACATGTACTTAGTCTCAGCCTCGATGATATTTGAGGGTAGTTAAAAAGCCTTTTCAGGAGAAATTTGATGCAATTAACCAGCTTCCGATTTGCTGTGTCAGCAAATTGCATATTTGTGTGATGTAGACAAATGCTGACACAGAGCTAAGAAAGTTTACTGAGTGTACTTTATGGTAGAGTGAACTGAATAGATTAAACATGTTTTGATGCAAAATATGTTAAGTGAGCCTGTTGATTTAAACAAAAAAAATTATCTCATGTATAATTCAAATAGCATAGTCCAATAGATGAACTTGTAGAGATTTAGCAAAAGTGGTTCATTAATGCCACAGGATTCATACCTGCTTTGAGGCATCATTTAAATTCAATTTTTTTTTTTTTGTAACAGTCCCACTAATTTGATTTGCGCATGTTAAATATGTATTTATTTTCACAGTACAGAAAGCTATGTGGTGAATCTGGCTCCCAGACACAAATAAGATGTGCACTGAGCATTGGTTTAGATTCCTCTACATTAAAAGACTTTTGTAATACTTTATAACCATACTTTGTCCTACACATAGTGGACATGGTGGTGTTGGGTCGAAGGTTGGACTAGATGGTCTAAGAAGTCTTTTCCAACCTTAATGATTCTATGATTCTACATGTTGAGACTTGGACAGCAAAGTATTTTCTTTGCATTGTGAGACTTGAGAATGTTATGACAAGCTAATTAAAGGTGTGAAGTGAATGCATTAATTAAAATCCATGAACACCTGTATGGATCCACTGAAATCATGTTAAATTACTTTTGCTTAATGGCAGACAGAACAGAACTGTGAAGGGTGCTTATGAAAGCAACAAGAAAAAAAAATCACTTGCTGGGGTTTTGGCTTTTGCAGTAGCCTTGGAACTTGGCCCAAGATCATTAGAAAGTATGAGGACATTTTAAGCACGCTAGAGACAAGATTATTTCAAATGAAGGTGACACCTGTGATCCGAGACAGCTAGTGAACCACCATGATTTTGAGAGGGTTCTGCTTTGGGACTTAAGATTTAGCAGCATGTCAAACTCAAAGTCAACACAGCAGGATTTAATGCTGTGTAAATGGGAACCAAAGACAATACCCTCATGAATCCACGTGATAGATGAGTACGCATTTCCCACAGCTGTATTCTCTAGTAACAGAATTTTGCTGTGAAGTAACATTTCTATGAAAAAGAAAAACATTATTGATTTTCAGTTCTCAGTGAGGCTTTCTGAAATATTTTACATGAAAGAAAGCCTTTACAGGTTTTTAATTATTTTTCTTTAATCTGCTCAGGTAAAATAAAATCATGATCACTGCCAAAACTGAATTCTGTTGACTAGCAGACTTTAAGACTGATTCAGTCTTAAAAGATTATTTTCATACTTATCACTGGATCAGGTACTGACCTGAAGGGGGCCTACAGGAGAGCTGGGGAGGGACGTTTTACAAGGGCATGTAGCGACACGACAAGGGGTAATGGCCAAAAACTGGAAGAGGGGAGATTTAGGCTAGATATTAAGAAGATATTATTTACTGTGAGGGTGGTGAGACACTAGCACAGGCTGCCCAGAGAGGCTGTGGATGCCCCCTCCCTGGCAGTGCTCAAGGCCAGGCTGGATGGGGCTCTGAGCAACCTGGTCTGGTGGGAGGTGTCCCTGCCCACGGCAGGGCGTGGGAACTAGGTGATCTTTAAGGTCCCTTCCAACCCAAACCATTCTATGATTCTATGATTCTTAAAGGAAGTAGTGAGTAACAAATTACTAATTAATCACACAGAAAGATATAGCAGATATTGCTCCAGACCAGGTAGAATATATCTGATTGTCATTGAACTTTGCTCCATTGGGTGGTTTGCAATAGTACTGGTAAGTTCTCTTGCAAATGCTTTGATTTCTATTAACCGTATATTGTGTAAACTAAAGAGTATAACATGGCAACATTTAGCTCTACTTAGCAGTTGTAAGATGTATAGACAGCATGCTAAGCACCACATGAAGAACAAAGCTGTCTATTATAACATTTGAAAACATTTATTTCATAATGACTGAGTGATGTTTTATCGAGGTAATGCACACCTGAAGTGGAGAGGTGTTTTATGTTTCAATGTGACTGATGTTCTCCTTTGTCTTATAAACTGCACAGTCTTAGAAGCAAACAACATCCTATACATTGGAAGTGAAATCAATCTGTCCCTTTGTACCAGGCCATAAATTCTTGTATCAAACAATGGTATAACCATTTTTAAAATGTGTGATGCATATTCCCTACTTTCTTTTGTTCAGACTCCCCTCTAGCACCCATCAATTTAGGAACATCCTGTTTTTCCCAGTTTCAGATTTAAGTGACACCTACTTTCCCAAAAGGCTGTGTTCACAATGGCTATAAGTTCGTTGACTTTGTACCTATTCGTTTGCACTACTACTATCCAAACACTGTTTCACTTTCCTGGGAATGTCCTAATTAGAACTGGAGATATATATACATATATATATATAAATAAATGAGATGTCATTCATTCAGATTTCCTTTTTTTTTTTTTTTTTTTTTTTAATTGGGAAATAGTTCCGTGAAATGAAATTGCTCGGAGGATTAATGTCAAATTATCTTTCATTGAAAAACTTCTAAAAAATTCTGAAAATTCACTTTTGTGAATTTTTTGGTACAAATGTTTCAGTTTTGGCTAGACCAAACTCAGTTAATGATACCTATAAACTGGAAGAGGATAGAAATCTAAGGGAAATATTTTGAAAGGATGGAGCAAAATGAGTTAGGATTTGAGGTTATTTCCTTTGTTGTGCATAGGAATTGTTATGTTCCTTTCCCATAATAGAAAGAAAGCACTTCTTGGGTGTGTTTGTTTCTGTTCTCAATATCATTTGTCCACTGTCCTGTTCAAAAACTTCACATAGTGCTTATTGCTTGTGGCAATGCCTCCTGTGATAAAATTTAGGCATGTTAACTCCTTCTGTCCTCTTAATTCCTCTGGCAGCAAATTGTGGAGATAGAAGGACTTTATTCTCAGTGAAATTCTACCAGTCCCAATGAATTATACCAGTGAAATTATACCAAAATGGTTTGAAAGAAGTAGTGCTTTTTGTTGTTGTGGGAAACAACTAAACAAGCTAAATGCTAATAGAGTTTAAGCTGTCTTCTTCTCAGAGCTGAAGTCAAAGGACTTGCCTCATTTTGAGGGTTCTATTTTCTCTTTTTCTTACTCAAAATAAAGAAAAAGCAAAAAGACATACAATGGAAAGCTAAAGTGCCTTATTGATGTTTCCATTTTCTTGATATGCTAAAAAATAAAGAAAAAAAATAAAGAGTTGTGGAGACTTATCACAAGAAGTCTTCTAAAATTAAGTTAAATTAAATTGTTTGAAATGTGACCTTTGGCAAAATGCTTCAGTCTTTCTCATCCTCTTTCCCTTCCCTGTACCTCATTTCTGTTCCCATTTGTAGAGCAGGGCTAATTTAGAGCATCTGCCTCTGAACATTATGAGGTTGTTATCATGAACACTGCTGCATTGGAAAATATTTCTGTGCAAAAACAGAATCTGTCATTTTTTTGAAGGAGATTACAAGTAGTCTGTGCCAGACCAGACGGTGCTCTCATCAAGCAGCAAGACAGCTGAAACTTAGCAAAACTAGTTTGCTGCAAACATGTCTGTAGGGAGTTTAAAGAATGACAAACCCAGGAGCAGGTGGGCTGGGGATTGTCACTGACTCTGCAGCTAGATTTTGAGGATGAAAGTTATTCCTGATAAGGAAAGACAGTAGTAAGACATCTAGATAGGTTCAGAAAATCAGGAGGAAGGTAGCTGGGTATAGGAGCCTACATGAGTTCCCCTAGAAGGCTGTTTTTTAAATAGGGATCTGTTCAGATGTTCTTGGAAAAGAAATGTTGGAGCTTCTTCCATGGGTTGAAGATTTGGGAACGCTGTAGTGAGGTTTGGACCAATATGAGCAGTCACTGCCGTGGGTGCGGGGATGCCATAACTAAAGAGGCTGGAGAGCAAAGAGGAGGATCAGCACCCTGACTGCATGGGAAGTCACGGGCTTAGAGACAGAGGGCACTCCCAAATGGCAATTCTTCTAAGCTAGAGACCAATTTAATCTTCTGTCTGCTGGGGAAATGTATTATGTCCTTGTGCTTTCATAATGAAATATTACAGTGAGATGGAGGTACTTGTGTTGGGCAGGGAGCTGTCTTCATGACTGTTTTTCTGTTTGGCTGGTTATAGTAGTGAGGGAGGAATGAGAAAGTCCTTTTTTGGGCATAAAGCTTACCTGTACACCTTGGAAATTAGATTTTTGCACAGAAGCAATGTTGATGTGTACCCAAGGGAGCACCATGGTTTTAGGGCTTCACTAATGGCCATTTACCATTGCTGTGGTGAGTCATCCTGCTGTTGAGGATGTCTATGAAGCCAGGATGAATCCAGGTTATTCTCCATGTTACACAGACTAAACAGAGCCAAAGCAATAATGTGACCCATTTGTACTCCAGAGGCATTTTGTAGACCATACCACTAACATCTGAGAGATCTCAAAAAGTTAAAATGAAGATGTTTTGAAGAGCCAGAGTGCAAAAAATGTTTTCCTGAAGAACAAACAACAGGTACCAATGTCTGCTGATTCTTTCACAGTGTTTTGCATGAAGAATGAACGAGCCTATCCTCTTTTATAGCTCAGTTTAGTACCTCTTGGGTTTCATTTTTTACCTAATGATGAAACTCTCCAAGATCAACCATCTAGAGGCTGATACCATTTGAAGACTTTTGTTGTTCCCAGTGTAAGGAAACAGAAACTCAAATTTTCTTCACAAAAGTATTTTAAAAACTTGTTTTTAAACTTTGTCTTATAAGGTTCTATACATAGGCCTGTTATCCANTTTTCTTTTTAATAAAGAAAACTACTGAATGCATTATTGCTATGCAGTTTTTTGCTGAGATATATTTATTTACTCTGCACAGTCCTTCACAGAAGATTTGGAGATTTGAGTTCTTTTTCACTATGTGCTTTTCAATTGCTCTGACACCACAGGCTGAGTTACTGTGCTCAGAACAGCCCCAAAGCAACCCAGTAATGACGTCCAAACTACAAGTTGATACTAAACCCTGTAACCAAGCAATCTAGTGCCTATGGGGATAGTGTAACATTAGTGCAGATCTGCAAGGCTATGGTTCAGAAAATACAGGTGCCAGTCCCACAGTGCTAAATACAAATAATTTCCATACCTGTAAGTATGGGTAGGTCTAAGCCCGTTATATTGATGTGATATATATATTTTTTTCTTTCTTGTGTGCATGTGTGTCTCCATTTCATCTATTTTTCAAAATTTGCTTCCTGTATCTGTTTGTCTGAGATACCACATTTCTGCTAAGTCCAATTATTTGTGTGCATTTCTTTTCCTGCCATAGATCTGTCCTTTCAGTCTTTGATCTCTTCCAAGAATATATACTTTCATTCCTCTCCTATCTGGGAAAAAAGAAAACAGTGCCTTAGAACCATAAGACAGTAATTATGTGCATAGTGTACTACTTTCTCTTGCATGTACAGTAGTTACGGTGGTAAATAATATTTTATCTCTCTTTAATATTCAGGGAGCAGACACGACGAGACCATTGTGACCCCTCCAGAGCGACGGCAGATCAGAGGATAGACATCAGGTTTCTTACGTTTCACTCCACTGCTCTGCTAGCCCAGGGAGTCAATAGCAACCCCACGGATCTTTAATCCAGGAGCTAAATGATTTTGTGTAAAATTCCAAAATCTTTATTCCTGCTGAACAGCACCTCACTGAATTAGACTGCTTTGGAGTAAGAAGCTGGTTGGTATATGAGATGAATAAAGCTAACACGCGTGCTGCCCATGATCTAAATGTACATGTATGGATGATTCTACATTTTAATGGTTTAATTTGGGTAAAGCTGGCCAACTCCAGTTACATTTCAGTCAGATAGATCAATTAGGAATGCCTGTATGTTTTGTGTTGCTGTGAAATGTTAAAAATTCCAAGTGCCAGCAAGAATAGAAGTGTTATTTTTTTTTTGCTCCATGTGCATTCAGAATGCTGTGTGTGATGGTGTGATTTAAAATACACTGTGCAGTGCCACAATATAGCACAAGTTTTCTCCCCATACCCCATTCCTCAGTATACCTTCTGAACATCCTTTCTCTGAATTTCATAAGTACCCTGCAGTAATTTCAAGCTGACATTGATTTGAGGTGGGCTAGACAAGCTAAAGTGAGGATGAAGCAGGCAGCTGAAATCGCCAGCATAGAAGAGAGCATTTGGAAGCCTGCTCATGCAAAGATATTTGTGTCTCCCAACACACAGTGGCAAGCAGCAAATGTGAAAATCTATAGTTTGCTTTTCACATGAAGGGCAGACCTGTGTGCAGCAAAAATAAATGATCATTTCCATTTCACCCCCTCATCCAGGTGAGCTTTGTTGCATACTGCTAAAATAACAACAGGCTGGCTTATTAAAAAATTGAAAGGCTGCTGCAAGACTTACTTGCCCCAATTATTGTTTTTCAGTAACTGCGAACAAAAGGTTAATTGCTAAAATTATTTGCAAAATACTAGCAGTAAATATTTTTGCCTTCTTATACAGAACCACTCTGCAGTGGGTTAAAGCACTTGCATATAATTAAATGTGACAACAGCGTTAATTTTCATTTGTATTCTCCAGCACATGTGTCAAGGACTGCAAGATCTGCCTGAGTGCCAGCCATTATGTCAGATTTGATACTGGAGGCTCTAGGTTGGCCTCAAGTTCTGGACATGAGTTACTTTATCAACAACTACACACCTTGTTTTTTTTTGTGGTTTGCCTGTGCTGACGCATGTGCTCCTTGGGAATATTTGATGGTGTTGTGCTGGGTGATGCTGGTGATTGTTTCCACACTCACTGCATGAAAATTTTGTCCTCTTTTTTATTTTTATTTTCTTTAAAAAACTTTTCTCACACTTACACTGTCACACATCTCCATTTCTGCCTCAATATCCCATATGCTCTTACTTTCCTGACTTTTTTGTACAATTGTGGAAGGTTAGGTGTCTCGCTTCTCACACTGCCTCTCTCACCCACCTGTTTCTAGTGAAAACTACAGAAAGGAGGAGGAGTCCTACTTTCTGTACAAGGCAGAAAATGTGTTTTTCAGTTTGCAAAAACAGACACCAAAAGCTTTCTAAAAATCAAAATGGAAGGAAAAACAATCTGCCTTTTAAGAAGCGAGTATATTGCAACAATATTGTGCAATTTTTTTTGTTGGAGTAATTCTATGCTGTCGCTTTTGCATGCCAACGTTTTAAATAGATAATCCTACAAACATTCAATTCTGCTCAGGTAGGCATGATTTAAATATACTAAAACAGCCTCTAGGTCTCTTGGCCTGCAGCTGGGCAAGTGAGTGAAAGCTTGTCCCTGTATGTCTGCAGCAGTCCTTCTGTTGTTGACTTTGAGCTTTTTCACTCCTGTTCCAAAACATGGCTTTTACCTCCTGCCCTACTGTGGGCGGAGCTAGATGGAGTTAGGGAGGAAATGTTTGCGTGGGGGAGATGTCTTTGAGTGTAAGAGGAAGCATCAGCAAAGTCCCAGCTAGCACAGATTTGATCATTTAACCATGCTGGAAGAGGAGATAGTTCTGCACCTGGACCAATGAAGGTTTAGCAGAAGAAGAAGGTGTATTTTGCTGCTCACTGTGAAGGTTGCTCCTGTGATAAGGTCTAGACTACCATTTTAGTTTGGAATAGTCAACAAATGAAGTTGCCTCAAGGACAATGCTTGGTTAAGAGCAGTAATAAAACGAGCAGCTGGCCCACGTGGCGTGGGTTTGTCCAGAGAACAAAGTTTCACTTCAAAACCTAAAAAAAAAAAAGATGTATATATAAAATATTTTTTCTTTTCTAGCACCTTTGTCTGATATCTGATTTGCCTCCTGAAGGTAAGACTGGCTAAACTTGGTGTTAAAATGACAACAACAAACACTGGTGATAAAGTCTGTTGTCAGGTACATGTCTTTTGGATTCAGTTCTGTGGTTGTTTTCCACTAAAAACTACAATGGCAAAACAAGTAATTAAGTGTTGCTAATTGAAAATATATATGAATATATATATATTGCTATGTATATATGCTAAAGAAAATATATATGAATATATATCCTTGAGTGTCTATGTGTGTGCCGGCTAGGAAAATGCCCTCAATCTTGCTGCTTGCTGAAGCTGGGAACACAAAGCCACAGCAGCCTCACATTTATTGGGCTACCAGATTCAGTAACCTCTACTGTAACAGACTGCTTTCCTTTTGGGTAGGAGAGTGTGAAATCATATTAAAAATATCCTTTTGTATGCCAGCCCTGACACATCAGTCTTGCTCAAGGTCAAGATTAA
>VXAV01006052.1:78728-141524 GCA_013399715.1 Alectura lathami | reverse complement strand
AGCCCGGCACGTGCGGGGCGCTGCGGGCAGCCGTCGGCAGCGCTGCGCTGCTCGTCTGCGGGTGCGGGACGGAGGCGTGCTAACGGGCGGGTAAAGGCCGTGCGAAACCCGCGAGTCTGACAACTGCGGCTCACACATCTGGCATAACCAGAACACGCTTGAACTTTTTAAGTGACCCAAGTTTTCGTGACGGTGGTGCCAAAGTACCTGCAGTTTTGTCTCGGGGTGTGCCCAGAAGCCATTCTCTTCTGCCTGTTTGCTCAGGGATCTTCATTTGGTCAGGATTTCCAGGGCACTGAACTCCTGTAGGAGGGCTAACGGAACATGGAACTCTGCAATGTGACCAGCATAGCAGCTCGAGGCCATGAATCCTAGTTGTGCCCACATCATTCTGAAGCTTCATAGAGAAAGCGGTTGGATGCAGCTCAGCAGAAGATTGGGTGCCACACAAAATACTGGAGAAGCCACCCTCATGGAGCAGGAGCAGTAGCAGTTGGGATTTTATTCAATGTCTGAGCGGTGGATGTGCTAATCTAGGACGCAGGAGGCTTGGTTCCGAGGGCCTCCTCTGTTTAAGGGTGTGCTGGAGACAGAATCTGGCACTTGCCATCTCCCAGCTGTGCATAAAAGGAGGGCTGGTCTGGGGCAGAGCTGTGCAGGTCTGCTAACCATGAAAGAGTGTAGGTGATAGCAGGCTGCTGGTACAGGCACTAGCTATGAATCATCAGCGGAGGAAAGTATCTGTAGGAAAGCCTTTATATATCTAAGGCTATGTCTGAATTAGGAAGAAGTGCAGTCTGAAATAAATGTCTGTGGTTAAACAGTTGGAGATGAGGACCCAGCACCCGTAACATACAAGCGTCAGGGGAAATTGCCTCAAGCTGCCTCTAGTCTGATCCTGTGGACTGGAGACACATTAGAGATAGAAGCGCATTACGTGCACCCATGGAGTGTGTCTTCTGGCCTAGTTTCATCCAAAAGATGGAAAAGTTATGGACCCTGAGGCTGCTGAGGAAGCAAATCAAAGCTCAGTATTTGGGGGTGTTTGTGGGATTCACCTTCAAAGTACACGTTAGATGCCAGCTAAAACTGATGGCGAGACTGTGTAAGGGCTAGAGGGTGCCGTGATCTGAGACACCGGGCTGGTAGCTTCAGGTAGTCCCCTTAGGCTGGTTGGTTGGATTCAAGCTGAATGAGCCTAGTTCTTCTCATTTACCTTGGAGGCCAGTGGGGTGGGAATTCATCTGGTGTTTAAAAGGTGAGCTACTCAGATAGAAACCATTTCCAGTCGTAGAGAGAAGGAGAAGATTAATCTCATCCTCAGCAGGAATGAAAGAGATCAAATGAATCATAAACTAGAAAAGCCTGTTTCTCTCTGTTGGCTCTAAAGGATATCTGAACAAATGTGTCAGAACTACATCCCACTTTTGCTATAGGTCAGAGCTCTGAAGTCATTCTGTGGACAGACACTCTCCTAAGCTAAGGACCAGAGTGCTTGTGTTCACTGTTCAAAATAAATACTGCATGATTATCCATCACATTCAACTGCTGGACAGATCTTCCCAAAAATTCCTCCTTCTTGCTTAAGTACCACATCAGGGATTATGATGAGAAGGTGAAAGCAGTGCTGAGAAGGGTTTTGAGAAGGCAAGGTACAGTGCTGAAAGAACCTGCATCGTACAGCATCACTAAAAATTTTAAACTAAAGTTTATTTTTCCCGTAGGTGCATATGCAGGTGTTGGTTTCACCAGTCCAAAGGAGTATCAGGCAGTAAAGAATCTTGCCCTGAGATTACCTTGAGTCAGCACAATCAAGTCACAAAATGCAGTTCATTGAATTCAGACTTTTTCTCCTCCAGTAAATTACAGACATTCAGGATGCTTTTTATGTCCGCGCAGGAAATACTTCACTGGGAGTATTTGTTGAAAAAATACTTGAATGAGGAAAAACATACATTCTAAGCGCTGTTGCATGTCTGCTAAAACTTCAGAACTCTTGGCTTGTTTTATCTTTGAAGGGAAAAATCCAGCTCTTCTGAAGAATTGAATTGTAGGATGTACAAAATGAGGTATGTCAGAGGTGCAGATTTATAAATAGGGATGATCTGAGGAAAATAAATGTGTCATTTATGAACCTAGAGGTCTGTTGATTTAAAAGGTTTTGGAGAAGAACGTTACAGGTGGAAATCAGGGGGTTTTGTACTACTACAGGTCTCCTCCCTGAGTTCAGGAGGTCTCCAAGAATCATTATGGCCCACTGCAGAATCCGAGCATAGCTGGAGTGCAACATTCCCAAGGCACAACCCTTCCTTCTGGCACAGCTGTGTCTCTTAATCACGCCACGGATGTCCCTGCTCTGGTAGCTCTGGGTCAGAACAGCACAGTTCTGTTTGGTTGTCTTTCTGCACTCCAAAGAATCTTCTTACCTGAGAGCTCCTGTAAACCAGAATCAGAGCGCAGTGGAAGTAAAAGATGGTCTGTCACTTTTACCAAGAGGACACAGTGCTCGGGTGTAGGGTACCATTAGGTGTGCAGGCCTTGCAGTCGCACATACATATCTTTAGCAAGCGCTGATGAACTAAGTTCTGAATGAGAATATCAGAGTACACAATAATATAAACAGGTGCCTAAGGTGGCTCCTTAGGTCTCCAGAAGTTGTATGTGCACTGGTGCAATTTGGAACAAATCTCTTTCCAGTGCTGACATGAATTTAGCTGGACTGGAGCTGAGAAGTATTGGGACCTATTAGCTGCTGTTGGCACTGTGCTTTACATCATATGTATCCTGTGCTGAATAAGAAACTTTTTATTTACTCCTGGTCCTTTCTATTGTGCTTTCCTTGTATAATTTTTAATGCTGCAGGAACACAGAGTTCCTAAGCTGACACAGACATTTCCCTGTCAGAAGTAGTCCTTCACTACATGGCAGGAATTGTCATCTTTTGACACAAGAAGATGGATTGTTGTCACTTTACATCACATGTTTGATCTGGTGGATGAAATAGAAAACATCAGCAAAACAGAAAATATCTTCATCCGCCTTCAGTCACGATGCAGTGAAAGAGTAGGAACCAAACTGCATGTGGTTAACAAAACTGCATTTCTAAAGTCCTGTTCTGAGACTCATGAAAGCATGCATAGGAAACAATTAGAACTGCAAAAGCATGCTTTGACTTGGCTTGTGAAGTTTAATATATAATTCACTGCTATTGTTTGTAATCCTAATGCTGATGGAAGTGTGAGAATCTCAGGGAACTATAAAATTGTTGCAAAATCCTGGTTGAAGTAAATCAGTATCCAATTTTATGTTTTCATATGTGGAAGAGCCAGTGCTCATAAATTCCAAAGAGAGCTCCATTGGCAAACCTTCACTCTGTATAAAATCCGTGCTGTGTTATTAATAGTCTTCATTACGTATGCTTACTTAGCATTAAACAAATGCACAGAAATGCTCGCTTAAGCAAATAGAATTTGAGTGAAAAGATAGTAAAAGTACGTTTTTAGGAAGTCAGGGCAGATTCACCCAGCACATGTGAACAAGGAGGAATGACTCTCTTGCAGGATTAACTTTAATCTAGTGCACACCGAGTTTTGCAGCAAATTGTTTTTAGTATTAGCTTTGCATCATTGCTGGGATAAATGTAAAAGGCCACAAACAGAAGGGGGAAACATAATATTTTAAGTCTGGTTTTCCTTTCATCTCAGTTTTTCATGAGCAGCACCTGTACAAATGTGCCACACAGTCAGAGCCTGACCACCAGTTCTCTCCTTTAACTGTTTTACCTTATCTGGTGACATTCTTATTGTGTTGGCTGGTTTTCTTACTCTGATCCCTGAGAACACAGTTCTTTCAGCAGAGAGGGAAGGTACCTTTATACCCACGCTGCCCCACCAATTCCAATTAAAACATTCTAGCCAATGAATGCTACACGGAGATGAGGAACACGCTCAAAATAACTGTCTTGCTCATTGAAGCTGAGTCAGAAAATCATAGAATGAAAAGCAGGGGGAGCTTGAGGAGCACAAGTGAATCTTCCTCATCTGGTATCTGGTGTGAGCACTGAGTCCACACAGCAGAGAACTGCAGTTTCTCTGCTCACCAGAAGCTGGGTCATCACCGTTGCAGACAGTCTCTCCTGGGAAATTAGCTATATTATATGTGTCTCCTGATCTTCATAAACCAAGTATTTTCAAAGACTTCTCACTGGACATGTCCCAGATGTGAAGGCCACCTCCTGTCAAATGTCGTGTGAGTGCTTCAGAGCTTGGGGGTGCTAGAGCTGCTTAAAGAAAATGTCACTTTTTTTTTTTTTTCTTTAACGTGGTTAGCTATTTTCTTTCAGAAGCAGTTGAATTGCTGGCTGACATTTTCCGAAATGTTTGAGCAGACACCAAACTTGGAAGAGAGAAGACTGTATGGTTAAAGTTGGCAAAGTTATAAACAACTTAAGATGGGGATTAACAATGGAAAATGCTGGGCATTGTTAACAATTTTTGGTATTTTTTCCCCTACTTTTCATACACGTTCTGGTCATGCAATAAGTGAGGTAGAGCAACCCCTATGCTGCTGCATTTTTCTGCCTGCAGCTCCGCAGCAGGAGTTGCCTCTAGATCGTTGTTGTTGCCATCCCAGCATATGACCCGTGGGTGGCCCGAGCCAGCAGAGCATGCTGGCTTGCAGGGCAGATGCCTTCCCTGCTGGATCTAGGCCCTGTCCTGTTAAAATCAGGGACCTGCCTGGAGTGTGCCACTCTGCTTTCAGCTGATGCAAATGAGTTTCTTCTCCATGTGCATGGAGATTCCAGGGAGGGGACAGGACCTGAACAGAGCAGGGTGGTGTCATGACACAGAGCTGGCCTGGTTATATTCTCTACCCAGAATACCCAGGTCCTGAATTTACATGATTAAACCTCAGTACCTTGTGTAGGGTCTGTTTGCAACTATGTAAATTAGAGAGATTTTGATTTCTGAGCTCTTACAATGGGCAACAAGTTCAGAAACAGGAGGCTTGATGAATATTTTAGTTTTGTGGCTTGCTAAACATCTAGCAATTGTTTTCTATAACCGGGAGGCATGGAAAGTTTTCTCACCAGCGAGAACCCATTTTCCTAGTTGGCTGTGCTGTTTCATTCTGACGGTTGGCTCTGCAAGGAGACTGCAGTCCCACTTCTCTGAGCCACTCCAGTACCCAGTCTATCTCCTGATGGCTCTCCATATCTATGGAGAACCTACAGGTGGAGTTTGAGCCACAGCAGTCCTCAGATGCTAGAGAACCATAGGTATCCTGGAACAAACCAGGGTAGGCCAAGCCTTTATTCACAGAAAGACAGTGGAGTACGTGGGGTAATTCAATGGGATGTTCAAGACTGTCATCATGGATATTGCTGTATCATCATCTGTTATACAATATCTTGAACCCTCAGAATTGTGATAGCACAGTGCTATTAGTATTCTGTCAATCAATGCTTTGTGGTAAGCCAGCTGTAAATTGTGCCTGTGTCACAAAGGCGTCTAATAATATCCTGGGCTGCATTGGGAGTGTTGCCAGACGGTCAAAGGAGGGGATCCTTCCTCTCTAATCAGCACTGCTGAGGCCACACTGGGACTTCTGTGTCTAGGTTTGGGCAGCCCAGGAAAGGTTTTTTACCATGCAGATGACTGAGCACTGGCACAGGTTGCCCAGGGAGGTTGTAGAGTGTGCCTCCTTGGCGATCTCCAAAAGCCTCCTGGACACTGTCCTGAGCAGCCACCTCTAGGTGGCTCTGCTTGAGCAGGGGTTTGGACCAGATGGCCTCCAGAAGTGCCTTCCAACCTCAGCCACACTGTGATTTTCAGAAATTATGCGGCAATTTCTTTTAAAATGAAGTAGCTATTTATATTTGAAAGTTACTAAAATATTTATTTCAGTAACTGGATGGAAATCTTCATGCTTTCAGTGCATTTTCATTTTATCACAGATTTTGTGCTTATAATCATTGTACATATAATCACATTTTTATATAAAGATTGCTGGTCTATCACACTTTTTGTTTTCCATTTCCAGTTGTTTATTCTCCCAGAATTACAAGACTTGAATGAAGCTAAAGAGCTCATGTAATCTCTTGATCCTAATATTTAGGACATTATGACAGACCTCAATTAAAGAAGAAGTTGCAATTAAATTAAGATTATAATGTTGTATAACTGATGTAAATCTTTTAGTCTGGGTGAGAGCATAAGTCTCATCTAAATCAGGGCTGAAACAACCATTAGCAAAGAAGCTGAGAATACTGGCATGTACATTGCAATCCCAAGCATAGATTTAGCAGCTCATTGAGAGAAATGGGAGAGTTTGTATCTTTCAGTGATGATAGTCATAGAGGCACAGAATATTCTGAGTTAGAAGAGATCCGCAAACATCGAGTCCAGCTCCTGGCCCCACACAGCACCACCCAACCCCAAACCCTGTGTCTGGGAGCGGTGTCCAAACACTCGTTGAGCTCCAGCAGCTTGGGGCCGTGCCCACGGCCCTGGGGAGCCTGTTCCATGCTCACCACCCCCTGGTGCAGAACCTTTTCCTAACCCCCACCCTGACCCTCCCCTGACACAGCTCCATGCTGTTCCCTCGGGCCCTGTCGCTGTCCCCAGAGAGCAGAGATCAGCGCCTGCCCCTCCGCTCCCCTGGGAGGAAGCTGTAGGCCGCCATGAGGCCTCCCCTCAGCCTCCTCTGCTCTGGGCTGAACAGACCAAGGGACCTCAGCCATTCCTCTCACCTCTTGCCCTCCAGACCCTTCCCCACCTTTGTTGCCCTCCTTTGAAGGCTCTCTAACAGCTTTATGTCCTTCTTGTGTTGTGACACCCAAACCTGCACCCAGTGCTCGAGGTGAGGCCCCTCCAGGCAGGGCAGAGCAGGACAATCCCCTCCCTCACCCAGCTGGCAGTGCTGGGCCTGGTGCACCCCAGGGTGCGGTTGGCCCTTTGGGCTGCCAGGGCACACTGCTGGCTCAGATTCAACTTGCCATCAGCCAGAACCCCCAGATCCTTTTCTGTGGGGCTGCTCTCCAGAGTCTAGTCCCCCAGTCTGTACATAGAGCCAGGGTTGTCCCATCCCAGGTACAGAATCCAGCACTTGTTAAACTTCATGTGATTGGTGCTTGCCCAGCTCTCCAATTTGTCAAGACCTCTCTGCAAGGCCTCTCTCTCCTCAAAGAAGTCAACAGCTCCCCACAATTTAGTATTACCTGCAAACTTACTTAGCATCCCTTCAAGTTCTACGTCCAAGTCATTGATGAAAACATTAAAAAGAACTGGCCCCAAAATGGAGCCCTGCAGAACCCCAGCAGTGACTGGCTGCCAGCTCAATGTAATCCCTTTGAGCCCATCACCTCAGCCAATTGTTCATCCACTGTATTATGTTTTTGTCTAGCTGTATGCTGCACATTTTGTCTAGAAGGATACTGTGAGAAACAGTATCGAAAGCTTTGCTGGAATCTAAAAAGACTAGGACAGCTGGCTTCCCTTGGTCAACCAGGTGGGTAACCTTGTCATAGGAGGAGATTAATTTCCTTAAACAGGACTTTCCCCTTGTGAACCCATGGTGGCTGTGACCAGTTACTGCATTGTCTTTCAAGTGTTTTTCTGTAACTGCCAGAATAATCTTCTCCATAATGTTGCCAGGCACAAAAGTGAGACTGACAGACTCTTCTTTCTTGCCTTTCTTGAAAAATGGGACAACATTTGCCAGCCCCCAGTTGACTGGGACCTCTCCAAATTCCGAGGACCCTTGAAAAATAACTTGTCTCTAAGGTCCCCTCATTCTGCCTGGTGGCAGAGGGCAGAGGGCAGAGGATCCTTTGCTCCTTGTGCTGTGGCCAGCTGACGCATCTGCCTCAGAGCAGGACTCCACCAGGCGATCTCCTTCTCCAGCTCCCTGGTGCCCCTCAGCCTGCCCACCCCATCATGGAGCAATGTCCTCAGCCTAAGCATCTCTTCTCCCTGGACACAGCTCCCACAGGCATGCTCCCTGCTGCCACCAGCCACTGACAGAAAGCTTGGGCACAGCCTGCGGCCCAAGACCAAAGTGGCCACACATTCCCTGGAAGCTCCATCTGGGCAGCCACGATGGTTCCTGTGGCCGGAGAGGCCACAGGGGATGCAGAGGATACAGCCTCCTGGTGGTAGGATGCCACAAGCAGGTAACAGCCACAGCTGGCAGAGGCAGTGGCAGTGCCCTCCCTGTGTGCCCTCCCATGCAAACTGCTGTGCCGTGCCCTGACTGCCAACATGAAGGTTAATTGGAAAATGTGTTGTAAAATTAAGCATGCTGCGGACTGTTTTCCAGCAAAAAGACCAGCAGGCATGAAACTCCCTGTGTTGGTACAATTAAACTTTCCTAACCTCTAAAACAGGGCAGTTGCATGCAATTTGTCTATAAGGAAGAGACCCTTGCCAACACTAACTGGCAAAACATGCCTTATAATCCCAGCTGAGAGTTTAGTCCATGCCAAGAATCTCTCCAGCAATTTGACAGTTTCCCTCTAGTGCCTAGGAGCAATTCATGGCACTGTCCAAGTCAGTAGATGTGGCCAAGAGGTTGCCAGTGTATACTTATTTTTAGAGATGGACTGGATTCCTCTGCACCATTCTGAAGCCATAACAGTTTCTAAAACAAATGTGATACTCGTAAAATCAATGTTAGTTATGTTTTCAAAGAGACAATTAGGTAGTCAAATTAGCAGAGTGCAAATAATGGAAATGTCTCCTTGAACCATACATCAGCAAGAAGAGTTCTATAACTCTAATTATGGGTGTCATTCCAGTCTCAACTCCTGCAGAGCCACTGAAACCCCATCTGCTGACTCTTGGAACCTGGATATCCTCTCTGCTCCCTAGCAGGAAAGCTCCTTGCTGTTTTTTGGCTTCCTATCATGCTTTGCAAATTCAGCCTTCACAAACTTTGCAAGAGCACCTCACTTACTTCTCTAAAGTGTAAGCAATTGTTTCAAACAAATTTGCTTTCACTTGATGAGACCTAGTGGGAGGCCCTGTAAGAAGACCTTCATTTCCTGACCACATGAAAGAGAACAGAGTTCTGGTTTCACACTCCCAAATCTTTTCTCCTTCCTCTCAGTTACTTTGGGCACTTTCAAATCCATCAGGTATTTTATTTACAAGTGATGGTGCCAGTTACAAGTGGAAATTCTGTTTCCAAATCTGCCAGTCATGTTTTCATAAAGAATTTTTTTTAAAGTGCTGAAATGAGTAATAATATGACCCTTGGTCTGAAAAAAAAAGGCATATATTTTTTAAATTGGAGGTGGCTGTCATGGAATACACTTTCAGAGAGAAGCAGATGATTCTCCGTTGCTTAATGCCCTCCAGTTAAAGAATGACTGCATTTCCAGCAGGTATCTTCATGTCAGTGTAATTATCAAGTTCAATATGTGAGTAGTTGGATGAAATGAAGTGCCTTTGGTTGGCATCTCAGATGAGATGAATCGTGTTCTTTCTGGCCTTGAACTGCTTGGGTCTTTGAAAAGCATGAAGAATCCATTGCTTGATCTCATAAATCTGCTTTTGTTCTGGTTATGAAGCCATACTGCTTGTGCCAGAAAGATTGTTCATTGGCTGCTGAAGAAAACAGGACAGAGCCTAGAAACAAAGTGCTCCCTAGAACAGTGTGATCTGCTAACAATACCTGGCCACCTCCACCTGTCATAGTGGAGCATGAACAGGTTTCTACAGCAGAAGACAGAGAAAGTGAGTGCAAGCACAAAGCCACCAATGCAACTACCAACACACACACTTACCATCCCAGCCTCTTGAGTTCAGCTTTTCAATTAAATTTGATCACTACAGCAACAGTGAAGATAATATGATGTTAGATTATTCGAGAAATGTTATGTGATCGAGTAACCAGGTGGATTGTTGCATGCAATGGCAGCTTGTAGTTACATACCTACATGTAAACAACTATTTAATTTAAATAGGGCAGTGACAACAGTAAAGATTGTGCAATGGGAAAGTTGGGAAAACACAATCTTGTTTTACTTGCTCCAGTGGAAGATTATTTCCTTGATTGTACCTCCAATTTCTTGTTGGTGTATTTTGTTGTCCTCACAGTTTGTTTTAGTTTTGACTCAATTACAGTATTGGCACTGATCTAGTAACAGGATGCCACATGTTTCTGTGCTGTCACTTCTAAAAGTCTGGCTGGAGAAACTTTCACTTCTGGCAATCTAATAAGCAGTTGGTAGACCCTTATGAAAGTATTGTGTAGAATGGCAATGAGTTGTGCCTAGCAGTTACAGTGAGAATCTGGGTAAAAAAATGTGCCCAGACCCATGTGTTACCTTTGTACTAAAATTGGAGAAAGGCAATATAGACTGCTGTCATTACAGCTACAGATCTACAGCCCACCATCTGAAGTGCCTGCAGGAGGGGAGGTGCAAGGAGGGTTGGTCATGGCCTGCCCAGGAGGCAGTGGTTGCTACATCTGCAAAGGGTAGATGTGAGGGAGGAAAGATGTGTGACGTGGGGACAGAGCATCAGTGTACTGAACATATGATTAAATACGTTTGTGGGTTACACCAGAAAGTGCCTGGTAAGAAGTGCTCACTGCAGGGGTACCAGCTGGCATGCATGTAGCCAAAACGACTGTTTTCTGAACTGTAAGCTAACACCGAACACTCTGACCTTTTTGCATGCATATGTCTGTAGTTTTCATATTTTAGTCAGCCTATCATCTCTTTTACACACGCTTTTCACGCTTCCTCCCTCCCCACCTCCACGAATTCATTGTGAAATCATTGAGACTACTTGGAAAGACTCCTACTGACTTCAGCAAGCTTGGATATCGCCTTTCCTTTGGTTTCAAGTAAATGTTATACTAGTCCTTGGCTACCCTTTTGAATTGGATCTAATCTGTACCATTTGAGAGAAGACCCTGGGGATATGCATTTTTTCACATTGTTTCTTCATGTTTTGCTCTTGTCCTAAGTATATACTTGGGCAGATAATGAAAATTTAGCAAGAGAAGGATTGGTTCAGTATTTCACCCAGCATTTGAGAGGTCTGCATTCATTTCTCAGATCTGCCAGAAACTCCACAGGTTACTCAGCCACTTTTTCCATCAGTCTAAGCTCTAAAAGTGTCTAATTGTAATAAGAGCTGCAGTACATATTCCAATGGACTAAAATTAAATTTCTGGAACTAGAATTCACACTTAAACATGTACATACTGAAGAAAAAAGAAAATGGAAAAATGTTAGTTTCTGTCAGAAAAAACATTCTGAATTCATCAAATATCAAAATAGGATCTTTACAAATACAGAGGTGATTCGACACATGAAGTTATGAATATGATGCTTTTAATATAAATCACATCAGTCCCATGGAATTTATCCAAACATTTACTGTTACGAAGTGAGCCGCTGAGTGGCCTGCGAGCTTGCTGCAGTGACTCAGCATGAGCCATGCCTTTCCCTTGCTGTGAAACAAAGCTGGGTACGGAAACTTCTACTTCTCCTGGGCAGGCACAGACACAGAGTGGCTGTTCAGCCACCAGCCAGATGTCCGACTGCATCAGAGTTGAACTTCAGCTGCAGTTTGGTTAATACACAGAGCTGATAGCTTCTGGTTACACTGCGATTTGAATGAGAACTGGTCTGCGCACATGATAAATAGGAGCTGGAATCAATTCATTACCCTGGAATTATCTGTAATTGGAAGCCTTTGGGGGGAAAAAAAAAAAAAAAAAAAAAAAAAACTGAGTTTTAAACATCCCATTCTAACTTGAATGCAGAAAAACAGAAACGTGCATCTGGGGGTGCTAACCCCCATGCTAACTGGGGTGCAGCAATGGCAATTGGTGTAATTAGGATCTACAGAGCCACAGGAAGTGAAGGTGCCTTTGTTGCTGAGCTAATGAACACGTGTTGCAAGTAGCAGGCTGTTTTCCACATCAGCCTGCTGTACTGAGGGGGGATGGAGGCAGTCACGCTGCTCTCACGCACTGTTGATGTTTGGGAAAACCTGTAAGAAGGGTGAGAAAGATCCTGCTTTGTTTTCAGAGGTGGGATGGAGGCTGTTCTCCAGTTAGAGGTGATCAAGTGCAGTCAGCCTGCTGGCAGGGCCTGTGTCATTCCCGTTACAGGCAGGAGTTTGGAGAATTAGCTGGCAAATTTCAAGAAGTTTTTAAAGAGCATACAAGTCATCTAACACTTGAAAAATGGACACATTTCTGTGCATTTTAGTGGTGATCATCACTGGGATGAATCACTACCAAGTGCAAACTCACAGATCTAAAACTTGGAGGCTTTGTCTCACTTTAACAAGATAGCTTTGAGAATTTTCTGACAAAAGAAAGATTCATTTTCCCTGCATCTCATTTTCAAAAAGGCTAGTATCTTTCATAGAATGATAGTTTTGCTTTGATTAGTTTTGCTTTAATTTGCTGTATTTTAACTAAAAAACATTTTGATATTCCTAAAACTAGAGAAAACTTACTGTGCTTCCTATATGAGTGATGTCCTCTAAAGTGCTGAACATTCCACCTGATCTTTTAATAAGTCTTAGGCAATAAAAGGTGGGGAAAAAGGAAGAAAATAGGGAAACATCAACAACATTAAGCAGAGGCACAATTGTTGGCACAGCTTATAACAACTTCTGGAACAGCGGAAACAAGCTGGGCCTTTTCCACCATGCTTATTTTATTTTATTTTATTTTATTAATGCAAATTCATTTTCTTCACCTATGTTATAATAGGAGGGTTTGAATGGGGAAGAGAAACCTTAAAGGCAGTTAAAAAGGAATCCATTAGTACCTGTGGACTTTTTTTTTCCCTGTAGAAAGACTTTTAGCGTATTGCACATTTTTTCTCCAGTTTAGTCCATATTTTGTCTCAAAATAAGTGGAAGGAACTGTGGCATTTTTCTAGGAATCAAAATACATAGAAATATGCTAATGTACATCCAAGTTTGAGCAACTGCTGCTGCACTCAATCCTGCCTCAGCTGTCCCTTGCCCTGTACTTGGCTGGCCTAGTCACATTGTTCTGGCATGACCATGCCTAATGTCCCACTCTTCTCTGCACATTGTTAGCAGGCACCAAAGAACTTATCTAGGAACTTACGGAGGATCAGATTCTACCGTAACAACTTGTTGAGGGTCTTGCCACAGAGAAAGGCTTCTTCCCAGCCAGAATGTTAAAATATGTCAAGAGCAGTAAGCCACAGGTAGAAAAACAAGTGCTCCTGAAGTGCACCAGGTGTTGTGACAAAGCCGGTGAACTGCAGCAGATCTGTACGGCAATGTGAGGAGAATGTCGTCTAACCATCGTCATCAGAACATCTCCAGTAAGGCTCGTCTGACAAAGAAACGTGGAATTAAGGCACATAACACAATGATACAAGAAGTTTGCCAGGAGATTTAGCTGGAAAAAAGCCTTTCCGATTTCAAGCATTCCCCACAATGGCAACAGCAAAAAGAAATTAAATTCCAAAACTGAGAAAAATTAAGGGAAAACAACATTTTATCTTTGCTGGCAATAGGCGAACATTGTTATGCCATGCAACTGTGTGGTTTCTCTGTACTGGTAACCCCTGCCTTGGCATGGCCTCTGCGGAAATGCTTGGTGATCTCATGTGTCATTCCCAGGAGATGCCAAACATGACTAAAAGACTGAAAGACAAGAAATATGCAACAGGACAAGAACAAGAAGAACCGAAGGATGATTGAAAAGCTGTCATGGGAGTATTTTTGCAATGACTGTGCAGGGAAAGGGATATAAAGGAGAGATGGAAACGTGATCACAGCAGCCTTCTGCCCATTCCTCCCTAGCTGCTGCTCCTGTGCAGGGAATCCCACACAGAGCTGGGGGAGAGGCGTCTGTACAACTGGTCCCAGCTCCAAGACTAGGGGACCAGCAGTGGCCCCCTGGCATGCACCTACCAATCTCCATTGCATACATAAGCTGTGCAACAGTTTGCTTGGCTCAGAGTTGACATTGTCTTGCTATTTATGAAATAATAAAAGCTTTTTGTTGTTGGGCATATGTTCTTGGTTAAAAGGTTTATTGAAGCGCACTCGTCCTTCACAAAACATGTGGATGTCTTTAGGGACGGACAGTCAAATTTTTAGTGTCATAGGAGGTCATTTTCAGTTACAAATACCATAGCCTATTAACAACACATGTACAGCAGCGTCAGGATTGATAATGTGCCATAGTGACCCACCAGAGCTCGTAAAAGGGGTTGGAGGCTTTTTGTGAGTTGATGCATGAACAAGCACCGGGGCACATTAAATGCCTCTGCAGCCTGCTTTTGGAGGCAGAAGTGTGTCTCCAAGCACCTGCCCAGCTGACCCAGGCTCTGAGCAGGCACCTCTCCTTCCCTCCTTCTGTACTCTGCTAGGAAAGCTCTCTGTGATTCTGCCACCCACCGAGTAAGCATTTGCCTTTAGAAACTTCTAAAACACCATATGCATTGGTAACACAAAGCAGAAATTTCTCAAATGCTTCAAGCAACACCCTAACATTTCCATTTTTCTCTCCCTCTTCTAGAATTCATGCTCATTCTTCAAGTATATCCTGTGGCTCAGAAGATATTTTTCTGATTGCCACTTACTGAAAAGCCCACCACCCTGAGAGCAGATAAAATCAGATTTCCCAAAATAACAGCTCCATTAACAGAGCATTTGATGTCAGTAGTGTGGGGCTGTGGAAAGTGGAGGGATGCAATGTTTATGTAACCAAAGGAGAGTTTTGAAACTTCTTGGCATCAGAGACTATGCCAGTACTTGGTAGACCGTGCAGTTTAAAGCAATTCAGGGAGAGCAATATGGAAACTTTCTTTCGGGTTCTGTTCAGCATTTCAACAAAATAGAACCACATGAGGAGAAAAGAAAGATTTCATTTAAAAACTGAAAAAAAAAAAAAAAAAGTATTACTAAATAATAAAGCTGCTTAAAAACTGCAAAGCATAAGTTAAAATATCATTCAAAAGAGAAAAAAAGTAACTCCTATTTTGCTTGGTTTTTGCTTTGTTGAAAAAGAAAAAGCCACTAATCAATTATTTGTATAGCTCTATCTGAGCTTGGCATTTTCTGCTCCATTTGTTTCCGTTTTAACACCTTTCTTGTACTTTCAGACACTCCATCTTATCTTCTTTCTTCCGCACCTGCTTTTTAAATTTAAAAAAATGATTTTTTTTTTTTTTACTTTCTTTGAATCTAACAGTGAAAGACGATCAGAAGAAGATATATAGGTGTATTTCTTTTCTCTCTCTCTTTTTTTGTTTTTTTTTTTGTTTCCTCTTGGACAGCAGAGATAACTTTCTCAGCTACGTTCCTTAACAACAATTTTTGAGCCAGACTTTTGTATAAAGAAGCCACATGAATGTAGTCACCAAAAATTAATTCTATGTTACCAAGAGCAAGATTAAAAAACACAGCAATCTATTATAAAATATGTTATTGTACTGAAAAATTTCAGCCAGTGCGGCTCTTTGATTTTACGCTGTAAGCCTTTGCGAGCTCGCAAAAATAGACTGCACATGTTTCTGTTACACAATTACAGATAAATATAGTATCACTGTGCACTAATTTCAAAATGTAGACCCACTGGCAAACGACCATTTTCTCTTTCTTGGTGCAAGATTTAATAAGAACAGACTGTTGTAGATCTAAGCACTCGCAGAGTTAGTATTTTTTGTTAGCACAGTTACATTTCTGGTTTTGTCTTCATTTCCTAAGGACCAAGTTGCACACACATCCAGCCATGGTGTCACTGAATTTCTATTTCTGTCAGTAATACAAACAGTTCTTGCATTTTTCGTCATGGAAGAAAGAAAAGCAGGTTCAGTAGTAAAGGAATGCTGCAGCAGTAAAGGATTGCTGCAGCAGGAAAGTTGACAAGATAATTAGAGTAGGCAGAAAAACAGAATTGTCACCATGCAAAAAAAAGTCATCTAAGTTGCTGTTTATTTCAAATTTCAAATTTATTTATAATGCAATTGAAATTTCACACCATAATTTATTGCTTAATGTAGCAGGGGCCAGCAACAGTGAGCTTACTTTGGAAAGATAAACTCGGGTTTAATTTGGGCTTGTGAACACTTTTTTGCCTTACCATAGCACTGTCAGTATGGACTGAGCAGGGTTTGATTTCACATGCTCCTGTCTCATTTCAAAAGCATCAAAAAATTTCCATTTCTTGAGTGACTGACACCTGTCACTGTTACAAATCAAATGTTAAAGGACTTCTTCCTCCACACAGAAATTTCATTCTTCTACTTGCAATGATTTCTGTGATGTGTGTGGTAGGATGCTCAAGTAAGCTTTGGGGAAGACTTCCTACCTCCAGCAGATTTTAAACATAGGACGCCTTGATGTCTTTTGTTTGCTTCTGATGTTACAGCGCTTGTAAAAGTATATACTTTTGGCTTCTAAGCAAACTCTGAAAAGGTCTGGTCTGAGCCCAGCAGGGCTACCTGTGTGGGAGGAGGCGTCAGAGCCCTGCAGCTCCCTCTCTCTGTTGTCTGGAACCGTAACCCACAACGTTCGGGTCCTGCGGAAACCCCGCTGACTCCCTCCCCACAAGACTCTTTTTACTCATCACTGTTGAAGATGTTCAAGGCAAGGCGCCATTGTCCCATTGGGTGCCGGTGGGGCGTGGGTACCTAACCCCTCGAGGTGCCTTGTAAAATCCCAGACAATTATGAAAACAAGCGGTGCTGTGCTGTCAGCACACGTTCCAGCGAAGGCTGTATGTCTCTCATTTGCAGGCTCCAGACTGTCGCTAACCATTTGCCCCTCTTTTTAGCACGGGAACAGCGCTGCTTCAGGGAACAACAGCACGTTCTTGGTGCATCACAAAGTAAGATTTTTGCAGCCCTGAAGGTACTCCTGGCTGGCAATGTGGGGACAACAGATCCCACTAAAGGTAGTTTCAACCTTTGGGTGACAAAACACCTCTCTAGGACCGGGCCTCCTGTTCTAGCTTTTGCTGCATTCCCTGCTTTGCATCTCACCACTCATTTTTTTCCATTCCTCTGCAGTGAGCTGTTTTTCATGAATATCTAGCCAGCAGGAACCTACCCTGCTTCAACTTTACAAGAATTTTGACAATTGAAACGCACCCCATCATGTGTTTCAAAGCAAATCTCAACAATTCTCCATCTATCCCCTTGCTGCGAATTGCCCAGACATCTGATCCAAATTATGGCTGCGGCTGGCAGGAATAGGGATTTGCTCAATGCAGATCAATTGCTTCCAAACGGTTTGTTTAGTCTGTGCAATACTTTTCAATGCAAGTTTAAAGACCAGATTGGTAAGAACTCTTTGTTATCACTTTTTTCCAACAAAAGATTATGAATGGCTCCGCTCTTTTCAAAAGAAATGGAAAATTAATTTCTTTGAATTTTCATTTTTTAATTGGAATGTATCAACTCTGATGCAAAATTTCAAAAACAATATTGGAATTGCTTAACATGAAAGTGGGAGATTGCAGCACAACTCTCAATTTCTGTTCAGCCATCTCATTTCCCTTTATTGTTATATTACAAATTTTGTCATGTCAGAAACGCTATTAAAAGTTTGTTTCCATGTCTTTGGATACGTTCTTTCTCTTTTCTCAGGATTTGTATTCTACTTTTTTTTTGTTTGTTTCTTTTAATTTTGACTAAGTTAGAATGAAAACAAGATTCAAAATGCAAGAGTTCATCTTGGGACAGAAACTTCTTCTTTGACCACTTGTGAATTTGATCACAAAAAGATCTCAGTGATCTCATCAGTAGGTCTTGTATCACACACTGGATTCCAAAGAACTGGCTGCAGCTCATCTCTGTCTCCAGACGTACACTGCCCTCACCTCAGGCTATCTGAATCTGGGCTAGGACACATCTGCCCTACTGAAGAACGTTCGGAGAGGGCCACCTAGCTAAGGGGCAGATGGAGTGCCGTTATACCTCATCCCTGGTCTGCCTTCTGCCAGACTTTCCTTAGGATGGGAAGCCCCATATGCAGGCTCTCCCAGGTGCTGAAACTAGTGGCACAGGTCGTGCAGTGCCCTTCTTGCCCGGCTGCATTTCTTGGGGATCACAGGATCATAGAGGTTGGAAAAGACCTCTAAGATCATCTAGTCCAACCGCCAACCTACCACTATGCCCACTAAACCATGTCCCTAAGTGCCACATCGACACGTTTCTTGAACACCTCTTCTTCAGTGTGGATTTCATACTCGGGTGTGATATAAGGATGCTGCTCAGATAGAGGTTTGGCTCAAAGGTTGGCCAGACGCACTGTGCCCTGTGCACGCTGCTGTCCTAGCATGCAGCCTGGCTTCCTATAGGACAATTACTTGTTTTCTAGGATGTTCTTGCTGTGGGAAGCCAGACAAATTCTTTGAGAAATTCATCATTTAGCCAACTAGCTTTACTAGCCAACAGCACTACTGAATTTTTAATCTTTTCCATTGTAACTTCCGTGGTACAAGACAGATAGAAGTGATTTAAAAGCCCATTTTTTACATAGCTTCCTAACCTCAAATCTTCACCCAGCTGACCCTGAGGACAGCCTGGAAATCATCATCCTTCCCTTGTAAGACTTTGTTTAATTTTGCTGTTTTTAGGTTCTCATACCTCTAAAAAGCTCAAAGAAGACCTGATCAGAGCTAAGGATCTTACAGGTTATAGATCTTCTGCCTTCAGTCTTGGGAGTGTGGAGGCAATGGGGTTTATGTACCTCCAGGACAACCATGTGAGGGTTGATTTCCTCCCTCCTTTCAGCCACGCACAGATGTTTTGGAGAAGCACTTGCCCACCAGCAGCATGCTTTGCCCTGGCACACTGCTGCGGGTGACACAGCTGTCTCCTCAGATGCTCTGCACGGTGACAAGAGTGGAGATGCTTGTGCTGGCAGGAGGCGTGGGCCTGCTCTGCTGGAGAGTTGGCTGCACTGTGAATTCCCACCACCATGCCCTGTGGACAAGCACAAGCTGACTGTGAAGTAGCCGTAATTCTGCAGTGGATGCTCAGGCCGTCAGGGTTTGACTGCATCCTGTATCACCTTTCTATTGGCATCGCAGTGTCCCAATAGTTTGCCACGAGTTACCTCAGAAGAGTTCTCGTACTGCTCAAACATGCTTCTTGGCAGGAAACAACCATAACACCACCTTGTAAAGTCTTGTGAAAGCAATACTGTCAGATGCACCTCATTAACTTCCCTGGCAGCTGCAGCCTTAGGAGGAGATTTGATCCAGCTGCCATAAAGGTAAACAGAGCTGTGTGCAGCACAGGAGGTCTGGGAGAGCCACCTGTGCCCAAGAGGGAGCAACATCTGCATCAGTGTTTCTTAGCTCTTTGCCCACTCAAAGTCAGGATGTCATATGGAGTTAGAGAAGCCAGGAATTAAAAGGAGGCTGGGAGCCAGGACCCTACACATAGGTTTCTACTGTCATTTTACCCAGACGACCTACATCAGCTTTTTCATGGCAAAATAATGTAGGGGTTTATGTTTCTCTCCCTCTCTAGCGTGCCTGTTGGTCCCATTTGGTTTCAGTCCACCTGGACCAAACTCTAGCCTCATGCCATCCCTTGTGCTTTCACGGATTGAATCCTGCACTGGTGTCAACTGCCTTCTGGTGCCTTATCAGATACTCATCGGTACGGAATCAAACCTTTCCATATCATGGCTTATCTGCCAAGTGCCACCATCCGGACAACAAACAGAGGTTGTGGCTGGCACAAAGAATGGGATTTGGTGATGCCGCCTGCATTTCTCTCTTTCCAACCCACCTCAGTGTTTCTGAGGGCCTTCTTTGAAGTATGCAGTTATCTCAGCCCTACTTCAAAAAGCCAACTTCTCTGAGCATGGGTTTAAGAGCTAGTCATTTACCTGCTGCTGCAATGTTAAGGTTTAAAATGAATTTGCTCAAAAAGATCCTTGTACCAACACATCAGCATCACTGTTTTAACCAACAACAGCCTCCATGTCTTACCTAGATCTCCAAGGCGAATTTCCAGCACGTTATTAAGGAGTGAAGGACTGCCACATGAAAGAATGTCCAGAGTCCCTTGGCCTCCATCAGCAGCTGGTGCTGGGCAGAACAGAGAAACCCTGCAGCTGGCACTCCTGCTGCCCACCCAGGGCTTGTCCTGACACATGAGATGCCAGAGGTCTGATTTTACTGGTAAGGCCCAGGGGAGCTGCTTTAGAAACTATTCCTGTGATTAGTTAATGAAAATATTCTCCACGTGTGTCCATGCAGTGTCTCCTTTCTGTACGGACTGTTGGCCTGAGTGACATCTGTCTTGGCAAGGGGTTACGAGGCTGAGCCTGGAAAGGGGGGACAAGGATGCTTTTAGTCACACCATGCCCCAAGGAGGACATCCTTGTCTGTTTGTTTGGATGAATCTGAAAATAGGAGAGGTGAGATCTGTTTCTGGATTTTAGCTTGTTTCAGTTGCCTAATGGATATGTCCTGGGATGTGTCTATGTGCCTAGACCCTGACGACTGGAAGTGGTACAGACTGAAGAGGAGAGCTGCAGTGCATGTTGGGTGATGCTGGGCTAGCGGCTATCGGCGGTTTTGGTTTCAGTAGTTTGTCTGAGGCTTGGTGGCTGTCTCCTGTTAAGCTTCTGTAAAAAGCATCACTCTTGAGAACAATTCAAAGCGTGGATCCCTACACATATGCCTCATCAGAGACTCAACTTTTTATAGCTCCCGTTCCAAGAGGCGATAGATTTGTTTTGTGCCAGAGATGCACTTGAGTAAAGACAATTGAACTGATGGTTTACGGAGTAGGGAAGAGATGTTTTTCTTAAACGTGGTGTAGAGCTTGCAGCTCTGGCTTGATTTGATTACTGTTCAAGAAGTTGTTCCAGGTTGTTTATTGGTGTTTGAGTTCCTCCTTTGAACAACATAATATTTACTTTAATTAATGTTTGTGTTTCTTCCATAGGGATAATTTGTTCTCTTGGCAAATTGTTTAATGACTGATTTTTTATTCTGGGGGAGTGATTTGAAGAACTCTTAACTGGAGGTTAAACAGGAAACATGTGGAACTGCGTCCTTTCTGCTAAGTGGTTTAGTCTTGGCTCGTGGTTCGTGACATTTCCAGCCTGAGGAAAGACAGTATAATTCACTAACTTTTAGTGCCACTCTCTTTGTGGTCTATTGAACAGGTTTTAATGCAGTGGTAGATAATTTATTTTCTATCTTTATTGTCTCTATCAGAGCCATAAATAAGAGTTGGAACTAGGACTTGATAGTTTGTGTTTCTTTCAAATCTTTTCCTCCCTTAAGTTTCGAAGACTCAATGTACATAAAAATGTCGTTGTGGTACTCTTGGGATTTCTCCTAAAGGGATGGGTTTGCCTTGAGGGATAGCTCTTCCTCTGTTTAAGCACTGCTGGGGAGTATGAAAGTGAATAATCATTTTCTGTAAGCAACACAGAGAGCAGACAGCCCTGGGTCTTTGCCACAGTTTGGACAAGTTCTGGGATCCGCACAGCTAACAAGAGATGTAACCTTAAGCACAACCAAGAGTACAAAATAGCAAAAAACAATTTGACAGGAGCTTTGGAATGACAAAGTTTGGGGTAAGTGGTCTGTGCTTGGCTCTTGACACCCCCAAATGTTTGCACCAGCTCCTTTCTGCCTCACTCTTGGCTTAAGTGTGGGGCACAGAAGGCAAATGGCAGTGTCAAGGCCCTTGGGACACTGGCTCTTCTAGTTCCTACATTTTGCAGAACGTGTGCCCACTGATGGTTCATCAGATCTCATCAACACCCTTGCAGCATCCCAGCTTTGGATCTGCGAGGACTGGGCAGGATTTGATTCTCTCCACGTTGCTCACTGACCCTGGCAGCCGTGTTCCCACGATAGCACTCAGCACTAGGGACTTGCCGCTTGAGTTTCACAAGATCTGTTTGTCTCTTTTTCAGGCCTTGGGGAGAAGTTTTGCTACTCAGTTATCACCAGACCTTTATCCTGAGGAACCTCTGGGGGATGAAACAATGAAGGGTTTTGTCCCTTCTCTGGCTGTCATCGTTAAGCAAAGAGTTTGGCAAACAGACTGTGGTTTGGCTATGAACCTTCATCATCTCTCCCTTGATCTCAGCTGGGTTTTCTTTCTGAAATATGTGACTTCTACCTAAAACACACGTAGTTCTTCCACCAGGTTGATTTCTGTTATTGGGAGATGTATTTTGATTGTGGATTGGGTGATTCTTGGTCTCTATTTCAGGTGCTTTTGGAGTACAGGCTCCATGTGTTTCCTGTCTTCAGTTATAGTATAATGCTTAGGAAATGAGGCAGGGCTTGGCTTTGTCAATCCCAATAACTTACAGCCTCTTTTATATGAGTCTTGTCTAGGAATATTGTGAAATTGCCTTTGTGATCTTTCCATTTTGCTCATTTTACGCTGCATGTGAGTAAGCAAAAGTTTTATCTTGCAGAGTGTGCCAACAGGATTGTTTCTCACAAGTGTGCTGTCTCCATCTCTCCTGGTCACACCACACTCCTGAGCAGCCTTTTCCAGTTTCAATGTCATCTTTTAGGGAGAATATGTTGCTAAATGCTTGGCTTTTTACCCATTCCGCCTTCCCTAGCTTAGCGTTCATTGTTACCTACATTTTGTTGTGCTTTTCCGTGTTATTTAGAGAATTTGGCCAGAAACTTTTCTTCCTGGACTGAGGCTTAAGTTGGTTTTATAAGAGCACTTTGAAAGAGTTTCCAATTTTTAAATACATGAAAGAAGCATGTTGGAAGTGGACAGTGGGTCAGACTACTAAGTGAGTATAAACCCGTAGCGCAAACTTACATTGATCAAATTAGAAAGGTGAAAGGTAAAGATGAAATGTAACTAGCAAGTGGCTGCAAGGATAGCAGACAAGGATAGCAGCAAGAGAAGGACGAAGCAAAGCATCAGTCTGCTAAAGGGAGGCAGAAAGCTGTCATTAGCTAACATTAAGGAAGTCAAAATATTAAAAGTCTTTTAAAATCAATTTTCAGTACTAAATGTTAAATATAAGCAGGTATCTAAAGAAATCAGTATCAGCTGCAAAGGAGAAAATTTTCACTCTAAAACAGGCAAAGAATGAGTTAGAAATCATTCAGATACTTAAAAGTTTTCAAATGGACTGGGACTGATAACTTCAGCATGAGGTCCTGAAGACCTGGTGGAAGAAACCTTAGAACAAGATGATCACTGTGAACACACAGAGGACAAAAAGGTGGCCTGAAAATGAGAAAATGGAAAACGTAACGGCTAACTTTAAAAGGTGTGGAATGAAGATGGGAAATTATCAAATGACCAAATGAAATTGTCTCTGAAAAAAATCTTTATGGAAATAGTTGAACTGCAGGTCTCCAGAGCAGATCACAGCTGGCAATAGAAAGGTATGAAGTGTTCTCCAGAAAACAATCTGAGAGGATTAATAAACTAATTTAATAAGATTAACTCTGTCAACAATGCTGTTCTGCTGGCAGTAAAGCAAATTCTGCTCTTGTAATAGCAAAACTATAGATTGTAAGACATAAGAAATTACCATCCTGCTCTACTCAATGCTTGGTAACAGCTCAGCTGGAATATTGCCTGCGCTGCTCTGGCTTATGTTCCTGCAGCTGGAGAAAGTCCAGAGAAGAGTAATACAAATGACTAGTGATCTAGAAAATACAGCTTATGAAAAAACATTGAATTAACTGTATTTTCTGGCCAAAGGAAAAGAAGACTGAAGAGGTCAGGAAGTTCCTTTGTGTCCTTAAATACAGATAAGATTGCTGTATGAAGGAAAGGAATAAGCTGTTTCCCATATTCACAATGGAAAGGATAACAAATAAGAGGATTAAGTTACTGCAAACGATATTTGAGATAAACATTAAGAAGCACATTATGATACTGAGGGTTATAAAGTGTAGCCTTTGAGCTCTCCAGTGCTGCAGGTCTTTGAAGCAAGTGTCTGGGAGGTAAGGTGCAAAGAGCGCTTGACACAGCCTCGGAGTGATGTGGGCTGACTGGTCTCAGATGCCCCTTTGCAGCCTTTATTTCTAGGAGTCTGTGAAGCTGTCCAAATTAAACATTAAGAAGATAACTTCTGGCAGTGGATTCCAGCCAGCCAAAGTGGCCATCTGTCTGCAGTTTAAGAGGCAGGATAATTTACAATAGGCAATTCTTTATAGTACTGCTTTATAGTACTACAAGCAGGTTTGTACACTCTTTTACTTGAACATGACATAGATGACACTATCTATAATTCTGTGTTCTAGCTGCTATTTGTTTTGCACCTGGGTTATATTTCAGTTATATCTTGAACTGTTTATGACTTTGTGCATTTTCACTGTTAGCAATCTACTCATAAATCGTCATGTGTCTTGAAAACCTTGTCTGAAATCAGATGGGCGTAATCCATCTGAACAGCTTTTATACTCAACAGATGTTGTTGCCCCTCTCTTCATGCACTTCTGATCATACAAGTAGATGCTGAAGAGCCTGGGCCCAGCACTGATTCCCGAGGGATTGCACTGGTCATACAAGCATAGAAATGCAGAAATGGCTAGGGTTGGAAGGGACCTTAAAGCCCACCCAGCCCCAACCCCCTGCCGTGGGCTGGTTGCCACCCACTGGATCAGGCTGCCCAGGGCCCATCCAGCCTGGCCTTGAGTGCCTCCAGGGATGGGGCACCCACAGTTTCTCTGGGCAGCCTGTGCCAGGGCCTCACTGCCCTCTGAGTAGAAAATTTCTTCCTAATGTTTAAGCTAAATCTACTCTCTCGAAGTTTTAAACTGTTCCGCCTTGTCCTATCACTACGCTCCCTGATAAACAGCTTCTCCCCATTTTCCTTTAGGCCCCCTTTAGGCTGCTCTAATAGCTCGTCAGATGTCTCCTCTCTGGTGACAAAACTTTGTTTCCTATTATCCAACCAGTTATTAATTTGTAAAATGATTTTCCTTTTATCCCCCTAGTAATTCAATTCTTTTACAAAAACTTGAAAGCAACAGCATGGCTTTACTCTGCACAGTATGGGTCCCAACACACCATGTTTGCCTGTGTGACTGCATCTATCCCGTGCCATGTCCCTGAGTGGAAGTCAGGATTGCTGATCTGTTTCCTGGTTTAAAACTTAGTGTCGCATCTGTCATCTTCCATTCGTGTGGCACCACAGCAGAGATGGTACACACGGGTGGATTATATATCACAGTAGTAGTTTAAAGGCTTTATATTTGGGTTCCAGCTATATTCAGAACTCCTGTGTGAATACCTGCAGCTGAATTTAATACATCACAACCCCTTGTGTGAGCACTACTCAGATAAATATTCCCCTACCGAGCAGCGTGCACTGCTCAGGACTGAACAGGAAGCACTGCTTTGCTGCAGGTCCCCTAAGGAGAGGGCTGCAGGGCTGCCCCAGCCCCAGGAACCGCTCTGTGCTGCCCCTGAGGAGGGTGGTCCTGCTCCTGTGGCAGCACACGGAGCCCTGCTCAGGCCTTGCCGTGTGCAGAGTGCGGCCTGCTGCCGTGCGCTCGGGGAGCACTGCTGAGCAGGGCTCCAGCCACACAGGTGCCCAGCTCAGCTCCATTTTGGGTCTGGCTGGGGCTGGAGACTGTGGCCGGCAGCAAAACTTTAAGGCTCATGTCTGGTTTGGGTCCCTGGAGCTGTGGGGTCACATCCTTTGGTTAGCCACTTGCAGCCGTGACCGGCTGGCAGCAGAGCTGGGCAGGTCTGTGGGGAAAGGCTCGGCACCTGGCAGGGAGCAGCCTCTTGCATGCTGCCGCCATTCTAAGAGAAAGGCTCTGCACCTGGCAATTTTATTGCATAGGGAAGGAGATAGGAAACACCACACTTCTTACCGGCTTTGCCAAAAGCATTTGAAAACAACTTCAAAGAAGGATGTGGCCTCCCCCCACCACCGTGCCAAGAGTGCAAAACATCCCCTTCTAGGGAGCTAAACCAGACTGATGGCAAGGGGGAAGGGGGAGAGACATCTCCTTCGACCTTGTGTTTCTCAGACAAACTCCTCCATAACATTTTTAAGGTTAATTAAATGTGACTTGGTGCTGAGCTTGTGTTCGATCCTCGGAACAGGTTTCTGCAGCTGAAAGCCTGAGCTTTACGCTGTTAGTCACAGCAGACGACACAGTTCTTCCAATTAAATAGCACACAGGCACAGCAGCAATCAGGAGGGTACGACACCTACCTGCCTGTTTTAAGTATTCCTTGTGGTGCAGCGAGCTTCACATGCCAGAGAATTGGCTGTTTTCTTTGAGTCATGAATGTGTAACTCCAAATACACTTCTTTCTTCAGGGAAAGGAAGAATACACTCAGTTTTTATAAATTTACCTTTTTTTTTCTGTCAACTGGTCCATGATCAGACTGCCTCAATCATCTCTCTTTCTCTGCATGAAGGAAGAAGTGGGGAGGGAAGAGAAGTGGGGAGGAGCATCCCTCCTGCTCCTTTTATGATGAGGAGTAAGAGAAACAAGTGGACTACATATGGAGGGCTCTGGCGGCTCTGTTACGTTCTGTTGCTCTCCCATATCTGTATGTATGTCCCATGTGTGTCAAGTCTTGGAATGCTTAAAGGTAGTACAAAAACCCTGCTGTCCTGGGAAAACCGTTATTTCCATGAAGCGCCACCTACAGTCTGCCTGAAGCAGCTCCTGCCCCAGGGGAAAGCTCAGGGCAGGAGTTCAGCTCCTCCTTAGGCAGCCTCTCCTGTACCTGTACCTTGCTCTGGACAGTGGCTCCAAAGGCTTCAGAAGGCTCCGAGTACAAGGATGGACTGAGCTTGAAAATACTCCATGGTGCTAGGAGTATTGACCCTGTACTGCCAGCATCACTTTCCATAGGCAGGGGCACGGTGGGTAGCACCAGGTGCTGCAGCACAAATCCTGGGTAATGCCTGGCAGCACCTCCAGAGCAGGTCTGATGCAGCCACATCTGGGGATTAAATGACAAATGGACATCAGGGTCCTGGTTTCTAAAATGTGCCTATGGTGAAGCACACACTCACTGAGACAGCCTACACAGGTCTTGGGCCAGAGCAGTCCTATTCACATGTTCGAAAATCAGGCTCTGCCTTTATATGAAGGGACTAGGTTGTAGCAATGGGATTAAGAAAGAAAATACCAGTGACCTTTTGCCTTGCTCGAACCCATTAATCTAAACCAAGTAACATTTTCCAGCTTCTCTCTAGCGTCAGACACCTAGAAACCGAATCATTGCTTTTAATCAAGCATGAGGTTGCCCTGTGTTCCCCAGGCCGTGGACGCCGGGGCCCTCTGGGGATGGGCTCAGCAAAGCTGCCTCAGTGGAGGTGAAGTGCCTGTAGTTTTTACCATAAAGGCTACAGACAAGTGCAACACAAAGGCTATGAACACATGGCCAACCAGTTTCCTACCAGGGCGGATTTATTCCCCAGCAGTGGTTGGCATGGGCCAGGAGGCAGCTCCATGCACGGCTCTCCGAAGCACAAAGAAAGAGGCCAGGTGGGAGGATGTGTGACTCAGAAGGATGTCAAAGTCCTGGTCTGTGTTCCTAAAATTATTTTCACTTTTCTTCCAAAGGCTCAAGAGCAACGTGTAAGCAGACCTGCCCTCCATGCCCCAAGTGCACTCACTCATCACTCAGCCACATAGGCAGACCCTTCCTTGCACTTTCTCTCTGATGTGGTTTGAATGTCCTCCAGCTGAGAAAGGCTCAAAACCCTTGTGCCTCATTTCCTGAGCACCTGTTCAAACAGCTGATTCAAAATGTAGGCATTACACCCAGTGCCTGCTTTTTGTTGATGCTTTTAAAGGAGCATTGTTTTGTCCTGAAAAGACATGGTGCTACCATCGGCACTCAAGGTAGGACCCAGCATTTGGGGGCTGAAGGTCCAGAGTTCTCCAGCCTTTAAAGTATCCCACTAGATTTCAATAGAAACTTTGCTTCTACTGTCAGATGCTCTGTGATTAAAATACCACCAGAAAACCTGTTTAGAGAAATCATATATTTTAATAGAATCCCATTGCATAGCAAGAGCCTGATTAATTTCCTTTTTAATAAGTTACCTCAGACTTTTCCATATGGATCTAAGAGGCTAACCTAACTTGGAAGTCTCCAAAAAGAAAACACTTTTTTTAATGCAAAGCTATCTTGTCTAAGGAATTTATTTTAGTGCAGTGTTTTTGTGGAAGATTTACCATTGCTGAGAAAACCCTGTGCATTGTTGCTCTAAATATAGAGGTGCATGCTGCACGAATAGTGAATAATATGATCTGATTGTCAGGACAAAATAATATTTTTACTTCAGCATGAAACAGTGCTCAATCTTCATCTCTTTGTGGTTCCAGATAAGACAATCTGTCCCACCACAGACAGAAAAAGCTTTTCTGAACTGACACAGAACAATGTTTTCTTATTCCAGTACAAATTAAAAAAACATATGCCTTTTCAGGTTGAGTATTTTATGATGCCAAAAGAGAAAAAAAAATAAAGATAAATGTTTATTTTGTCATAGAGATTGAGTTGCTTAGAGCTATCCTTAATTCTCTGAGCATGACATCACATCCAAGTCACATTTCAGGTTCACAGAGCAGTGCAGCAGCCCAGCCAAGCAGTCCAAACCCAAGGGGCTTCATCTCATCATCACACAGGCCACACTGGGAGTGGGATCCTATGCCAGCACCGTGCTCATCTTCCCCCCTGACAATGCCCTGGCAACCCAAGCTGCCAGGGTGCCAGCAAGAGCTTCAGCCTTTTGCATCAGGCTGGATGACATAACACTGCTCGTATGCTGGGGACATCAGCAATGGCAGTCCCTGTCACCCCTTCAGAAGCTGTGCTGGGAGCCCCCCACCAGGGGTTTCAGGCACTGAGGCTGGCAGGATGCCCTCTGTCAACACGAGCCCAGCCTCTGCAAACCCACCCATAAGGGATGCTGCACTTTGTTTTTTAATTTTTTATTATTATTATTGTTTTATTTTTTATTACCCTTAGAAATACCTCCCAACTATGGAAGGAGGAAAATGGCTTATGCCGTCAGCTCTGTCTGCAAACTCTCTCCCACTTCTTGGCAGTGGAATTTATTGGTGGTTCTTTGGCACCGTCATGCACTCAGGCTGAGAAGATCAGTTGTTTGGGTTGTTTCTAATTAATATAGGAATAAGTTTTCCATACAAATTAGACTCTTACACTCTTCAGTAGTGCCAGATGGACAGAGCCATCTGTCAGAGATTAACACTCATTAAAAGACCACTTAGTATTAAAAAAATTACAATTCTGTAGAATTCCAATGCAATTTTTCCTTTGTACATGGTTGAACTAAACAATTGCATGTGAAGCTGCTCTTGTTTTCAAAGATTAGCATTTATGACTGCTTGTATAATGCTTTGCTGAATTTGAAACAAGGGATGGTTGCATGATTAACCCATTTTTATAGCTTGGGGACAATTCTAAGGACTGCTGGTCTGGGATGACACTGCAAATGCTGCAAAAAAATTTGGAGAGCGAGAGGCAGCGTGGCTGTCACATGTGTGGGCAAGTGGCAAGCAAATCAGGGATTGCTGTGGGAAAGGTTTAAGCCCTAAATAAAGTGCCTTTCCCTTTGACTTCAGAAGCCGGCCCTACATAAGGTCAGCAATGCATCCCTCATCTCATAGATGCTGCCCTTACCTGCAGACTCCCCCCTCAGCCCCCCAGCTCTCCCAAACCTCAGCCTGCTGTTTGGTGCCAGTAGTGCAGGGGGAGCCTGCCAGCAGCCAGCTGCAAGGCACAGAGGGTAGTTGGTCTCCGGGTTAGGCTGTACCTGGCAGCTGCTGGAGATGGTCTTCCAGACGCTGGACCTTTGCCTTCCCCCATTTCTGTCACTATTGATGCCAGCTAGGACAGTGCTTAATAGGATTTTTTTTTTGTTTCCATTGGAAAAGTCAGGTGTGGTCAGACCAGATCAGTCACCAGTTTTAGACTGCTAAAAAAAAAAAAAAAAAAAAGAAAAAGAAAAAGAAAGAAAAAGAATTTATCTTAAAGGATCATCTAAATGAACTAAATGTCTTAAAATTCATTGTGTCCAATGCAATTCACCATAGCAATTTCCACTGCTGACAGAGGGCAGGATGCTCAGGGCAGGATGAGGTTACCTGAGAATCTAGGGGGGAGCAATCAAGGTCATGCAGCACTGACCAGGAGCAGACATAGTGCCTCACTGCATAAAGGGGGCACAGATGGGCAAGACAACTGGAGGTCACTTGGCTTCACTTCAGTGTCCAGAAAAACACTGAAAGAACAAACCAGATGACATGAAAGGTGCCAAGGAGATGAGTAATGGCAAACACAGATTAATGAGGAACTAATATGAAACCCATTTCAGGCTCCTCCTGGGAGAGGGTAAAAGTAGAAGCTGTCATTCTACATGAGCCAGAGACGTGCTCGTGCTCTCACTGCAGAACAGCTCTGGAGTTCCCTCACGTGGCATGCTTGCCAGAGGAGGTGGCAGAGTCAGGAGGACACTGCTGTCAGGTATGTCCAGAGCTTGTCAAAAAGCTTTTTCATAGAGTCAGGAAATCCATGGTCAGACTGGAAGGGTGTATCAAACATGGATCCACTGAAGCCAGCCCGTGGTGCTGTATGGTGTCTTCATTAATGCTTTGGACACTGACAGCATGGAGTACCATTATTGAGTTTGCAGGAGATGACTAGGGCAGAAGGACTGCTAGTACACACGAGAGAGCTGAGGCATTCAAAATTATCTCACCAAAGCAGAGAAACTATCTAAAAACAGAAGGTAGTATGATAAGAACAAGAGAAAGTGCAAGCCTGGGTTTGGGTGGGCTTCTGGACAGACACTTGACAAAGCTACACCTGGCTGCACAGCTTTTCTGCTGAACAGAAGTGTTGGAGTTTGTCCCAGCACCTCGCTGCTGCAGGCAGAGCAAGCCTCACACAGAATCATGCTATGCAGCGCCGAGGTGTGCGAGAACACGAGGTGATGCTCCCCACTTGGCAGTCCGACCCCAGCAGAAACACCATCTTGCTTGGGGTGCTGTGCCTCAAGGAGCCAAGTACTGCTGCCTCTGCTCTTAAACATGGGGAAGCTGAGGCACTGCCCAGTGAAAGCTTGGTGTTTGGTGATGTGCAGAGGTGGGCAGGAAGGCTGGTGCCCTCCCCTCCAGACCGTGCACCCCCCGCCAGGGATCTGGGGAGCAGATGCCCAGCTGGAACCCGCTCTGTAATAAAATCGAGATTAGGCTCTGCTTTGTGTCCCTGTTATGTTACTCAGGGAAATCATTAGAAAAAACATTGTGTTTCATTTATATAACAGTTTAGAAATATTTTAATCCATTTCAAGAAGTGTGAGTGTAGGAGAAACCTGAAGATTTCATTACCCTTCATTTATCTGTTAAATTGATGCACAGCCCCCCTCTCTAAGGGGGTCTTTTCTCTCCTGTAAATTTCTTTTTAGAGTCACACGCTGCAGGAGATGATGTATTTATCTTCTGTGCCAAGAGGAAGAGGGCAGTTAAAACAATAGGCAATTCTTCTGATCTGTAGATGGGAGAGCTGAAGAAGCTTCAACCTCCTTTGAAAAATCCCAGGAGGGCAGAGCCTGAGAGCTATTCCTAAACCATCCTTACAAAGCATTGTGAAATCCCTTGGTGAGAAATCACCGTGGCAGTGGCCATATGACCACCCAGCTGCACTGCACCCGCAAGAGTGCAGCCAGCAGACAGGACGATGCGGTCATCCCAAACCAAACCTGGGCACCGCGTCCCTGTCTGTTTGGGTCCCTCACGTTCAAGAGAGACACTGAAAACGTGGTGCATACCAAGGTGGTTGTGAGGCTGGAGACCTTGATATATGAAGAAAGGCTGAAGGGACTGGATCCATACAGCCTAGAGAAGTGAGAGCTCAGGCTGGTTTTATCCCTGTCTTTCAGTACTTGAAATGCGCAGGTAGAGATGATGAGGGCACTCCCTTCACAAGGATGCCTCATGATGAGATGGTCAAGATGCTTCAGGCCAAATTTTGTCTCCGTCTGTAAGAAAAAGCTCTCCACCACGAGACCAACTAAAGGCTGGGATACGTTGTCCAGAGATGCAGCAAAATTTCCTTTGGTAGGAATCTGCGAGGCTTAGCGCAACAAGGCCCCGGGCGGCCCAACCTACAGCCCTGCTTCTAGCGCATGGTGGTCCGGCTGCTCTCTGTCATCCTGGCCAAGCCAGGCTCTGCCCCAGTTTTCTCTCAGCAATCTCTGCTGCTACCGAGAGGCAGTTCTGTGGTAGCACCACGCGGACACAAGTCTCTCTGCCACCCGAGGCAGGGGCTTGTCCTGCAGCAGCATGTGCCTCGAGAGAGCGCGGGGCAGCGCAAGGCGCCAGGGCTGGGGAGCTGGGTGCTCACCAGCGGAAAGAGTAACTCAGCCGTGGAAAGGGAGGAACCCAGATTTCAAATGTCTTCGCAGGCCTAACGCTGCTCCAGCTGGAGTCAGTTGGAAAAAAAGTGGACACGGTCTTTCTTTTTTCAGTTCCAGCCTGAATTTTTAGTCTCTCACCTTCTGACTTCATTTTAGAGCTCTGCTTGTTTGAAAAATGAGCTAGATCCAGCCTGAGATTTCTCTCTCAGATAAGATGAGTTCAGCAGCTAAAAGGAACTCTAGTCATGGAAAAGCTCAAAGCTCATCTGTCAAGGAAATTGAACCTAGCAGTGCATTTTTGTTGTTTTTTTTGTTGTTGTTGTTGGTGGTGGTGGTGGTGGTGTTTTTTTGGCTCCTATTCCTTTTTTAATAAACAAAATAATCTTATAAAATCAACTGGCAGATCAAACAAATGAAGCTCCTGCCTGTGCCAGTTGGCACGGATGTTTGTCTCCGGATGCGATGGGAGCACCCCCTCCTTGACTCCAGCTGTGGGAATGGTCAGCAGCGCCTGTCCGCACCTCCACCCAATGCACAGCGGCTGCAGTTCAGCAGTGTGGGATCAGATCCACCTCCTGTTGATGTCAGTGCAAACCTGGTCAGACAAAGAGTTACTTTTCCAAGCTCTGAAGAAGTCGGCACCCACATAGATGTAGACGCATCCACACACCCTGCCTGCACCATGCACCAGCAGCTGGGCTGCAGCAAGGACTTCAGCTTCTGCAGGACCTGGGCTCAGCTCACTGAAACCCATCAGAGCTTTGCCACCGAATTCTGCAGGGATGCAGAATTTAAGGATGCAGGTGGCATCCTTGAAGTCTTACCTGTAACTTGCACCAATGCTCGCAGGAAGCCTTTCCCTTTCCTCACAGAGCATGCAGGGTGAGGGGAGGTGCAGCTTTAGCCACAACTTCCACCTAGTCCCTAACCAAAGAACAGCCTTCCTCAAGTACCAGACAAACCAAATCATCTGAGCGTGACTCGACAAACACAAGAGTTCCATGTCAGAGATCAAGCCAAAGGTGCACCATCACTATAATTTCAGACAGTTGCCTATGTATGTAATGCCTTTGTATGTAATAAATGTTGTTGCCTTATTTCTACTGAAGGCGGTGACAGAGGTAACACAATAGGTGAAGATTTTTTTTTTTTTTTTTGGTAATAAAATTTTGGTAAAGGGACAGCTGGAAAATGAGCTTTTGGATTTGGTCACAAAGTTCAGGACAAACTGGAAAATTAAACACTCTGATAATCTACAAAGAATAAGCTGCTACGGTCTAGCAGGGGCCAGAAATATTGCAGACCTCTGTCAGGATGTACCCATTTCTCCACCTAAAGCCACTATCCTACCTCCCGGGACATGCAGGAGCCCAGAGAAGCACGACACTGACATCTAGTGTCAACCAGGCCTCCCCTCCCTCCCCAGAAATGAACTTTAGTATAATTTAATATTTGTTAACTGCTTTTTAAAAAAGGTACTGAAGACCCCAGCCTCCATTTATGGTCAGCATCAATCACATAACTCAAGTGCTCAAGAGTAGGCCAAGTGCTGTTTTTTCCTGTTTTTCTCCCACACCCTTTCACTTCACAAATACCAGAAGAAATGATGCCATTCTGCAGCTCAAAAGCCACTGCTTCCTTCCAGCTAGGTCTCACTCACGCAGGTCTGCAGCCTGCAGAGTCATCTCTGCAAGGTGATGGAGGGCAAGGCCTTGCATGCATCTGGAACTGCAAATTACTATAAAAATCCTCATAGATGAAAATAGCAATGCAAATGTTTCCACGTGTGATTAGAGCTTTCAATTTTCAGATTTCTATGAGCTGCTCCTCATTATCTGTTCAGCATTTGAAGTAACTCATGTTTACATGTTTAGAGATCATCTTAAGCCATTCCAGATAGTTTCTGCTTGCTTTCTTTTGCACAAGTCCACAGCAATAACACATTTATACCTCCCAAGCCACTGCCTGAGCCACAGGGCAAAGCCCCCTGAGCAACTTGCTCCGGCTGACGCGAGGTGGGCAGCCCTGGTGGCTCCCATTATGCATGGAGGGAGGTGGCCCAGGGGCCACAGGAGCAGTGCTGGCTGGGAATGGGCCGCAGCAGCAGCAGCTGCCCATGTTCTTCTGCCCAAGGGCCACGCAGTGGTGGAAAGGGAGCCCTGGGCCCCAGCAGTTTTACCAGACCTTAGACAAGATTCAGCCTGCAGGAGAACAGGCTTTGTTTAAACTGAGACGCCTGCTGAAGGTGACACATCTCTGCTGGGAGTAATGGCAGGTTTTCAGGACTTGCTGATCATCAGAGACTCCACCTTTAGCAGAGAAGACCTGATCCAGGCCAGAGGAGCATCTGCTTCCTCTGAGCGGTAGCCTCCGCACCAGCTTCCCCAGGAGGCAAGCACAGTTAACGTCATTCCTACCCTCCACAGATGTCTGCTTACATGCTTTGCTTTTTGATTATATCAATATATATTTAACTGAGCACGATAATACTCTTATAGTTTCCACAAAGCACGTTTGCATCTGTTGCAACATATGTTATTCCCTGAAGTAGAATTATTTTCCCACCCAACCCCAGCACTCTGAACAGTGCGGTTGGCTTGGAAATGCATGGGGCACATGCAGGTAGTCCACTGGCCCGCCCTCCCTCCAGTGTTACTTTCCTGATGGACAAACACAGAACACGTACCAGCACTGAGCGCTTACACGCGATAACCATGTTCGTTTACTCCAGACCTGCTTGAAAGTGGCTGTCCTACTGAAACATTTCTATCGCTAAAAGCACACAAGACCTCAACATCAATTCACCCCAGCTGAGCTCAGAGCTCATTGTCCAAACCTTTATGGAGGTTATTTATGGAGACAAATGGAAAGTGATCAAGTCAGCAGCCTGAGCATCAGCCAACTCAGACAGGGCCTGTTCGGCCCCAGCACTACACCCTGCACTGCAAAAGCTCAGCAGAAAAATATGACAAGCACTTTTAATGCAACAAGGGACTTCATGCAAGAGTACTGTTGTTCTCAGTCTTGTGAACCTCAGCAAAGTCACTTGTTGTTTCAAAATTCACCACAGAACAGATCTGAGTTGGGAGAGTTCCTATTGTAACAGAACGTTTTATTCTCTCTTCATTCAGGCCTTTGTCATATGCAGAACAGACACCGAAGCCCGTAGATTCACTGCTGGCTTTGCTCACAGCAGATTTGAGGGCCTGGGTAATTCTGTACCGGGATTTAAACACAAGCATTCAGATTGGGATTTTTGTTTGTTTGAAAACTGGAATTATAAAGTTTTGCTTGCACAGGCTTTGAAAAATGTATACAGAACTGTTTGTTGGGAATACATACTTACCACCAACTCTAATGGAGATCACTGGGCTGAAATTATTCTTTTTGTCTCTTAGATTCACCAAATGCAGCCACCATCACCTCAGTAACCTGGGGGCAGCAGGGGGTGTCTATCTGTCACCTTTGCACAAAGGCCCAGGCACCCTTACTTACCTGTAATTTGAAGGTATAGTCACCCCTGATCCTCATCCCTGAGCTTCACCAAATGGAGCACAACTGGACAAGATGCCCCCACAACACTCCTCCCCTTGGAAGCAGCAGTAACAGACTGCCCACCGCTGCAGCAGGGCAGGCAACACTCGCAGCACGCCAGCTCCTGAACAGGAAACAAACCAGCTGCTGGTGTTACAGAGGAACGGCAACTATTTTCTTCCCACTGATGCCTATTCTCACCTCTCCCTGCCAGCCTCAAAAAGACAAAGGTCTCAAAAAAAAGCAACAAGCAAACTGATAATCGTCTCTTTCCAAATTTAGCAGTACCAGTACCATAGCATTTCCATTTCTAGGGTGTAACAGGAGAGGCATCTCGAACCTTGCGTGAGGGAGTGCTCAGACTGAATGGGCACCCACAGACATAAAAGTACCAGGCATCTGGAAACTGTCAGCCATATGCATGGACAAATTGTTTTCAGAATTGGATAAAATCAAATATGAAAAATAATTTTGAGAAGAGAAAAAAGCTCTAATTAGAATAGAGGTAACAGACTTTGCATTACTGGAAGAATACAGCCAGCTCATCCCTACAGACCAGTTCCAAGCTGTAAGGTTTCACAACCACCCACTGAAGAGAGCACGTGGCTGCACTGTATGCCCAGACAAAAAACATCTCACATCTCTGAGGAGCACTAAACTGGATCCTAAAGTTCAGTCTGTCAAGAGAAGATCTTTCCACAGGCTAGCTTCAGGCTCGACTTCAGAAAGCTTCTTACAGAAGTAGGAAGGCAAAAGGTCACTATTCAAGGGACTTCAGACACTTCTCCATGAGCATTCTAGTTTGAGCAATTTTTGAGAGCAAATCAGATACTCGTTAGCACACTGAATGCAGCCTGAGGAAACAACTGCAAATAACAATGAGTGATGTTATTTGAAAGCACAGCTTCCCGTGATGGAGGGAACAGCATTCTTCCTCAGGCAGTAAGGGGAAAGAGCAAGACATGAAAAAACTCCTGCACCAACCACCAAGGCCATGTGCCAAAGCACCAGGAGACCGCATGTGCTGAAGTCAAACAGACAACAGGCTCCTGCGGCCTTCACTGTCCCTCACACTCACCCCAGTGCTTGCTCATGCACCTGCTAAATTAAGCCTGAGCTGGGGAAGAACTACTGCTCCATTTCAGTGCCAACACCATGAAGCTGAAGAATTAGGAATTCAGCAGACAGTATTTTAAAAATGCCTTTTAAAACAGTATTTTTTAGAAGTCCTTAAAGCTTTTTTTTTTTTTTTCCTTTTATAAACAGCATGAGAACAGAAAAACAGGGAGTATTTTGGCCTACAATTTCATGTATCAAACATTTTTCTAACATGCCAAAATTTGGAAACATGAATTGCTTTTCTGGACGGATGGACGGGTTCACTGCACCAGAGAAGTGGTCAAATCCCAGTAAACCTGTGCGATGAACACCTCTGCAGAAGCGACTGGGACTGTGGACATTCATTGTTGCGTAAAGCAGAAAATCATCGTCTCAAAACACTATGTTCAAATGTGGATTTGAGTGAAAACAAAGCATGCAATAAAACTAACAGTGGAAACTGCAGTCTTCAGTGAAGACCTTATTCTTAGTTACTTTTCCCTCTAACATATTGAACAGAGACATCAGAAAACTGGGTAACTGAAGTCAGCTCCCTCCAACCCCACCAGAAGTCAAGGCCTCAAAAATTGAGCTTGTTGAAATAGGATGTATTCAGCTCTCAAACAAACAGGCTTTTTAACTGGGAAAAAATAAAAAAAAAAACCCACAACCCACACCTTTTTTTTTTTTGGAGGCTCAAGCAGTCAGTCTTCACAAAGCTTTAAATTTCTGAGTGGGCTTCTGAACTGCCATTGCTGGTATTATTAGTAGGCACAGAAAGTCCCATTTTAATTAGAAACTTTATTTGGAAATACATTACACAGTTTACATGTGAAGTGCTTGCACTGTAAGATATTTCATAACATTGCACTGAGCAAGATGGCTGACCAATTTCCTTGAAGCTCTTCCAGTTATGTTTTGTTTTTATTAACAATATCTCACAGAACTAGAATGCAACTTAGGTATTTGTATTCAGAAGCTATTACTACGTTTACCGTAGGGAGAAAGTACACACTGAACTGTTTGAATTAACTGTGTGCTTCAATAACAATGTCAAGCATTTGGCATTATGACTGAAAGAAACCTGAGACCTAATTAAACTTGTATTCACCGATGACTGAAAAAAATTATAATCATCTTCTTGATCAAATTACTTTTTTAATAAGGCACAGTCAGACACGTATTTATAAAGACTGGCTACCAACTCAGTTTTACTTGCACAGCCTTCCTGCTGCTGCGACAAAAGCAATCCGAAAGTTGTTCTTCCTGTCTGCAACTGAGAATTTTCGAGAACAAGGCAGAGCAATAAGGCAACTAAAAGAAAGAAGTGAGGAAGTCGGGCATTTATGACAGATTCTGAATATCTGCAAAGTAGTTCATTCTGTAAATGGAGTGTTCATCTGTTGCTATTAAAATGGTGACCAACCATGATAAGGAAAACAGAAGAGGTGCAAGCAGGGCCTGTTTGCAAAAGGGTATTGCAAGGGTGATTTTTGTTGTTGGATGTGAGGCTTTGTGCTTTGTTTTCTGTTGTTGTGGTGTCTCCCCCCTCGAAAAAACTCAAAATGTTTGGTATTCTTTCAGGTGAAGACGGTATGCAGCAATTCCCACAGCTTTCAAAAATAATCTAAATTGAATTCAGAAATTCCCCTCTGCTACCCAGAGAAGCTGAACATAACAGGTAGAATATCAGGGCATGAGATCTCCATTTAGATAACGAGCCAGGACTGCTATTCTATTTTGCATTTCGTATTAGAATGAAAGGAAGTCTTCAGGAATGATAATAACTCAAACAATTACACCACTATTTTGGCAGGAAGAAAGTTCTCTTATGATGTGTTGTTGTTTAAAGAACATGAAACAATTCTACCTCCAGCCAAAGAATTTAAAAAAGAAAAAAAGAGGGAGGGGGCAGGACACAAGAGAGCAGCCTTCCCACCTTCCCTTCCTGATCAAGTCTTTGAGGAATAAATGCTTGAGCAGAGCACTAATATGGCTTCTGTGGCCTGTGAATGCTTCAGAAATACTCTAAGAATTACCATTTCAAGCTGTTTGTTTTCAATTTTAAGTCACTTAAAATAGAAATACTGCGTCCATTCCCCTGCAATAATCAAACCCAGCACAAAAATCGTTAAAAGTATTTCCGATACAAATTTGTATCGCATATTAAAAGATAATGTTTTATAAATCTGTAGAACGAGCAAAACATACAAGTTTAAAATTCTTTTGTACATCTGAACTCATAGCACAGGTTTAAGATTTAAAAAAAAAATCTGTAAATGAATAGTCATAACAAAATGTTGACTATAAAATACATTCTGAAGTATTTTACAGGATAGCTGAATTATCAAGCATAAAAACTGGGGATAAAGGATGTTAATGACAAGCAGCCAGATACAGAACACAAAGCAATAAGTTTAAATCAGACTATTTTGGTTTGTGTAGCCCTTTATTAGCAACTAAAATAGAAGATATCTGTTGTACATCACGGGTAGTAACTGACTATACTGGAGTTTTATTATATTCTAATACAGGATCATTTATAAATGTGTTGCTTTCCTTTTTTTCTTTTATTAAAAAGCTTCCACCCCTTTTTCCATTTACAACTTGCAAAACTATTCTGAAAGCTGAGTACATGTGCACAGGTCTGCAAAGAGTGCAAATTTAGGATATGGTAAATGCTTTACATGTTGCATTTGTAAGGACCGTCTGCCACCATACCTTCACAGCTATTACCTTTCCTAAAAAAAAAAAAAAAAAAAAAAAAACCCAAGATGTTCTGATACCAGCCTTCCTTCCACTGTCCTAAACAAGAAAGCATTTTAAAATGAGTTGAAACTAAGGAAGGACTACACCTACTAGAAAAGAAGAAAGTTCTATTAGTTTGAGGTTTCAGTATACCCAAAGACCAGGGACTGTATCTTTGTAAGGGCTATGCTGGGACCCCGTATACAGAGTGTGTGCAGGTGCCATCCCTGAGCGTTCAGCAGTTCAGTGGACCATAAGCGCTCCAGCCGCATAACTCACTGAGCTGTCTTGCCAGTTTCGACACTGGCTTGACTGAGCATAATTCAAAAATGAAAAGCTCATGTTCATCCCATTCTTCTGGAGCTCGTTGATAGCCTGAAGAGAGGAAAGAAAGGATCAGATCTCAGTCCTTCCCCAGACCCCCGGGGTTCTTGCACACTCTCACGGAGCTGTGAGACCCAACCCACTCTGTGCTGTTTCAACCAACGACGCTCCTGCCACTTTACCAAGTGTACCCATGCAGCTCTATAAAGCAATACCAAACCACCTTTCACGACAGATCCTTTGGAAATCACACTTCAAGTTCTATGGGGAATTTATATAGAAAGAAAGGCTTAAACAAAAAATCACTATTAACACTTTATAGACAGTATTTTTTCCAATAAAGAATGCACCAGCAATACAGTGTGTGACAAGTGGCAGAAGTAAACTAGCAGAGTCCAGCTCAGATTCATTTCAAAACTCATCATTCTTTGGAGCTGGGAGTTGGATATTTATGCTGTTAAGCCATACTACTGACTTTTGCTGCATGCATCCCAAATATTGCTCATACAAACTTCTATAGGCCTCACTTTAAAAGACTCCTCTGGATGTTCTCCATAGACTAGATTTCCAGTGAATTGTTTTCCCTTATGGAAAGGTTAACATGGCTCAAATTTCAGATGTACATTGCATTAAAAATACAGTGAGATTCACTCAAGCAATATGATAAACCTGCAGTACTCCATCAGCATAGCAGCCGTGACTCAACCGAAACTACTACGCTAAAGACAGGTTTATGCCCGCACTGCATCACCAAAGCAGAAAATGGTAACTATGCAGCACCAGTTAATCTGAACTCTGATTGTCATAAATTCACGAGTTACAGTGCACTACACTCATACTTCCAGAAGCACCCCCTGACTGTATTTGCAAAAACTCACAAATGCTGTCAGACAGCACAAAGCATTCACAATAGCTAGTTAACAGTAATACTGAAAAAATATACACATAACATGTATGAAGAAGTACATACTGATTCTTCTGAATCATGGAGGTGGATTTTACTTTAAAGTGGCAAGGGAAAGCAAATGACTATTTCACTGAAATTCAAAAAGAACATGGTACCTCATCTCCCTCATGCAATTGAAAGCCTCAGCCCTTGTAAGAACATTTGTCTATGAGCAAGACAAGGAAATTAGACACCAAATTGAGAACACTTGGAAAAATGAATTCATTCAAGACTTGCCACTTTAGAGCTAAGGAATACTCCAGCAATATTACATGTAAAACAAATGCAGGCATTACGCTAAATGTATTTTTTTAACAGATCAAGAATTACTTACATTTAATAATACGCCAATAGGATGTCTTCCACATATTGTATTATGGTATTTCTTCAAGTAATTGCTAAAAGATACAGGATCTAGCTGCTCTATAATGTTCATACCCTGAAAAAGAATTGATAGCAACGATTACTTTGCACATTCATAAGCACAACACAGCATACATGAGGAGTAAAACCCATCTACTTTCTATCAAGGGTATCATGGGAACCTCAGCATGTGAGGGTCTAGCTTGCAGTTTTCTTGTGGCCATCCTTTAAACTATAAGTGCAGGAGCTCTTCCAAAGCTGTCAATGACCCAAAGATCTGTGAAGCTACCCTTGTAGATATCAAAGAAGCTCACGTTAAAAAGTCTCCTCCCACAAACTAGCTGACTCCCACCTCCATGGATACTCTACTTTCCATGGGATTTTGTGCTGCAATAAGCAGACACGTTTACTAAAAGAGCAAAGCAGGAAGACGCTGTTCCTCCATCTCTTCTCTCTGTTAACAGCGTTCCACACAGAGCACTTGCCTGGGACTTCTGGATGTTGAAAAACCCTAGACAAATTATACATGCACAAATCAAGCACATAGCAAGGGTAACGTGCCTGATGTGTCTAGCACACACCAACAAAGCAGATGCAGAACACCTCTAAAGCACTGAGAAACTGGTGCACAACAGAACTTAAGAGCCAGGAAATGATGCTTCCATATTCCATGAGGCATACGTTCTGTTTTCTCCATCCACAGTGAGACCCGTGATCACATGGGGTCATGCTGACAGCTAACACTTGCAAGGAAAACAAAACTTCCCAGGTATACAAACACCTGCATTCTTAAAAGGCAAAAGGAATCCTGCACCTCCAGATACAGCCTACTCTTTTCCTATCCCCATACAGCATAACAAGGACAATAAAAGTAGTTTAAAGCAGGTCTAACACAATCTGTGTCTGGGTTTCATCACTGCTTTGCTGCTTTGGCTGTATTAGACTCCATCCTCTGCTGTTTTTCCTCCCTCTGAAGATGATTAATTCCCTTCACCAGGCAAATGAGCCCCAGGCACTTACTAATCAGTAAGATACATAGCTGTGCCTCTCACATGTAGCTGATGAAGCAGGAAGGTTCTCCTCAGAGACCAGAGAAGAGACCAGAAGAAACATACACTTTGCATGGGAACAATGGGAAGTTTATATTAGAAGGGGAGATCAGAGAGAGTTTCTCCAAAGGTTTCATCTGTTTCTGTGACTCTTCCAACCCCCTCCCCTGCTCCTGGGAAGAGCAGGCAATAAAATGATGCAGGAAACAGTCAGCCTGTCTGAAGCCTCCACCTCAGGAGTGAAGCCTCTTGAATACTCCGCAGGGGCACTGGCTGAGCTGTAGATGCACTAGCTACTGACAACGCGTCACAGCTTGGAAGAGAGGAGCTGGAGGTTCCCATGAGAGTCAGGGAGGATTAGGAAACAGCAACCATAACCACCACCTTTGTGTAAGTTCTAATTAAAAACGGACATCAGATGATTTCATACAGAGATACATCTTACAGAAAACAAAACAAAAAACACTATGCTGACTAACCGCTAGCAAGAGCTCAGATCTTTCAGGGTCATGGAGAGGGTGATGGAGCCCTGGCCGGTAATCACAGCTGCTACCCCCTCCAGATCTACAAAACCCAAATGAGTGCCAAAACCAAAGGTAGCTACTCTCTCAGTAGCAGTGATTGCACAGATACCATTGCATTTCTAGGAAGTTTAAAGAAGCATGTACTTCAATCAGGCATTTACTAGTACATTGTACAAGTCAATACACTACAGATAGCAGAAGCAGATACTGAACAGCTCAAAAGAACATATTTTATCCATTGATAAACCCTTTCATGACTTTAAAAAAAAAAAAAAAAAAAAAGAATGGCTGCCCAACTGAGAGGCTTGCTTTGTAGCTGTAAGTCACTGGGACATACCTTGTACAGGCGTTTGAGCATGCCTCTCAAGTGACCGGAAATGGATTTATCAGAACACCTCTATGCTTATTTCAACGCACAAATCAGCACTGCAAATATTTAGAGCTACACAGTTCATCCCAGCAGATACCAGCAGAGCTCCATACATCACAGGTTCACAAAAATCCATAGGAAATTGGCATTAACAACTATCCTACCACCATCCATCTGTACTGAACTTCCCAGTCTTTCAAACTTAAAAATTGTGGCAGAGGAACAAAGACTACCAAGCTTTAACAGATTCTTGGACTAGAAGGCTTTTGCAAAACAAAGGAAATACTTCTGCCAGTTTGTGTTTTGTTTATTCTACAAAGAAGTATGAAGCTGGTCAGAAATTTTCAGTATTCAGAAGAAGTCTGTTCTAAATCTTGTTCAGTTGAACTAAAATGCATGTCAAAATGGAAACTATCACACAGTTCTACAGCTCATAATACGGATATTGCAGCAGACCTCAGTCAACCAGACGTTCTAAATGGCATCTACAATGTCCTAGCATCGTGTGCTACACAACAACTATTGGCTGGGCATGGTAGAAAGTGGAGCACCCAGCTGGGCACCCAGGCAGAGTCATGGTCTTGCATTACACCCAAGCTAAACAGTCTTCACAGGCTGGAGCACTGTGAAATGTGCTGACACACTGGAATGGCACTGCAGAAGCCACCTCAAAAGCCAGCCATGCTGTGCACTGCTCCTGCACAAAGCCTGCTGGCTGTTTCTGCGCAGCTCTCCTTGCAATATCCTCCCTTCACAGTATTCAGGATAACAGAACCCTCCCCTATTGACTCGTGAGGTATATGGTTTCATGATTAGATACAAAATGAGCAATCTGGCAGAGAAGATTGAAGCGCCCAGCCTGCATTTTGTGGTTAGCCATAAACAAACAATAATAACTCTTCAATGATACATTACAGAATACTCCTCTGCTCTGATTTAAGAAGCTGGCAGGTATCAGGTTATGATATACAAGCACAGCATTGTACAACAGCTGCTTAGTTACAACGGTCCATTTGAGGCTCCTTCCCTAAGGTACCCCTGTTAATCAGGAGGATGTGATCCTTTTGGCGATCATGCTGCAAGGCACCAGAACGGTCATGTTAAGAGCTGCCGTGCAGAACCTGATGTTTGCCCAGCAACATTTACAACTCCGGATTTCTTATGCTTGCGTCTAAAGTCTCTAACAAAATCACAGCAAATGAAATTTCTCAGTGATTAACAGGTTGGTAAATCTTTAATGCCCACAGCATTTAGCATTGTTTATGCACTAGCGAGGAAAATCACGCATATCTACTTATGGTCTAGCTTAACTAAAAGACCACTGTCCTCCCACAAGGGTATTTCTAAAGAAAAGTAATTTTATCTCAACACTGAATACTTTTCTGCTCACAAAGCACTCAGCCAGCTGCTTTGCAGGTTAGCAAATAATCATAAAATGATTGCTATTAGTTAGCAACAATTGTGTCGGATCAGCAATTGTAAAGGTCAGCACCTCTGCTGCTTTTAGAACAGTTGTCTCTGTATTAATGCTATTTTTCTCTGTGCAGAAGCCTTGCAGTTATAACAAAACAGTCTCTTTAGCATGCCAAATGACATTAAAAAAATCCAACACTTAGCTAAGGAAACAAGAGGTAGCTGAGTGGGGCATGTGAAATTGAATAAACTCCAAAAACCTGGAGGAACACAACAGGGAGGTCTTTGTGGTGCTGTGCCTCGTGTCCTAAGCGTACATCCTACGACACTGCTAGAAAGAATTTTCCAAAACTTGCCAGAAGTATGATCTACTCTGCGTGGAGTCATACGTTCACATATGCATGATATGAACCAACGGGCAAAAAAGGTATACCACCACACAGCATGGTTAGTTTTCCAGTTAAAATTAAGACTGGAACAGTACTTTTATAGTTAGTAAATGGTGTACAGTAGGTATCACTTTCAGTGTTACAAAAACATGTCATTTATTTTTGGCTGAATAACTACAAAAGGAGAGAGTTCGCACAAAGCAATGTATTCACCAAAAGTAATTAAATGCCAAAGTCTAGCCTTCCTATAAGCCTTCCACAGAAATTAGCAAGAGGAAACTAATGTTTGCTAATGCACCTTAATCTGCTCTCCTACAAAAACACACAGAGCTGGAAATTCTGGGACTCAGCAAAGAGAAACCTCTCGACTCACTACAGGAATCATCAAAAAGTAGAATGAAGGCAAATTATTTACTGTTTCCATTCCAGCAATGATTGGTGAAAACTAAAGACATCAACACAGATACGCAAAGCAAAAAACAAGAGATGTCTTCAACATATTTATTATTTTACTCCTTCCAGATAAGAGGAAACAAACAAACAAACTTGCCCTAAATAACAATAGCTGTCTCTTCCAACAGATTTACAAAAGTTACAGAAATGATCCAGCATTTCAGTTGAATTTTAGATTTAGGTGTTTCCCTAAGAATTACTTCTATTCTGTGGCTTAAATATAGGTTTGAAGGTTAACACAGTTTTTAATTTAAAAATAAATCCTTGGCCTCTATGACTGCAAAGAAAACATACAATCAGCATCATGATCTTTTGTGTTCCTTCCAGCCACCTGCCAAACCTAGAACAAGCAGTCTAGCACTTCTCCCCACCAACTGCTACAGAGTAGGAAGTGGGTAAGGCCACAATTCCCTATAGCCTTTCCTCGTCAAAATGCGTGATGCTGAAACCATCAACATAATCACAAAGCTGTTTCAATATGCAGGTGTCGTAGCTACCAAGTCTGAGCTACCACAACACTTCATTTTTCCTGCCGCTCGTCAACATAAGAAGGAATGTGGACAGGAACTCACTAGGGGATTTGGGGTAGATGAACATGCATTTATTCTCATAAATTATGCTTATTACATTACACCCACAATGTACTGTGCACACTCAACAAAACAGAAGATATTAGCTAAAAACAACAGCCACCTCTTTTTCTGGCAAGCAAAGGAGAAGTACACATTCAATAAAACAGCTAATCTGTAATACTTTGTTAGAGAAATTTCTAAAGTGTTCAAAGTAATGTAAAGCACAGGAGAAATTTGTTAGTTAGTTCCACCAAATCTGAAAACTTACCATTTTATCTAGGTGTTCAATGGATCTATAAATTTCTCCTTGGGATTCATCATAGTAACTGTAACGGAACCTCTGACCTTGAAACAAAAATCACGTATAAAATAAAAAAGGGAAAAATTGTAGCTAAATCACTCCCTAGTACTTACAAACTAATTGAATCTGTAACATCTGTAAGCAGTAATCTTCATTTATTTTATACTTTTTAGATCCACTGAGAAAATTCTAGGGCAATCAAAGTAGCAGCCCAAAAATGCACTAAAAAAAAAAAATTATGTAAAGGGCAGCTGTACTTGAGAGGAAAAACCTGCTATGTAGAATTGACACTGCAGTGTCACTTACTGATTGCCTGTTAATGCCTCGGACTCCAATTCTATAAATTATCAAGTAACATTTCTTTTCACTGCCTCTCTCTAGACAAAAAGTCAACTCTGGAGTCAAGCCACTATTGCTTGCACAAAACCCACTGTAAATGGAGGTTACAAGAAAAAGTTCACGATAATTCAGTTAGCAGTTCTAGATGGTTCATTAGCTACAACAGAACATGGGTCATTCTCATATAGCTCCACCTATTCCACAGTTCAGAGATGAGTAAAATGAACAGTAGGTGACCAAAGACGACCATGAGAAAAGGGAGTAAGGTCTGTTGTGTAACACAAAACATCTTTCTGAAGCAGCCCCTTTTCCAGCTATTGTCACAGTGAACGGAAAACAAAGCATAAAGCAGAGTGACAGAAGTCAAGGCTTCCAGAATCTATCGAGTTCTGCCACCAAGATGAATTGGGATAACTCTGCTGAATTGGCATAAATACTCTGTTTGTTATCTTAGCCAGCAACAAAACATAAAACTTATTGCCAAAGGGATGTTGCCGAGTCCAGTGCATTTTTAACTAGTTAGTTTTGCAAAATCCTTTGAGATGCTTAAAATAATTAAAAAAAGAGCAAGAAACTTCAGACAATTCATTGCAAGTGAAGAGACACCCATACACCTTCACCACTTCTTTCCTCCACTACACTGAAAAGACTTCTTCACATTTTTTCATATATTGTTCATAATTAAACTTTTTATTTTGCTTTACAAATGTATTTAAGTATCAACAGATACATTTACCAGAAGTGAAAATGTTAAGTGAAAAACATTCTTCAAAAATAGCTACAAAAATATTCACCGTACTGCTGTAACGAAGAGATGTGAAACTTACCCCAATGGCAAAAGTCAGAAGAAACCACAAAGAGGTTACTAGGATCAGCTAGGTATTTACTGAAGAGTTTTCCAAATTCCTGCTCTTTTGCCTCACTCAGTGCTCCGACCAACACAGGAATAATAGTAAACTCATCCTTATGGCTTATAAGCAAAAGAAAAAAGGTTGTAATTTAACTGACATCTTAAGGTGTGTTAGGACTTGCTAGCAAATTGCAGAATGTTTTAAAAGGACACTACTGAACTGTAGCTCATTTGACTAGATCATACTAAGAAGTTGTTTTAAAACCTGAAACTAAATTAGTTTCAGAAAACAAACCACTCCACGAGCCAGCATTTATTTTTGCTGCAAAATGAAAACAGTGTGCAAGAAAAACCACAGTGAAACCAATTAATAAAGAAATCAAAATCTCTCTGTACAAGCACTGCACAAGTATAGAATATTTTTCCAAGATAATGCTCAAGGTGGCACCCAGATGTATATTGATACTCTAGGCCAATTTTAACATGCTATGGAAAAAAAGTAAAAGACGACAAAAAACAAATTATAACTTATTTTTTCCCTCCAAAGTACTCATCTGAAATAGCAGTAAATAGACACACAATTTCACATTTAATATTAATGTTCCAAACAAAATTCAAGTTGCACAGAAAACACCCATTAGTATTTCAACTTCTTTCAGAGGTGCCTTGCAAAAAGGAAAAAAAAATTAGCTATTTGGAAAGGGTCCTGTAAGAATATCTAATAAACTCTATTAAGTCAATATAACTATTTCAACCCTTTTATAAGGGGTGATCCAATTTCATTATGTAGATGTTTGCTCCACTCAGTTTCTATTGCAGTAGCTAATCTCCATCTCTGTCCCCTCCTCCCCACGTTTTTCATTGAGGGATGGCGGACTACAGCAGGAAAATCCCTAAAAGCATATTATTTCCTCACACTGTTCCTTAGATGTCTGAACTGCATTTTAATGCACGTAACGTTCGTTCTTGCACAAGAAGTAATTAGCCCCAGTACCTTTCCATGGCTTTAGCAGTATAAGGCAAATGCATTTCAATACTGTGTTCATCTTCATCTGTCTGTAAAGACATACGCTCAAACATTCCAGTCTTCCACAATTCTCCATAAACTGAAAGAAATGAAAAATTACTTTTGTTTTTTCTTCCTCCAAACAGTAGAGCAAAATACAGTGCACCATTGTCAAAACCAAGCCCAGTACCTCAAATTACTTGCCTCCAAGAGCTGTCAATGTAAACCACTTGTTTTAACTAAATTTGGGACTAGAATTATACTCAAGTCATAAAGACAAACTGTTCTATTTACAAAATAAAGGTTTGTTAAACCCGTGGCCTTGTTAGTATAGAGATTTTCAGTCATGATACAAAACCTAAACAGCACAATACTTGAAGATGTGCATGCAGCTGCCTAGTCATTCGATTCTTATTTTCCCAAACTGCACCACGTTTAAAAAAAGAAGCCAACCAGCTGAGGCATTGCTGGATGTATCACTATTTCATATAATTTACTATTAACTGAACTGTGAAGTCTACAGACAGCAAAACCTGACGATGAAATCCACACCCATAAGTTATTGCTCCTTAGGGCACGTGGTGGTATGCAGACAGTGATCTCTGCATCTGGAAACCATCCACTAGAGAACAACCTGCTCCGGGGCTCTGCCACTGCATAAAGGAGTTCTGCAAAAACTGAAACGTTTCTTACTGAAGGAAATCCCTGTGGGCACTGTGCAGGAAGCCTGAACTACCTTGGTTAATCACAGCCACCATGAGACTGCAACATAAATGTCGCTAATCAGCTCTTTTGAAAAAAGATTGTATAGCTGGGATATATTTTGAGCTGTATGTATTTCAAAATATCAAAGCTATCTTCACTGCACCTTTAAACTTAGTTAAGGTTAGTCTGAAAAACTGGTCTTTCATGGACTAACAGTTAAGTTCTGCACGTACTGCATCAGCTTAAAAAAAGTCACATGCACTAGTGCATCCAAATAAAGGCAGCTGTTTGTTCCTTTATTAGGAATAAACCCAAACCAAGTAAAGCACTGTCTTTTGTGCAGACAGAATACTTCACCGAACAGTGGAGCAGGTGAAGAGGGAGCTATTAATCTAGGGTAACACTTTTTCATTTTGTGATTGCTTTTTAAGATCATTTGTCAAGAGGCACACACTCATACTGGTAAAGATAAGTAAAGACTGAGAATGCTTTACATGCAAGAGGAAAAGACAAAGGTTTTAATATAGTAATGCCTGCAACCACCAGGATCTTCACGAAGGCAGCTTTCATTGGAGTAAAAAGTCTTACATCCATATGCCACATAAACACAACGATGTGCCCAACACCAGGAGGGTCCTCAGCTCTGCACCGCCACCGTCAATTCTAAAGCCTCAGCACTCTACGGCAAGCCAGCTTTATTGCACACTTACTCTTTTGGTCAATTCGGAGATCATACAGAGGTGTTCTATAAATGTCCACACTGGAAAGTGCACATCGGGAAAGGGGCACGTGATGGGAAGGCCCAAGAATGAAAATTTTTCGGCTACAACAATTAACAAAAAAGCCCAGAATTTAGACAACAGCAATTGCAGAGACTTGATTTAGAGCAGCAAGTTTAACAAAAACACTGACGTTCAAAGTGATACTTCCAGCAGTTACCCCCAAACGATTTGGATTTCAGATTTACCATCTATGCAGAGCTTTTCAGCTGTTTACTGGATTAGCCTTAATTCAAGTTTTACCAAATTCCACTTTAAGCCATTCTCAAATGCTGCATTTGTCCAGCTGCTGCATTAACAACAGGGACTTGGACCTACATTCATAGCTTCAGCTGATACTGCCAGATTTCACCCATCATCATGATATTATTTCATCAAGTCATCAGTTCCTGGCTCTTGTTTAGCTGTCAGAGTTCTCCTGCCACAGATCTTCAGTAAATCTACAGGAAATTCAACTTTTCAGAATCAGGATCATATGATGTTTCTGCACTGAACTAAAGAGATGGGAGACATTAAAAGATTTTTTTCTTGCACGTGGAATGCAAGCAATACTAAAATACTAAAGCTGTTTATAGAGTTCATAAAAACAAACAAAAAATCCAATGTGTAATACTTCAGCTGAAAGATTAATTATACCCTAGCGAATCCTAAACATCCCATGCAATAAAACAGCAAATGATCGGGGTATTTCAATCAACTTACTGTGTCACTGAACCTGGGGGATGCAGCTCATTTAGAAGTTTTAGAGAAAACAGTTCTCTGTCACGCTGCAAGCTATCTCCACTTTGTTTACAATAGTTTAGAATGTATAATAAACATTGTCTTTGGGGAGTAGTACATTTTAATCTCATAAGCAACTGATAGGCATAGCCAGCTTTTATATTAACGTTGCAAAATACATATTATGAATAAACACTAGATACATTTTAAAATTCTGTCCTTTAAAAAATGGTGCAGTAGAAATAATTGTATTTCTTTCTAGAATAAATGACTATGTTTTTAGAGGCAGGCACAGACTACTGTGGTTTTTTGTTTTTTTTTTTGGTTTTTTTTGTACGTTTTACTTTTTTATTTTGGGGGTTTTATTTTTAAACCATTATGCCATTAGTAACACCAGCCCATTTAAAATTGTTATAAGCAACTTTCACTGACTTCAAATACTATATACACACAATGGTCACTTTTTCTCCACAGCAGAAGAGAATCCTGGTAGCATTCAGCCCATAATCCTGCACTGAAAAACCAATGCAGAATCATGATCAAATATTTTAGTATACTTAAAGACAAAAGAAAATCTCCCACAAAAAAAAAACAAATGAAATAGAAACAAAGATCCCCTGTGACCAGTGAAAGATTAAAAAAAAATAATAAAAATAGACTCGTGCTTTTATAAAAGCAACAGAACATCAAGCAATAAATTATGTATTATTATTTACTAGAAGAACACCTCTAAACCCTCCCTTCTGGAAAAGTAGCTCCCAATAAATCTCAAGAACTTCTGAAAATATTGCTTTACATGTTCTTCTTCAACAATACTGCATAATTTTTTTCTAAGATTCAAACAACATGAGCACTTTTGAGGTTAAAAAGTAGTAAATGGATATATAAAAGACAAAAAAATTTAGAGTACTTCAAGGTATGAAAACGTAAAGAGAACAAGAAGAATTGCATGGGATTCATCTCAAATTTTGTAAAGAAAAACTCTCTGTAATACTTACGTGATATTAGGGTCCACTTGTTTGTAAGCATGGGCTGCACATGATCCACAATAGGTATACCCTGCATGGCTGTAAATCAAGTTGAACAATACGAGATGCGTTTAACATTTTGTACAATGCATGATGTTCATGTCGCTGTAAGATTTTAGCATCTTTATCCCCCAAGAACTAGAAACAGCAAGAATAATCCCCAAATCATCCCACGAAAGAGCTGGAGAGCACTGTTCCAACACTGAATGTATGTGGCACGTATCTGTGAAAAAACCAGCAGTAACCATTTTCTCTAAAGCTATTAAGCAGGCCTCCTCGATCAAGCATGTTTCGCTCTTTGGAAGAGATGCCGGCAGTCAGGATACACAAGCACGTACCGTCAGAAGCTCACAGTAACGTTCAGAGCGCGGCCATGAGGCATGGGAACAGTGAGCTGGGGGAGGAAGCTTTCCTAACCACACTCTGGTAACTGAGTAAGGAGGACAGCAGAAGGGTCTGGCAAAAACAGACTACACGTTACAAATGGCAGAGAACAGAAAAGTTCTGTCAGTGAAGAAGAGTACCTCAGCAACAGAACAAGTGGGCACAAGGAAAGGAGCGGAATGTAGCACAATACGTATGCACAGATGATCTCTGGAGCAAGTTATCCTCAAAGTTACCCCTGGATTTTACTTCAGAAGGGTACTATTGCCTACTGGGTGGCTAAAAAGGAGACTGAGACTTAACGAATCAGCAAGTTACATTATTTTGCGGTGTCAACAAAGCCTTCTGAAAGGTTCCCTCTGCTGTGAGGTTTTTTTAGTCTTTCACAAAAGTGTCATTAGCTATATCCCACTTTGCAGGTGGCAAAACAAAGGCACAGATGAATGAAGCAATTTGGCAAGATCACAGAAAGATCTTCAGCAGTTCTGGTAAAAGAACCCAGGTTACCTAAGCCGTAGCTGAAAGGCCTTTCTCCAGATACTCCTGTGAGAAAGACTACGGCAGGCTTGGGACAATTTCTACCACGGATTCATTACAATTATGGAATACTTCTAACATTATGTTAACACTGAGTTACAACATGAAAAACACGGAGTTAATTAAGGCGCTTTTTCTAGTATTTCCTTCCTAGTCATAATAAATTGGAATAATCAACATACTTTTCTTATTTATGTCTCAACTATCCTCATTAAATTTAATTCTACCTACATAACTTAGATGATCCTTGTTTCTCCTGTGGACCAAAACAAAACAAAAAGCAAACCGTATTGGATTGCTGAATAACGTTTCAATACAGTTCAACTGTTTTCTCTTTGTTGCCTTTTTTAAAAAGGTGTAGTTGTTCTATATAGTAAGTACACTGAAAGAATTGTCATCTTAAGCTCCCGTTCCACTAATATACCTCTTATTTGTGTTAGCGGATCACAAGAGAAACGTCTTCAATCCACCTGCAAAAGGAAACTCATCATTTGCCAAAATGTTGATGGATTTATGTCACTTCCATATTCAAAATGCTGTTTAAAAACCACATGACATTCCTTCCAGCTACAGTCAAGCCTTTACCAATTTTCAAAAATCACTCAGAATAAGGATGTGTTTAACAAATCGAGAATTATATACACCAAAAAAAGACTTCAAACTTACGGTGCAATAATGGCTCTAGCAGGTCTCTTTGTGGACTGTACTTGAGAAAGCCAGCCTTCTAGTTGTGCATTCAGCTGGGGTCCTGTGAAGATACAAGGATATACTGAAGCCATAAAAAATTATACAATACCTCTGAAATTAACAAATGGAGTCCAACAACTTTGGAGACAACTTTTTCAAACATCTACCAACCAAAGACTTAAACAATAGGTGAATCTGTCCCATCTTCGCCCTTCTCCCCAAAAAGGGAGCACAACAGCAGAAATGCCAGAAGCTTTCAGGCAGCCTGACACAGATCCAGGACTCGCCCCCAGCAGGTGATGTGTTTGGCCTTCCTCTGTTCCTTCTTGAGCAGCTATGTGCAATTAAGAAGGCAGTTCAGGTGACATCTCTCATTAAGACGAATCGGGTAACTCAGTACAGTTTAAAGACAAGGTGCAGAACTTCTGGTAATTCTGAAAAATTCCTTATGACTGTTCAAAGAGGGCCAAACTTCTGATCTTACAGTGCAGTAAAAGTAAGGTAGGTGCCCAGGTTTGCTTAGAGTGCTAGTACAGACTCTTTTTCCTAGAGGCAGGAAAACTGCTAACAGATCTGTATAACCCAAGGGATGGAACTTCTGTCAGTGTGTACTCAAGGAACAAGTAACAAATTTGCTTTCAGATTTTTTTTTCCCCTTTAATGCACCTAATGGTAACTTTTGAGATCATCAACTGACGTAATGCAAGTTTCCATATCAACTAATACATGCCTTTTTAAAATTAGTACAGGCAAGTAACCATATCTTTTTCCAAAGGGCTAACACAAAGGCAGAACGGAGAGTACAACATATCCAGACGACCTTTTAGCTAAAAACAAACCCAAACGAACCCCAGCACCCCAAGAGAACTCGCACTAACTTACAGGCTTACAGCCTACCTGCAGCTCCCTGTTCTTACAGATACTGTAAGTGGGATATTCTAGCACTGAAATCTCCTGTTACCACGTTACTCGGGGACAGAAAGCAACTGTTAGCATCAGCTTCAAGTGTTCCCAGAGGTGGTTCTTCCAATTTATCAAATGTGACAAAGCTTAAGTCAAAATATTTAAATTGAATACACACAATATAAATAAACCCACATTATCACAGTAGGTATGCTCTGCCATATGGGATATTATAGGAGATGAATAGCATCTTCATATAGAGCACGCCAAGTTTTGTTCCTATGTAAATTTAAGTTAAACTAGAAAAAAGCCTTTGCAAATAGTCCTCGAGCTGACTGAGGTAGCTGGCTCCCCAGCTGACGGGCACGGCTGAGGAACAGCAGTGCCTATGGAACCTTGTACCGTTGGGGAGAGGGGGAAGGAGGAGAGGTTCCTGCCCACAGCAGCAGGTGGAAAGCTGGCAGACTTTCAGCAACTGGTTCTTTGAAGGCTCACGTGGGCAGAAGGGCAGAAAGCCTTGTGGGTGCAACTTCCATGAACAGTCAGCATGCTTTAGCATTAGGACTGCAAGATGAGACCCTTTGTAGATTTAAGAAAGATTGGGCAACAAAACACAAGCTTCGCTGAAACATCATATTAAGATATGATTTCAATCCTATGAAATAAGGTATCCATACAGGTACGTAACTAAAGAATGTTGACACGGTCTGTGGGTATTTCACATCCTGTTTTGTCTAGCAAACTGGCAGAAATTATAGCAAATTAAGAACAATTGCAAGTACAGACCAAGTCTCTGCCAGACAGATTTATGCAGACAGCTATGGACACAATTTGTTCATAGTTCCTACCTAAAAGGGGACATTATTTTTACAATCAACATTATCCAGGGCAGTGAGCAAGCAGGAATCGTTCCAAGCTAAACACGTGCCAGTGTTGCCCAAGCAATCAGACATCTGGCTCCCACACACGCAGGTCGTCACCTCAGCTGACAGCTGTGGCAGTGCAAGCTTTGTGGGTTACACCAAACCAGCACGTGTTCCCACAGCCAGGCTCACCCTGCCCGATGAGACTGAAGTGCGCAGATGCCACGTCAACACAACATACTGGAAACTTGCTCCGGACACTGCAGCCCCTGCTATCAGTGCGAAACCTGCCTTTCTCAGGAGGGTGGTGCTTGCTCCGAGTTCTCATCTGCAGCGCATCCACTTTTACTGGAAGAGCATGAGGCTTCATGAAAATCCTGCCCAGCACCTGGCACACCTGCTCAGAATTCTCTAGGCTGCAGCAAGGCAAGCAGCAGTGAAGCACAGTGACAGTAACACTGTATTTTTAACATGCTCCATGCTTTGTTTCCAGGAAATGGCTGGACAGATCCATTACTATAAGGAAATGCAGGCCCCATTCCCAGCTTTTACACTTCTTTACATTCAGCTTGAGTCCATCTATTCTACAGGAAACAAAATTTCTGCACCTTACTCCTTAGATCTTTTCTTGTCTGTAGGTGAAGGCCATGAAAGTCTACAGCTTGAAAGCACCTCTAAAAAATATTACAGCAGAGGTACTTGTTAGGTCTTTAGTCTTGCGCAGTGTTAGAAAAACCAGGGTCAGCAACAGTGAAACCTTGGAAGCTACACCACATAAATCAGTTTCATGACTGCAACTAGGGGAACTCCTGTCTCCACAGGAAAAAAAAAAGTCTCCATTTCGGACTACAAAGGTCAAATTCCTGAATAAAGAACAAGCTTTGTATATACAAAGATGAGAATTTGTCAGGAATAGGAAATGATTTTCAAAGGCTTGTGTTGATGAGCACATTCTCTACTGCTATGATACAGCCTCTTCCAGGCTGAATACTGATGAAACAGTGAAATCAGCCTAGAAGCAAGGCAGAATTTTACTTACGCACATTATAGGACTGAAAAAGAAAACATTAAGATACAAATGAAGACTGTACTTATCATACATAAAATCCTGTTTTACACACTGCAAGATGAACACAAACCAGCAGGTAATGCTGCTGAATGAGGGAAAATAAAACTGAAGCCGTAACAGAAACACTGAAATCTGCTTTGGTGGCAGTTCCCACTCGCACGTCCCACTTTTCCTGTATTCCACCAGCTCCTATTTCCCTTACTGAATGCTACTGGGAAATCATCAAACACCATCTCCATCCATTAACAGCATCAGACAACGAGCACATATTTATGAAATACCTTCCCAGGTAGGCCATCAGAGACCCAAACAAATGACCTTCTGTTCTGTAGCTGAGAAAGTGATTTGGACTCAAACGCTAAACACCCAGGTGCTAAATGTAATCTGAATTTGTGAAAGCATCCACTAGGTGATACTTGTGGATCTATTTTGGTACCACCGGGAACACACCAAATGTAAAGCTCTTTTTCAGTTTCAGTTGTACCACAAAAATTGAATCTACATTCAATCAACTATACTTAAGTGATTTAGCTGGAAATAATAGCCTGGAAATTACATCTTAAATTATTTTGGTATACTTTTACTGTACACAATGTTGAACAATGCAGTCTGCATATTAACGTTGTGTTCCATTATTAATTTGTAAGAGACCTAGCATTGATGCATCCACTTTCCCCATACAGTTTCTAAAAAAGACAGAAGACCAAATGGAGTGAAACATTACGTGTAGCATTTAACCTCGCAAAGCAAATATGTTATAAATTTGTACGACAGTACGGTAGAGCTTTTCACAGATTTCAAGGTAAGAACAGCTGTGCTTGGTCACATCTGAAATGCTCCAGCTAATGTCACAACATAATTAATTACTGGTCACAGGATCTTCATCTTACAGACATTAGCGAAAGGAGCTGCGTGCAGAAGCATCAAGTCACTGCTTCCTCACCTTTCAGTGACCCTCACATTCTATTTTTCTCCTCCCAGACCCTCTGTACTTGTCCAAGACCATCTACAAACACCACGGTGATGCATTACTTCCACACTATGCTTATGAATGAGCCTTGATGAGTTGCTCCAATTTGTGGGAGTACGACAGGGTTCCTGGCACACCAGAGTTAAGGACTTCCAAAAACCTTTTACGAAACAGCAACCAACTTCCTCAACCCCCTCCCACGCCTGCATCCACAGTCCAACCACACGAGGCCACTCACGTCCTCCACCTCCAGCCCTTCTACCACCGCAGAGACTCAGGCCCACCCTGAGCAGGGGCTCCGTGCCAAGTGAAGGCAGGATGCCGCAGGCCCAGGGGTCAGCAGGAGGCATTCCTGCAGCGGTGTTTGCCCTCAGCTGCAGCAGCAGGCCTGGCAAGGAGGTTACATGTATTCAGGAAGGCAACAGCGGGGCAGAAATGGTTGTAGAGTGCTGGGACTGCATTATTATTTACACAGAGGGACACCTGTCACTGTACAGGGTCCCAGGGCCTCAGGATGTGCAAGCGAGAAAAGCTGCTCTACCTGAGAATCACACTGCTACTGCACATTGAAGCCAACTACCCCAAACAGCTGTAACAGAAAGCTAGTGGGTTTTGGCACTAGGAAAAAAAAAACTGCATCTGGCACAAATGCAGTAAAAGAGCACTAATGGGGTTTTAATGGCAATTACAAAGGAGGAAGGAGACTACAAACATTCTAAAATAGCAGCCAACTTTGAGAGAGGCGTGACTTCTAAACGAATCATTCATGGCACACATCTGCGTATTCATGTATTTTCTGACCCACAGGAGTTCTTTAGGCTCGCGCCCCATCCAGCTGACCCGGACACTACCGTGCAGAGCTCAGCCTGGAAGCCCCCAGCCACGTGGCAGCCAGTGTATTCCCAAGTTGTGGCGCTTCTTATCCAAAGAAGTCAGAAACTTGAATCTTTACAAACACTAGCAACAAGATTTCAGTGCCTACCTACTCTGGGGTTCATAAGTCAGGGCAGCAGGAAACGGCTCAACACAAGACCACCATGAGGTCTAACCTCTCTTCAAACTTCTGTGTGGAGACAGACCATTTACTTGGCTCATCACACAAAATAATTTGGAAGTGCAATGGCCTTTCAAGTCAATGCAGCGATTACCATGCCAACTGACATTTTGCATCAATAAGCATATGGAAATTCAGGTTAAAGGACTGGGCACAGGCTACCAGAAAGCACACTTCTGATCACAAGGGTTAGTCGCGGAGAACAGAAACAAACCATACCTAACACAATGACAAACTCAATTCAGAGGGCAAATTTCAGCTCGTGTAGTATTGTCACGCACACGCTCAACTGGATTTTGCTCCTGCAATTTGGAACAAGCTTACTAAAGTCATGTGTGTTTTGTCTGTACCAGCACGCCACTGATTGGGGAAAGGCTGAGACAAGACGACATCACCTGCTCTGTTAAGGAGAATTCTGCAGAATTCGATCAGCACTTCCAGGAGCCAGGTGAAGCAGGCCAGCTGTCAGTGAATGAAGTGGGTGAAGCACCCTGTGCGACACCTCACTTGTAACAGCACGCTGTACATACAGCAAGGAGATAAGCTGGGTGGAGAAACAAGTATTTGTTTTCATTTCAGGAATGCATGGATCGACGCCCCACAGAACTGGCCCAATGCTTACAGAACCTACTCACATGGGGGAGAGAGCATCCACGCTCTGTTCTGCACATGGTCCGTGCTCAGGGCAGCGTGTCATGCCCGTTGCATTTCAGCCATTCCTTTTGCATCTAGGAATGTATCTGTCCTGCATTTCAACTCATGGAAAATTATGCCGTTTTTGTTTCACGTGGTCCCTAATCTTCTCCTTCCCCCTGCTGGTCAAAATCAATTTCTCAGGAGGTCTGGATGCTAGGCGGTTGAATTAACACAGCAGGATTTTCTTCCAAAAATAAATCACTGTACTGTTTTTCACCACAGAATGATAATACTTAAAAAAAAAAAAAAAAACTATCTACGTGAGAGCAGTGCAACAGGTTGATAGTTTTATCTCCATAGTATCCCTTTATCTCATTTTTGCAAGTGGTTTCAGCAGCCCCCGTATGTCAGGTTGCTAGGCCAGAAAAGCAATGTCATGCCACATACCATTTTTAAGTCTTTTTTTTTTTTTCTTTTTAAAGCAGACATACAGATCAAGGCCTGCAAGGGAAAAACATAGGTTATTTAGACCAGTAGCCTACTACCAGCAGTGGTCATAACACTGCTTCATTTTGGAAGCTTACCTGTAGAGCTTCCCTTTTTCAGCGCTGCTGATGACTGTAAGGAAGAACAACATTCCTAACTGCCTGACAACGCAGACCTTGCTAGACAAATGCTCCACAGGTCCACATCTAAAGTCCACTAACATGCTACACAAACTGATGTGGAATAAACATCAACTTCCCCACAAGAACTCTAGAAGAGAAGATATGAAAAAAAAAAAAAAATCAACCAAAACTATCGTTACCCTGAACGAAATGGCAGAAACTCGTTCAGGACCTCGCATTTTAAGTTATCTGTTACAATTGCACAGTATGGATGGAGTACAGCTGGGAAGTTAAATGGTACCACCACCATGAAGCACCCCTCAGCTTCATCAGTGAGTAGAAATTGCGAACGCTTTCTGCCTGGGCCATCACTCTCCCTCTCACAACAAAGCTGTTTACTCACAGCAAGGTACGACACACATGTAGACACGCCTGGATGTGCATAATTGTGCAGCCAGTCTGGCTGGCTCCGTGAGGTTTATTAGCCTCATACAATTAAATGATGTGTTCTCACCAGAACCTAGTGTACATTTATGTTTTCCAAGGCAGAACACCTAAGCAGCACATATCCCATAGCTGGAGAAAAAGAAAGGGGAGCCATGGTTTACTTTCAGCTGAAGCAATTGCTGCCCCACATAAATTATCCAGCTCTAAAGAGAAGGAAGAGTATTTCTTGTAAACCCTTGTAAGGGTATCATTTCAAGGACATCCTTTGGCCACAAAGCTGCTTTTCATTTTGAATTTATTCTTCATCCTCTTCTCCCTCAGCTTTCAGGGTCCCCTGCCCAGCTACCTTAATCCTTTTTGTTACCAGATGAGCCAGACCTTACAAACAGAAGTTTCGGTTTTTTAAGCACTGCAATGGGTGCTCTGCTTTTGCAGTCAAAGAAAAAAAAAAAAAAAAGAGAGCAAGAGAGAGAAAACAACAACAAAAACTGATACAGGACCCCATGCATCATCATCCTGGATGTTTTGCTGAAGTTTCACCCTCAGGTATCAGGCACCTCAGGATAAAGTGCCACTTAGCTGAGGTCATCTTCACACAGCCTCTTTAAAATGCTTTCAGATGCCATGATTTTGAACACATTCTTCAAGAACCATGTTTTTCTCTGCCCTTTTGGACAGATGGAGAATACTAATACAGTCGTCTTAACTATGCAGCAAGATGAGACTTCCCAGAGCACCTGCTCGCCCTGTGCAAGGGAGCTCAGCTCTACAGAAATAGAGCACTTTCAGGAAATGGGAAGCTTAAATGCTAACCAGTTAAATATAACCCAGCAAATCGCTTCTGGGCCTAGATGGTAAGCACGAAGAGAGTAGGTAGGAGGACATGACAAGACAATCCCTGGAGAATCACGGGAATGCACCGAAGAACTATCACAATTCAAACTCTAATCCCTGCCCCAGCCGCATCTTTAACACTATGCGGGTTGGAAGGATGCGGCAAAATCCAGACTTCCCCCAGGCAGCAGGGCTGAGGAAACAAGCCTGTGCTGGCCTACAATACAAGATTTTAAGTGAAATCTATGGCGAACACATACCCTCTTGGTCTCCATTTGTTTCCTCTTCAGTTTTTATGGACACTCCTAAACAGCACTGAAAAACTAGTCCCCAAGGAGCCAACAACAGGTAGTCCCTATCCTGCTGTACTCACACACCCTATGTAAAGGGCACGCGACAGCTCTACAGGAAAGGACACCTGTAAAGCTGTTTTCTTGTTTAAGGAAAGCCCTCCACAGGTAAAAACACGATCCAAAATCGCACTCTGTGCAACATTAACCACAGACCCCAGACACGCAGGCTGGCAGTTGCAATTCAACTTGTTAGAAGTACCCCCACCAGAACAAGTTCCAACACGATTCAGTTTAATATTGCTGTTCTCCTGCAGGGCAGTGCCTGGGCAGCCACCCCACACCTCCGCAGCAAGCAGTGGCCAGCAGGCAGCCCAAGGCAACCAGAGCGATGTGCTTCCGGACGTCCTGTCGCAGGCAAGTCCTACTGGCCAAACCAGTCACACAGACTTACCCAGGTGTAGTCTCACAAAGCTTCACGCTGAGTTAATATAGGGAAAACAAGCCAAACACAGTACCTATGCCTTGTAAACTAATTATGAGACAAGCACAGATCTTGTTTTATTTGCAAGTATCCAGCAGTTACTTGTCATGAAGTCCAGTATCAAGCAAACTAGAAAATTTATGTAAGGTCCTTCTGCATTCCACACTGCAAAGCAATTTTCTGCCATTTTAATAAATGAAAATACAAAGTAGCACAAACGAGTTTGAAGGTGTTGCCGCAAAGCCTTAGTGTTCTGATGCCCTGATGCAGTTAAATATACCTTTGACATGATTTTGTTTGCTTGCTATAGAGCACTACCTACCTTTCCAGACAATTAGAAGAACTGTGATTGCAAGCTATCTACTCTGGATGCAGGTTTGAGGCCAGTTTTGTAATGCACACAGCAGTTATGCCTCAAATCTTAGGCTCAGAAGGAAAACAATCACCCTCTATTGTTGTCTCGAAACAGCACGGCCACCACCGGGAGCCCAGCCACTTATCTCGCAGCCTGCATCTTCCTGTAGCCCCTCCTCTGTGCATTTCTTTACTTCCTTTTCAATTTTTTGCCTCATACCTTATTTATTACATTCTGGAGGAGAGGGAAAACCGCCCCTATTACAGCCAAGAGAAGTCCTTTTCAAATGTCAGTTTAGGATCCTGAATATAAATACAGTATTTCAATCGTACCTCTCCCCTCCCCCTGCCCTGCAAGCGTTCCTCACAACAGCCTCCTGCTCACCCACACTCCTGCAGCAGCCTTTATTCCAAGGCCAGCGGCAGACCGTCCCTGGCATGTCACCTCAGTAACAGCTGTGAGAGCACAAGCGCCTGTCCCACACGGCACAGCTCTGCCCCAAACCCAGCAGCGCATTGCCACCCACACGCGGTGCCAAGCCATTACTAGGGGCTTCCATCTTCTTTTGGGAGAGCGGGGGGCTTCCCCCTCCAGCGCACCGCCTTTCTGCTGTTCTTTTTGTACAAACATTACTTTTCTTTTTTTTTTTTAAAACGGACAGAGCCCACTCGGTGGGATCGCTGTTACAGACTGAGTGCTGGCAGAGAAGCCAGAAGCCCCCGATGGGCCGCAGGAAGAGCAATAAGCCTCCTCGCACCCGCCCCCGGCCCCCGCAGCACGCGTTCCGCGCCCCCCAA